>MNCI01036412.1:373833-496805 GCA_015680685.1 Gnetum montanum | reverse complement strand
ATGGCCAATACAACATCAATATCATATACCTCACTGTGAGTTAAAGTATACACATTGATTTTACTAACCCATGTGGAAAGACAATGATCGTGAACGTTAACTAATTACTAGTATAATCACATTGCCTTATCTGTGGAGTTTGACCAAGATTGTGCGTGAACACTCGTTTCTTGTATGGTTGGGTGTTGGATACTCCACCGCTCATAACCAAAGGTAACATAATCATTAATTGAAAATGATTATTATAGACCAAATTTAATAAGAAAGGCGGAAAAGTATCATTTGGGAGGAGCAACCGCAGGAGCAGGAGCAACCGCAAGAGCAACCGTAGGCTGGAACCAACGTACCACCAGCAACTGTTGACGGGGGGCAAGGAATAATGAGGAAGATGATTTGGCCCGCCAAGATGATGGGGGGCCGGTGCCTGGTGGCAACATCAAGGCCCATTCCAGGGCTGACGATACCCTGCGCCTCCGGGTCACTCGGCCCCCACTCGAGGGGGTCCAAACCATGTAGCGAAGCCTTATTGGCCGCTTTGTGTCCCAGGGCCCCCGCCCGTGGCTGGATTTAGTCCGGCGGTGGGCACAGGAGTAGTGGAAAGTGGGAGGAGTGGGGGTTCGCAGTATATCTGAGGACCTACACCTGTTTATTTTCCCCTCTTGGCAAACCAGGGACTCGGTGCTGTTAGGAGGCCCGTGGTTTTATGGGGCACGAGGTCTGGCCTTGACCCCTTGGCGTCTCGGGGCCCATCGCGAGGCCAACCTGTTTACTCGGGCCTTGGTTTGGATGCGGGTTTCCGGGATTCCATGGGAACTCTGGAACTTGGAATTCCTGCAGAAAATTGCAGGCTTCTTTGGTGAGTTCATCGCTTTCGACTGTGTCACACAGTCAATGGAGCGAATGGGGTTTGCCCGTTTCTGCGTATGGCACCGGCTGTCGGAGAAGGGCCTCATCTGGGAGGTCTTGTTGAAACTCCCTGGTGGGGAGGAAAAACTTCAGATTGAGTTCGAAAACCTGGAAGCTGCACCAGGCCCCAAACGTAGAGCAACGGCCCAGGAGGGCAAAACAATCGGCTGCACATGTTGTGGGAAACCTAGACACTAGGAGGCTGATTGTTGGGCCAAGAAAGCCAGGCAGATGTTCGAGGGGGGCGCCTGGGTCACAATGGGTTGCAAGGGCCAGCTGCACCCATCCTCCGACAGGTTGCCCCCCTAAAGCACCCCCAAGAAGACTGCACGCTTTGCCCCGCCCCCTCCCCCCCCCCAACCCACACCACCACAGCAGATACTCCTCGGACCCCTCGTCGCCATTAACCACCACCCCCAAGGAGCCAAAGATTGAGCTCCTCCCCCCTAGGCGAGTGGGCGAATGTGGTTAGGGGGAGCACCAAGACCCGACGGCACCAGGAGAAGGAACCCACACCCAAGGAATCCGGATGCAGCCCAGTGGTGCGGGACGGAGAAGGCTGACTTGGACGATCGAGTGAGAGTCGGTCTAGGGGCAAATAGGCCCAACGGAATATTAACATGGGGCTGCAACAGACCCTCCGGGAGGTCTACCAACGCTGCACCCCCGGTCACACATGAAGTTGTTCAGCTGGAATTGTAGGGGGCAGGGTACCCCCTATAAAAAAAAATACCCTACGCAGAATTGTTCGTGATGAAGATTGTGACATTGTTTGTCTCCAAGAGACCAAGTTGCATGTAATGGAATCGCACCTTCTCCAATGGGAAGGTTGGACTACCCATGTGCACCCCTGCTTGGGCCAGGCCGGTGGACTTGCCATTCTGGCTAGCTATGCCATGATGTTCATGGATGCATCACAATGGGCCATAACCGTCTAGCTCCCCTCCCAGGGGATTTGGTTGACTAATTTCTACGGGGCGTAGAACTGGGAACAGTGGCTGCACGAGCTGAACCGGGTGGCGGCTCTGGTGCTAGACCATTGTTCGTGGATTGTGGTGGGAGACTTCAACCAACGCCTCCACCCTTGGGAGAAGTCTGGGGGGGCTGCCCCCCCTCCACCGGGTGCGCAAGAGTTCCAAGACTTTTTGGCAACCTTCTCCTTGGTGGACCTACCCATTGAGAATTGCCAGTTCACATGGAGCAATCAGACGAAAGACCCGGACCACGTCCTCTCCTGAATTGATCGGGTCTGCATCAGCTCCGACCTCCTCCTCCATTCCACCATCCATGTTTCGGGGCAGGAATGAGTTGCTTCGGACCACCGCTCCCTGGTTTGTTCATTCCGGCCAGATAAGCCCCAGGCCCCACGGTCTTTCCGCTTCAAAGCCACTTGGTTAGCTAAGTTGTGGTTGAGGCCGTTGGTGGAGGAAATTTGGGTAGATTACCGGCCTGGCCAAGGTGACCCTCGGAATTTCCTTAAGGAGGCCTTGCTTCGTCTGAGGTGGGCCATTCGAGCACTCCCAGTGGAAGATAAGTTCTCCTTTAGGATGGGTCAGAGGACTCTCCGGGATCAGCTTGGTCAGATCCAGGCCTGGCAGGAAGCTGGGGAGGACTTACACGAGGAGGAACAACACACGTTATGTCAGCTTCAATCCCTTGACTTAGAGGAGGAGACATACTAGCGGCAACGTTCTCGGGTCAGATGGATCCAGAAGGGGATAGGCAAACAAGATTTTTCTTTGCCATGGCTAAGACACGTGGGGGGAACCAACCACGTTGTCTTCGCAACCAGGATGGGGAGACTGTTGATGATTCATAGAAAATCACTAACGAGTTGACATAGTACTGGGGGAGGATTTGGGCCAAACGTCCCACCAAGCCCATCTTAGTCCACGTGGCACGAGTGTTGAACGAAAGGGACAACATGCGGCTGCTGGCCCCTTTCTCATGGCAGGAACTCACTGCCACTATCAACAACATGTCGAGAGAAAAGGCGCATGGTCTTGATGGTTGGAGCCTTGAGTTCTTCAAGACGTTCATGGATATTGTGGGACCCAATATCCTAGATGCGTTCAATCTCATGCTGGTCAAGAGGCAGGTCCAGAGGGAACTCAACTGCTCCTGCATTGTGTGCATCCCAAAACAATCAGACGCACATCGCCCTGAACACTTCCACNGGACCATTCAAGACCAGGTTCTCCTCATGCAGGAGGTGCTTCACTCGCTTCGAAGTTTGGGTTTCCTTGGGCTTTGCCTCAAGCTTGACATTACCAAAGCATACGACACACTTAGCTGGGAGGCCCTGAAGTCCATTTTGCAACTGAAAGGTTTTGATCAGCAGTTCATCAAGCTATGCTTTCACATGCAGTCTTCGGTTGGTTTCTCTTTCGACGTGGGGGGGCGGTTGTGGGGTTCTCCTCTCCAGGAAGGGGGCTGCGACAAGGGGACCCCTCGCCCCTTCTTTTCATCATCTCCATGGACTTAATGCAAAATTATTGTAGCACATCCGGGGTGGATGGTTTGGACATTGTCGGGGTGGCATGTCGGGTTGAACACTATGCAGATGATACAATGCTGCTTAGTCGGGCAGTGGTCCCATAGGCACGGTGCATCAACATTGCTCTGTTCCATCTGGCAGCTGAGTTGGGGCTGGAGATTAATTGGACCAAATCTTCAGCCCATTTCATTAATGTTGATGAGCAGATTAAAAGCCGGGTGGTGCAAATCCTGAATATCCTGCCCGAGACGAGCAAAGACACTTACCTGGGAATTCCACTCTACCGGTGGGGGCGGAACATGTCGTGGGGGCCACTGTTGGAGAAATTTGAGAGAAGAATGGCCCATTGGGAAAATCGTTTCCTGAGCCACAAAGGACGACTGCTTGTGGCAACGGGGATCCTCATGGCGTGCCCGATTCGTGGTGGCCGCGGGGATCCTCATGTGGAAAGAAATCGAGGCGGCGATGGGAATCACGCCAACATTTGAGCCAGACTGCGTCGCGTTTCAAGATGACGAGGAGCTTTGGCAGATGGTGACACAATGTGGCTAGTGTGACCCTCTGCAACGGCTGGTCGGGGACCCATATTTAGTAGACGACGCTTTCTTCTCCAATTGGGCCGACGACAGGACCTTTTTTCGAGGGCGCGAGATTCTTGTCACCGAATCCTCAATCGCTAGCTTGTCTGGGGGTCTAGATCGTCGGTGAGGTCATCCTGTTGTCTACCCGTGGTTTGCAGGACGTGAAACTGTTTTTCGACGTGCCTGTGCCATGTACAAGGAGCCGACAGGTGCCCCGATCTTCTCTGCCCCATCTCTGGGCCTGGGCAGTAGATTTGGTGGACAGATTTTTTTGTCCAGTTTGGCAATGGTTCCAAGCTCCAAGGCCTACATTTTGCATTTCTGCGTTGTTTGAAATCAGGTCGCCAGGTCAACCTCCCCAACTTTTTCCTGGAGGCCCTCCTACTCAAGTGACGTGGCCATCATTCTGGGTTAATCCTTGCCTTGTGGCGGGGGGTAGAGGAGGGGGGCAACACCCATCGTCATCTGCCCCCCGGATAGCCCCCCTGCTGCTGCCCCCCAGGCCCTACAGTTTCGCCTGGCCAAGGGAACCGCTGGTCCCTGTGGGCTACCACGTTTATGCAGGGCTGGCGGACCCAACAGGAGTGGTGCCCCCCGCTCGCCTCAACAGATAGGTTCCCGCCCTACCGGAAACCTCCGGCCACAAGAACTGGCATGAAGAGCTGCGGCAGGCCACACAGAGGGCCATAGACGAGGCGCGGGAGGCTGAACGATGGGAGTGGGAGGCCAAGTGGTATGAAGCCCTTGCGGGCCGACTTGGAGGCCCAGTTTTTTGAGCTGGAGTAGGAGCGCGTAAGGCAGCAGGACCTCATGGCTGAGTCTGCCAGGGCCAAGTTAATTGATGAAATCAAGGCCCAAGTGTGGGAAGAATTGACTCAGGAGGATGCGGCCCAAAGAGAATGCGAGCCCACGATTTGTAATCTCCTGTACTATAGTTTTTCTTTCTCAGTAATATAATCCCGAATATTTTCTGAAAAGAAAGAAAGAAAGGCGAAATCAGCACTCATAAAGCAAAACTTGTGGTTAAAGGACCCAAACAGAAAAAACACATTGATTATGAAGAAAGTTTTGTGACTGTAACTAGAATTGAGATCACAAAATTGATGTCACTTGCTGTCCATAGAGCTCTAAAGCTATAGCAAATGGATGTTAATTTAGCATTCCTCAATGGTACTCAAGATGAAGAAGTTTATGTCTTCCAACGTTAAGGGTTCATTAAGGAACGGGAAGAGCACAAAGTTTGTAAATTAAAGAGAGCGTTATATGACCTAAAGCAAGCTTCAAGAGCTAGGTATTATTGCAGTAATGAACTCTTAACCAAGTAAAATTACAAACCATATCCATTTGAACTAACCCTAAACTACAAGCATGTTGGCAAAGACTTCATCATGATCTCACTTCATGTGGAGGATCTAGTATTCATGGCAACCAATTAAAAGATGATTTTGGAGTTTAAGAAAGATATGAAGACTGAATTTTAGATGAAAGATATGGGCCTGTTGAAGCATATTTTAGGAATCCAAGTTGATCATTTTTAAGGAGTGCTAAAAATTCATTAATTTAAGTTTTGCAAAAACCATCATTGAGAAGCTTAGGCTTGAGAATGCACAATCAGCAACTTCTCCACTTCATCAAAATCTCAATTTGAGTAAGGATAAAACACCAGTTGTGGATGCAAGCGCCTACATAAGCATCATTGACTCATTGAGGTTCTAATGCCAGACAAGAGCTGATTTGGAATTTGCCACCTCATACTTATCTAGATTTATGCAAGAATAAAGACCGTTACATTTGAATGCACTAAAATATGTTTCAAGGTTTGTGAAATCTACATTTGATTATGGACTGTACTTTGTCAACGGAGGGAATAAATTTCATGCTTGTACTGATGCTGATTGAGGTGGAGATAAAGAGAAAAGAAAATCCACATACGATGCAATAATCTTTCATGGAGCAAATCCAATTTACTGGAAATTGAAGAAACAAAGTGCCATTAGACTCTCATCATGAGAAATAGAATTTATTGACATGGCTAGTTATGTTTAACATATTTTATGGCTCAAGAAATTATTTGAATAGTTAGAATTCAAGGTGGGCTTGCCTATTGACTTGTTGTGGGACAAAACTGTTGCTATTGTATTCTCAAAAGAACATGTGTTGCATAAAAATCCAAGCACATTAATATCAAGTACAATTTTCTCAAACAAGAAGTGAAGGAGGGAGTAATCAAGCCAAATCACATCCATTTTATTGATAAATTATTTGATATTATCACCAAAAGCTTGCTACCTTACAAAATTGACTATATCAACTCTTAGATTGGCATCATCAAGATGCATGAAGACAAAGGAGTTGCAAATGCAATGCTTAAAATTCAAAATCCACACTAAAGGAGGGAATGTTAGAAATAGTGTGAATTTTTCATCGTTCCATCATTTCTATAGGAAGACAAGAATAACTTATGAAGAAAAAGTCATGGACCACATGCTTGATTAGTTACAAGGTTTTGTAATTAGTCTCAAAACCTTGTAAAACCATGGTATTTTTAGTTTTCCATTAGGTAAAGTCCAAGAGGCATCCCAATCATATTTTATTAAATTTTAATATTTCATGGGCGGATAAGTAGGGGAAAAGCCCCAAAACCTAAAGTATTTTCATTATTTTTTGCTCATTTTCCATTGGATAAGTCTCTTGTCGTGGACATAGATTGACCCCAAGCCAATTCTATAAATTTATACATGGTTTCCATATTATATGAATGAAATTCTCTTAACAAATGTTTGGCAAAATTTTGTCTCAATTTCTATTACAATTTTGCAGTAATGATCAAGTACCATGTCCTCTATTATGTACCACTCTTCTTTCATCTATCAAGGTACTGTTTCATGTACCATATTCATTCTAGTTTTTGATACCATACTTATGAAGATGGGATTGAAATTGTGATCCACTAACAATTGTGGGCAATTATAGATTATGATATGGTTTAGAATCATGATTTTGGACAATTCCAAGTGATTGCAGAATCTTTAAAAATGCCAATTAGAAGTTTATAGCTTTTTTAACATTAAAGATTTCTTTAAACATTAAAACACCATTCAAATAACAAAATTTGATATTCAATATAGCTATAAAAGTAGAAATAATGAGCATAGAACATTTTGGATATGTGTCATCAACAATTTCAAGGTTTTTGGCACTTTGAGTGCACAGTTTTCTAAAATGAGCAACACATTTGGAGCACAATGCATTCTTGGGGAGCTCATTAGTGCATTCTTCAACCCATTTTGAATCACTTTAGTAGCTAATTTCAAACATTTTTCAGCTCATTTGTTTTAGTTGATTGTAGATACTGATTATTGTAGTGTAGCACAAAGAAATAACTTGTAGTGTAGTTTACTTTTGAATCTTTTGGCAATGTATATGGGAGAATAAATAATAAATTTATGTTGATGCAATGTTATCATATTAATATGCTCACAAATTTTTATTTTAAAGTTGAATATATTGTTTTTTAATGGATTTACAATTTTTTGTCCTCTTAATTGCATATGCTTTTGGAAATGATTAGAAATTTGATACTTTTTAAGTGCTTTTAATATCATGATTCTACATAGTTTTGAATCATGATCTACGATTTGTGATCTAGAATCTTAGGAATGAAAAAACAATTTGCGATTTGATCCAATCTTCGTAAGTATGGTTTGTACCAATTCTCAACATCATTTGTTCCTTCTAGTGTCAAATCAAATCTAAGGCATTCAAGATCTACATTACTTTTTCAATGATTTTCAAGTTTGGAGAAGTTGAAAAGATAACTTTGTTAGAAATTCTGATTTTGCAATGAGTGGCAACGTAGTGAATGTTGGAAGAGTGGGGTCCACGGGGATCATGGGGCATGCTGGAGGGGGCACTGTGAACGTTGCTGCCATCGGCGGGCTCCTTGCGGACAATGGATTAGGGCAGGTGCCTCGGGGGGGGGGGGGGGGGGGGGAGCTCATTGGGCTAGGGACCATTGAGACTATGGTCTAAGGAAGCATTTTTGGGAATGTAAAGACATAGAATGGCCCAAGCGTTTTAGTGGGAGGGGCCACGGTGTTGCTCGAGGGTGTAGGTGTTATTGAAGCCTACTCTTGGGAGGGAGGCGCCATGTGTTTGAAGATAGGGCATCTACCTACAAACACAGTGCACATGCTGGAACTTAGTTTGCTGAGCATGTTTGTGTTGGAAGGTGTGCAGCGTAGGCTGGACCTTATTCGATGGTGGACCTGCACAACTTGGGAGCTGGAGAATGTGCAGGTTTGTAGTTTGGCTGATGACAGACTTCTGTTCATTTTCTAGATGGAAGAGGATAGGGAACAGGTCTCCTGGGAAGATTGTGGTTTTACGTGGCTCAGGGTTTGGCTCTGGTGCCATGGAGGCCAAGGGCCCACCACAATGTGAATCTTTTTGCTAGGGCACCGGTTTGGGTTCAGATCTTGGATTTGCCTTTGGAGCTTTGGATGCCAGGATTTCTGAAGTTGCTAGCTGGACTATTTGGGGAATTCATAAAGTTTGACAATGTAATGAAATTGATGGAAAAAATGGGCTGCGTGTTTTTGTGTGTGGAGGTCACTAGGGTTGGAAGACAGGGTTAGCGAGGTGGTTCTCAACTGCCCTCAGGAGACGAGAAGATTTGGGTTCAATTTGAAAACCTACTGATGACTAAGCTTGGGTTGAAAGAAAAGCCTGCACCGAAAAAGCCATTGTCTAAGGGTTTTCAGATTTGTGGGAAGGGCCACCCTACCACAGATTGTTGGGTTCATTTGAAAGATCCAGTGCCGCATGCACAAGGTGGGTGGAGCCTAGTTAGTTGGAAGGGTTGGGTGGTGAATGGGGTGGCTAGGGCTCGTGTTGGCCTAGTGCCTTGAGCAAATCTTTTAGGGTCGATGGCTCATGCGAAATCCCAGGAGCTTACCCCTGGGGTGGCTATTGGGAGTGTTGGGTAGGAACCTGTTGAGAAGGCTGGTGAGGCTCTAGTTGATGTTGCATTGGTAGAGAAGGAGTCGAAAATTTTGGTTGGTGGGGTGGGGGAATCTTCAACTCTTTCAAAGCAAGTCGTGGGGGTGGTGTTGTCATCATTGAATGCTTGGGTCGAAGTGGTTCTGGAGCTCAACATATCCTAGAATGGTTGAGGTTTTGCAGGTGCAGTGAGAGGTGGAGGCCAATCGAATGGGGGGATCACTGGCATTGGTCAAGGAGGAATGTGGGGGTTTCATCATTTCGTTGGAAGCTAGTAGGGTCTGACGACCACTGTTGCCTATTGCTTGAGGTAAGATTACATAGGCCGAGATTGATTTGGGATTGCAAAGGACCTTGAAGGAGGTTTTTAGAAAGTGATCGCTTGGCAGACAATGAAGATCTTCTCTTGGAACTGTCAGGGATAGGGTACTCCGTACAAGTGAAATACCTTAAGAGATATGATGTGTCGGGAGGGTTGTGATGTTGTATGCCTATAGGAGACGAAACGCCTAATGTTAGAGGCCCTCTTCTTATAGTGGGTGGGATGGTAGACTTAGATGGTGCTTGGGTAGAACTAGGGACTTGGCCATGTTGGCAAGGAGGCCGTTTCAGCTGATTGACTCTTCACGGTGGAGTATTACGGTTAAGTTGGAGGTGGCCAATATTTTACTTAGAAATTTTTATGGCCCCTAGAGACGGGAAGAGAGACGGGAAGAGTAGTTGTGGGAGTTGCGGCAGTTGGTTGTGATGGTTGATTGCTAGCATTGGATTGTTATTGGGGACTTCAAGTAACACCTTTATTGTTGGGAGATGTAAGGGAATGATATGGTGGAGCCATTGGTGAGTAAGTTGTTGTAATTTTTACAGGAGCATGATCTGGTTGATTTGGAAATTTCTAGATGTCGGTTTACTTGGAGTAATCGATGCATGGGGAATGAGCAGGTGTTATGTAGCATCGATCGGGTGTGGGTCAACACACACCTTATGTTGGAGTTTGCGATTCGAGTTGAAGGGAGAGTGGCGTGCATTTGACCATTGGTTGCTCTGTTGTCTGGTGGGGGATCTAGGGAGGCCCAAGGTGTCATCATTTCATTTCAAGAGAGCCTAGTTAGCCAAACCTTGGCTTAGGCCAATGGTTAAGAAGATCTAGGTAGACCATCGTCTATGTAATGATCCTCGTGAGTTTTTGAAGTAGGGGCTTGCCCGTCTCAAATGATCTCCTTAGTCGATGAAAGTGGAGGAAAGGTTTTCTTTCCAGAAGTGGAAGATTGAACTTTTGGGATAGCTAGCTCCTTTATAGCTGTGGCAAGAGCTGGGTGAAGGGGTGGACAAGGAGGAGCAAGCCATTTTGCGGGAGGTTCAGGAGTTGGACATCAAAGAGGAGACTTATTGGAAACAATGTGCAAAAACCACATGGTTATGAGAGGGGGATCGACACACACGTTTCTTGTTTACTGCTACTAAAGTGAATCAAACCGTGAAGGAGGTTAAGTTATAGCTCAATGGTAGTTTGGTGATGGAGCCTTAGGTGGTTGCTTAGGCTGTCCAGTAGTTATGGGTTGGTATTTGGGCTTATCAGCAGATTGAGCTTGTTTTGGTGCTTGTGGAGGTTGTGTTGGGGGTAGTAGAGAATTAGTTATTGTTAGCACTGTTCACACAACAAGAGCTTAAAGAGGCCATGAATTCCATGAGGGTTGACTCTGCATGGGGGCTAGATGGTTGGTTGATTGAGCTCTTTAGGGAATTTGCGGATGTTATGGGGCTGAATATATTTGAAGCTTTTAATTGGATGCTCCAGCAACAATAGGTACGGAATGAAATAAATTGTTTGAGAATTTTGCTTATTCCTAAGGTGGTTGAGCCTTCTGATCCTTCCTAGTTCCATTCTATTGGGGTTTCCAACACATTGATTTGGATGTTTACTAAAATGTTGTTGCGTTGCCTTACTCCCCTCATGCCCAGATTGGTGGGGAACAATCAAACGGGGTTTGTGAAAGGATGGTACATTCAAAGTCAAGTTATTTTGCTTCAAGAAGTTATGTACTCGATACAACAAATAGGGTATTTGAGCATGTGCACCAAGTTGGATATTAGAAAAGCTTATGACACTATTAGTTGGGATGCACTTGTTGAGATTATGAGGCAGAAAGGTTTTGATTAGAGGTTTTTCGCACTGTGCATACAAATTCAGGCTTCTAGCGCTTACTCTTTTGATATCAGGGGTAGTCTATGGGGGTTTTCCTCCCGTGGGCATGGCCTTAGGCAAGGCAATCCCCTTTTGTCGTACTTGTTTATTTTAGCATTGGATATGTTGCAAGGCTACTGCAAAGCGGAGGTGGTGTGGGGCCTAAATGTTGCTGGGGTTAATTGCCTAACAAAACACTATGTTGATGATATGATGATCTTTTTTGGGGCATCGGTATTGCGAGCACAAGCCATTAATTGGGCATTGGATCAAATGGAGCAGGAGGTTGGGTTGGTAGTGAATTAGGATAAATGTATGGTGCACTTGTTGTAGGCATCTTGTCAAGTAAGATTTTGTAGCGTTTGGGGATGATGGCTAGAATGAAGTAGGAGATGTACCTTGGGCTTCCTATGTTTGTGTGGAATCATAAACAGACATGGAAGTCCCTTATCCAATGCCTGCAGCAATGGGTTGATCATTGGATGGTGCGGTTGTTGACAAGGAAAGGGAGGATGATCTTAGCCAATTCAGTACTACTAGCCATGGCTAGATACACTATGGTAGTTGCTGCGCCATTTGCCAGGGTGGTGGAGAAAGTGGCCAAGTGATTCAAGGGTTTATCTGGCTGGGCAGAAAAGGAGGGTTGAAACTTTACATGGTGAAGTGGGATACTATTGCCAGACCATGGGAGATTGGGGGACTAGGGGTGCTAAAATTTCAGGATGTGATTATGATGGGTTATCAGTGTTTGGCTAACCAGCTAATACAACCTGCTTCCATTGTTACACAGTGGATTGAAATTATGAGGGCTAAGTACACATTGGTAGGTGAATCGAAATGGCTTCATCATTTGGAAGACCTCATGTGCACACGTTACCAATATGGTGGCTGTTGATATGATGGGTAAGCCACCTCATAAAATCATAAAAAGAAATTTTCTGGTCGTGTGGGGCTAGAGTTCATTATGGAAAGGATGCCTATTGGAAAAGTTGAAAGTGTTCCTTTTTTTGGCCAATCATAACACCTTACTTGTCAGGGTTGTTTTAATGGACTGAGGGCTTCAAATTGCAGACACCTATCTATTATGCTCGAGGGCATTTGAGACGGTTTGACATTTTTATTCTAATGCCAAGTTTCGAAATAGCTGTGGTGGTGCTGGCCATGAGCAAACCCTTAGTGGGGATTCTCTGGGGACTGTGGCTCTTTGGGCCTTGTGGCGAGCGAGGAATGTGTGTGTTTAGAGCTGCTTGTGTGTTGACATTGTGGTAGGTGGTGGTGTAGGGGCTTGTTTTGTGGTGGTAGGCGACGGTTGCTATGGGACATACACCCACTTTTGAACCTGATTGCGCATGCTTTTGGGAAAATGGGAAGCTTTGGGCCATGATTTAACAAGTGGGATGGGCAGAAGTCATTTAGTTGTTGAGGGGGACCCCAATTTAGTGGATGAGGCCTTCTTCAAAAATTGGTGTGGAGATGGGACTATGTTTATGGGGACCCACATCCAGCTCATGGAGGAGGCACTGGTTGATTGCCTGGGGATTCCAACCTCTGGTGAGGTGGTTCTGCGAATTGTGGGTTTGAAGATGCACAAATTTTCTTCTCGGGGGCTATCTTGAAAACTGCTAGTGGGTAGATTCCTAAGATGGTGTTGTCAAATTTGTGGCAGGATGTGGTGGAGCTTGTGGATTGTTACTTTGTCCACTTTGGCAATGTTTCAAAGCTCCAAGGAGTTCATTTTGCTTTCCTTAAGTTTCTAAAGCTAGGGCGGTAGGTTAATCTACTTAAATTTTTTTGGCCACGTTGCATCTGCAATGTAGGGGGTGTCACTCAGGGTTAATCCTTGCACTTTGGAGAGCATGATTTTGGCTGGACCTAGACCTATGAGGCTGGAGCCAAGGCTTGTTTATCGTCGTAGGGAAAAGCCCTAGGTGGATGCTTGGGAGGGGTTTGAGACTATTTCTAAGAATGATCGGGAGAAGGGGGTGGTGGCATTGGGACCTGATCTGGCGGATCTACTGGAGGCTGCACAGTCCCAAATTAGGAGACTATAGGAGGAGAAGGAAAGATTGGAGATTACTGTGGCTCAGGCTAGTGATGTCATGGTGGTGGAGAAGGCTGTTGAGAAAGCTCGATGGGCAGAGCGCTACATGTGGGAGACAAAGTGGGTGGCTTGGGAATAGGAGTTCGAGTAGTGGTCGAGCATAGTGGAGCAACGATGGCAGGAACAACAAAAGGGGTTTCGACATAGTTGGTATTTGAAGGAATCAGCCCCAAGGGCTATGCTTGAGGACTCTCTTCGAGAGTAGTTGCAGGATGAGCTACGGTAGGTTGAGCAGATTAGTGCAGAACAAAGGAGAGTTGAGGAGTAGTGCAGAACAAAGGAGAGTTGAGGAGTAGGTGCAGGAGTGTGAGAGGTGAGAAGAGGAGGAATGCTAGAGACAAATTAATTGGGTGCATGTGAGTGGGGTCCGAATGTGGTTACGGGCTGGAAAATGCCAGTATGAAGTAAATAATATTTGTTGTGACACACCATGGGGGCCTTTGCGTTGGCACATCCGGTGGACTACAACCAAGCTCCACCAAGATGGGCTTGGGACAGTGGAAGAGAGGGCATGTAAGGTAGAAAGTGCGAAGGATTTTCAGCAAGCTGCCTCGTTTGTTGACATGGAGGAGCATCGGGTGGTGCTTGACAATATACATGCCTTGGAAAGGGTGAATTGCTTGTGTGCATGGTTGCTGTGGAGGCTTTGATGTTGGCTGCATGTTTTGGGGCTTTTTGGGACTTGGTGCCTTGTGGTTGATGATGTGGATCGGCCGGTTGGGCTAGTTGTCTGTGTTGGCAAGTCTTAAGGGGAGGGTGATCTTTGTGCCTGTGTCAATTTCGGTAGGGGATGTTTGGTCTTTTGGTTTGTTTTGCGAGGTTGGTGGGGGGACTTGCCACCAAGTTTGTACATATTTTCTTTAACCTTTAATATAATTTTGCCTGACCATTTCTGAAAAAAAAGGGAAAAAGAAAAAACGAAAAAAAAAAAAAACGTTGTTCATTCAATTCAGTCTCATCAAATTCCATTGTATTCTTGCTATTTGAACCATCTAGAAGGTAGAACAGACTGAGGTGGATCCAAGGAATTAAGTTCCATTGAAATCTAAATTATAAAATTCCAGAAATGAGAGAAAACTGCTTTTACCATGAATTCTGGTTTGGTGGCAATGAACTTAGAAGACAACCACAAGTCAAGTGCAACTCATGGTCAAGAAATTAAGTGTTTTTGACACCACCACAGCTTGTGGTCTAGGTGTAGTGGGAAGAACATGACCTATGGTGAATTTGCCTTATCCAGAGCAGATACAATGAGGCACACCAGGACCTATGGTTATGTTGTGGTTATCAATCATGACCTGTGCTTCAGTCGTGATGAACCAAATTTTTGAATTTGATCATAATTTGACATTCAAAGTTACCTCAAATTTGACCACCGCTGTTGCTGATTGTGATATGGATTTGGCTTTATCATCCAATGTGATGAGCTCTTCCTTTGTTTTTAAAAAGATGACATCTCACTAGATCAGAATCCCGATGAAGAGTCTTGGTTGTGCATACAGTTACAGTTTGTTTCAGTGCACAAGGAAGATGAATGTATAGCACTATGAACCAAAAATCTTGAGCCCTCTCATATTGGCAACACTTATTGCCCATACATTTCATAGGGTATTTTTTTTTGTGTTTTTTAGGAGACTGTGTTCATGGTTGGAGTTATCATGTTTAGTGCTTCTTCCCACAAATTGTCATGCAGCTTCTTGTATAGTAGCATTGATCTAACCATAGTAAGAAACATTCTATTTATTCATTTTGCCATGCCATTTGACTAGGAACAGTTTATGAGTGGAGGAGTTAGAATAAGTGATAAACACTAAAATTATTTATATTTTAAGAGTAAGGGAATTGAAGTATCTTCATACAGTTTGATTCAACAGAAAAACAAAATAAAAGGTAAAAAATAGAAAGAAAGAGCAATACCACTCAAAACTTGTTGGTTGACAAACCAACACAATTATCAGTTGAGCTACCACCTCATTAGTAATTAAATGGTTTGAAATAATACATGAGGATTTTTATTTCATTTCTTTTAGCAACTTGAGACCTCTCGAAAACCAGATTGCTAGTGCCATAAGCACACAAGGTTCCAACTTAACAATTTGTTTAATGTAGACATATTACAATCCAGACTACAACACACTTCGGTAAATGTTTTTTTATGCTTCCAACTGCTCAAGATGACCCTGTTGTGGGTTGACTATTACAAATCCGAAAGAACTTGATAATAACCATATGGCTAGCAATAATTTTTCGAACTGGTTTTTGAATGTCTCCTTCTTGCTATGCATGGATGAAATCTTTTCAGCTGATAACATATAATGTGCACCATGCAAAATTGTCAAAAGCCCTACATAATTCAAGGTATCGATCTGCTAAGATGCTGATTTTGCTTACTGCATCGGCTGTTTCTTAATAGTACTTTTAATATCTATATTCTTACCATAGTCATAGTCATTATGTGTATGAACGTTTATTTAGCTACATTTTTTAGAATGTGAAATTTTTGGTCCTTAAGTTCAATGTACTGCTAATTCATTGTGTTGGAGAGTTCATAACTCATAAAATATCTTCTAGTTAATTATGTGTTTTTGCAGATAAAGGGAAGATTACAACTTGCAAATCTTAAAAAAAAACTTTCTTCTGCACCTCAAGTAAGAGACTTTATTGGTGCATTAAGGGAACGTCAAGCAGAAACTGGTTTTCCAGCATTAATTGCAGAAGTGAAAAAAGCGTCACCAATCAAAGGAATTATACGACCTGATTTTGATCCTGTTAAGTCATAGCTAAACTACTTGCTCAGCTTTGCAAATCGTTAAAATTTCTTTGAAAATTGATACAGTGCATTATATCTTCTTATACATTATAATTATTTGTAAGATATGAATAGCTTCTTCCTTCCACTGTGTTTGTTGATTGACTGTGTATATGGTTATTTATTGATCCAATCATTAGTTGATTCTAGGCATAACACCATTATAGTTTTGGGGTGCCAGGAAGGGTGTTACACAATACTAGTGGGCAACATTGAGTCATGAACAAATTTTGTAAAAGGGATTCTGAAACTAGTGTGGTTTGACATATCTAAGAGTGTTTGTATAGACATAATTAAATACTTTTAGTTTCAAATTCTGTTTTGAATATATACTGATGTGCAAAACTCAAGAATCTTCAAATGTCCATAACTTGAGTTTTATAGCTTTATTTTCACGTTTGCACTATCAGAATTAATTTTTTGAGGTCTACATTATGGAATTATCTTCATTACTATCTAAACTGAATTTTCCATGCCAATTTTAGGAAATGTGTGGTTAGTCTAGAACAACTTAGGAAATACTTTGTCTTGAATTTTGTTTACCTTCTAGATCAATTGTTGCTAAATATTTTCTCATAACCATGTGTAAAAGTCTTAGATTTTGTTCTTAACCTTCAATGCTTTTGTTGCTTAAATGTGGTATCTTATTGTCCTAGGCACAAGGGATTGATCCGGCTCTGTTGTGCTTGGCCTTGGAACTTGGGCTGGAGATTAATTGGGGAAAGTCTCTGCTTCACCTCATTAATGATAATCCTTGGGGTGGGGAGCTGTGTTTCTTAAGAGTTGGGGATTTTACGAGGTTCTACGATGGATTCATACTTGGGTATCCCTCCTTTTGAATGGGGGAGAAAATGTACATGGCAAAAGCTGATTTAGCGGATGGTGGGTTGGGTGGGGCACTAGGTCAACCGCTTCCTCACACTGAAGGCTAGGATCATACTTGCCTCAAGTGTTCTTTCCGCTATTGCCAAGTTTGTTGCTTCGGTGGTGGCCTCCCTGCAAGCAATTATCAAGCAGGTTAATCAAATAATCCACAATTTTATTTGGTCTAGAGGGCAAGGGCGTAGCTGGATGCATTTACTTGGTTGGGATACTATCATGAGGCCTTGGGAAGCCGGGAGGTTAGGAATTGTTAAATTTGAAGATGAGGTTTTGATGGGCCAGCAACACTTAGTGATGCAACATTTGCAAAAGCCAAAGGGGACCATCCAATGGATTCGAATAATGACCAGAAAATACACATGTTGGGAAGTGGGGCCATAGGCCTCCCTATTATGGAAGACACTTTGCACTCATGTGTAGGTTGCGCTGGTGTGGGGTTGGTTGGGGGAGCCTTTGTGGCAGATTATTCAGGAATTGTATTCGCTAGTCGATGGCTGGAAAATTTTTTGGCGGGGCAGGCTACTAGAGAAAATCAAGATGTTTCTCTGGTTCATTGCGCATAATGTGCTCCTAGTGCATGTAGTGTTAAGGTGGTGGAGTTTACATATCCATGATACTTGCCCATTATACTCTGGTAACCCTGAGATGGTGCTAAATTTCATTTATTAGTGTCTATACGTGTAGGACACTTGGCAGGCTCCGGGTTTGCATGGCCCTAGTAAGATTAGACAGAGATTTTGAGGTGGCGCTTATTTTATGGGAAATCTAGAAGGCCCACAATTGTGCTATCTTTTAGCTTCAACGAATTCTACCGTCTATGAAGATTGTGTTTTTGGCTAGTTGTGTGTGGCAGGAAATCACTGCTGCCATGGGTGTGACCCCAACCTACGAACCAAGTTGCGGAGTGTGTTAGGCTAAGTTGGAGCTTTGGAGACTTGTTGAGGAAGTTCGTTGGGCTGACCTCTTTCCTTGCTTGGAGGGGGACTTGGTTCTCGTGGACGATTCTTTCTTTAGCAACTGGCATGGGGACGCTATGATCTTTCGTGGCACTTGGAGAATCCTGATTGAGGTGGTGCTAGCCTTATATTTGGGGACTTCGGCCATGGGGGGAATGGTGCTACCAACAACGTGTGGGCTTCATGACGTTGAAATTTTCTTCAATGGGGTTGTGCCATGTACTAGTAGTGGCCAAGTTCTTAAATCGGCGTTGTTGTTGATTTGGCAATAGGTGGTTGAACTAGTGGACTAGTTTTTTATCCACTTTGTTAATGTGTCAAAACTACAAGGGGCACACTTTGCATTGCTAAAATGCATGCTGCTTCAGTGTTGCCCAAATTGTTTTTGGAGATATTGCACAAATAGGGTAGAGGTCGACACTCGAGACTTATTCTTGCACTATGGCAGGCCGCATCTCTAGAGACGTCATAACAGCCATTGTTGGAGTCTATGCCATCATGTAAAGGGGTTTATTCTCATTGGCCAGCACTGAGAAGAGGGGTGGAGATTGAGCATTCTAAGGCACCAACTCTGGTAGTGCAGGTGGTTGTTGACCCCAAGGGTCCTAACTTGGTTGGGGGTAGGATCCTTTAGTGGATCTGTTACAGTTGCTAGAGGAGGCTACAGTGAAGGCTAGAATGGATGAACATAGACTCTGGGAGGCTAAATTGTGCTCTAGGCAGGAGGATTTACAATGTTTCCAGGCTCAGCTAAAAGCCCAGTTTAGGGAAAGAGAATAGGAATCATTGCGGCAATATGCCCTACGGGAGGAGAATGCTTGGGCAGCTTTGATGGACAAGCTGAGGGCCCAAGTTAGGGAGGAGTTGAAGTAGGAGGAGGTGGAGTGGCAAGAGCAGGAGAGATTGTAGTCGGAGGTTAGAGAGCGGGAGAGTAAGGAAGTGTAGTAGATGTGATGCCAGATTGACAAAGCCCATGCCTAGAACACTAGCATGTCTTCCCATGCCTAGAACACTAGCATGTGGCTTAGACGGGGGTGATGCCCCCACCTGTTGCTGAATATTAATATAGACACTTCATGGATGGCTCTTTGCTGCCATGTTCATTGGACCTCTTTTTAGCTACATCTTGATGGGTGGGGAACTTCGATGGATTGCGCTAGGAAAGAAGCTATCTTCAAGGACTTCCAAGAGTTGGTGGCATTTGTCAATTTGAAGCACCATTGGGAGGTGTTGAATGATATCCACAATCAAGAACTACTTGATTGTTCTTGTTAGGATTTACCATAACGTATGTAGTGAGTCTCTTTGGGGGGCTAGGGGTCTCATTGTTTTTTTGTGATGATTTGTTTGTCTGTCAGGAGGGGGTGGGATGGTTCTTGGGGCCCCAACTCCTTTGTTTGCTACTGGGTTGGGAGTTGTTGATTGTTGTTTGTTTTTGAATATCATTGGAGGGCCAACAGCTTGGCCAATTTTTGATCCCCTTCCGATGTATACAACTTCTTGGCTGTACAGTTCTTTTTTCACATTGCTTAGTAATATATGCCTGAACATTATCTCAAAGAAAAAAAAAAAAGAATTAGTCTTTGTTGATAGAGTGCATGATCTCATGCAGCAAGAGAGTCTAGTCCTATATATACCTCCCCCATATGAAATTGGCCAGCTGGGCCCCCATGAGGGAAGGCATTAAGGATTCCAGTCTTCCAAGAAGGATCTTTGTATATAACCAAAGCAATGTATTGTAGACCCCAATGGGCTTGAAATTTGTAGGTTTGGAGGGGTCCCTATCTTTGGCACTAGGAGAATTATGGAGTAATTTATCTCCTTCCGTATCTATCTTTGCCTTAACATGATGTTTTGTTTATGATACGTCACTTATGAATTTCTGTGTTAGTGATTGTTTATATGCTGACATAATCTACCCATTTATGTTATGATTATTTTCTAAGAAAAATTTATGATACTTGAGTTATAAACTTTTTAAAACAGGTTAAAATTTCTCTTGCATATCAAAAGGGAGGAGCAGCATGTATTAGTGTCTTGACAGACTCTAAATACTTTCAGGTATCTTCTATGATAAGTTCACAACGTCGACCATTATCTCACTTCATTAGCTGTTATTGCATCTATTATATTTCTATTCATGTCTATCTATGTTGTCAGGGAAGTTTTGATAACCTGCAAGCAATCAGGTCTGCCGGTATTAAGGTGTGTTGCAAGTGAGAATTTATCTTTTGTTTTTGGATTTTATATACAAAATTTATACATAGTTTCATGATTTTTGTTATGGCCTAGAAGATGTTCGGTAAAAGATATTGGTGCCAATTATTTTGTAGGAAATGTTTTACAAAAAATGTTGTTTCTCATCTGCATGTGAATTATCTATCTAGGATAAATCTCTCTTCTTAATACTGTGTCTTATTTTAATGTTTTGCCTTGCTCTTATTTTTACACAGCTAGGGTTATTAGTTTCATTACTTAGAATGTGAAAGATACGCCTTAAATGTTTATGAGTAGTTGTAGGATCCACTATAACCAAGCTTTGAAATTATATGTTTGGAACGCTATCATGTAAAAGAAGTAGGAATCAATAATAAAAAATGGCATCAGGATCCTTGTGGACAGACCAAAGTGGGGGGAAAGGATCATTGACACCAAGTGTATCTTTAAAACCAAGGTGGATAAAAAATCTGAATTGATTTGACACGGAAAGAATTATAACATAGTGACAGAAACAAAGAGACTGCGAGGAGATGTTTGCCTTGGAAGCAGACTTTCAAACTATTAAAATGATGATATCTTTGGCTACAAGCTTCACCAAATGGATGTAAAATCAGCTTTCTTGAATGCATACCTTGTGGAGAAGCTCTATGTTTATGAACCTGAAGGATTTGAAGTTATGGGTCAAGAGTACAATGTATGCAAGCTAAATAAATCTTTATGTGGGCTAAAACCAACTCCTAGAGCTTTGTTTCAGTGCATCAATGACTATCTTTTGAAGAGTGGCTCCACATCATGCGCAGTTAAGCCTACCTTATATCACAAAAATGAGTATAGAAGCATGATAGTCTCTCTAAGATTCCTTTGTTGTTTAAGACCTTACTTAAAACATGCCATATCTTTTCTTTCCAGATTTACCCAAGAGCATAGGAAGTCACATTTGATGACCTTGATGCACTTAATGAGGTATGTAAAGGACATAGTTTATTTTGGCTTGATCTTTATGAAGGCTGATGGAAAGTTTCATGCTTAGTCAGATTCAGATAGTGGGAGTTTGCATTGATGAAAGAAAGCCTAAATTTATTTCATTGGTCTTTCATGGGCCAAATCTTATATATTGGAAAGCCAATAAAGACAAACATTGTGAGCGTGGACATCACAGAGATTGAATATGTTACAATGTGCGAGGGTCTACAACATGTACTTTGGCCTAAAAAAATTGTTTTGAGCAACTGCAGTTTCACGTTGAATTGCCAATTGAATTCGTTTGTGATAGTTCACCAGCAATCCTCCTCTCAAAGGAGAATAATATATATAGGAAATCTAAGAACACTGATGCTAAACGCTGTTTCATCAAGGATTTGGTAAAAGAAGGTTATTATTACTCCTAAATATATCAACACTAATGAGCAGCTGCTGGACATTCTCACTAAAAGACTCCCATTCAAAATGGGCTGCTTCCTGGAAAAGATTGAGATGATTGAAATGAAAGATGATAAAGAATAGCTGTTCACGTGTGCATTCCATGAATCTTTGAAGGAGAAATTCTTGTATTCAGGGCCAGGTTTCATGCCATTCCTCATTGTCTAGCATCTTTTTTGGTTCATGCTTTAAGTCTCATGTTTTAAGTAATAAAGTCATGGACTATGAATGTTTAGGTAGGTGCCTTATATTTTCAAAAGTTGTGTCCTAGAAAAGCATAGTTAAAATGTGTCCTTTTTAAAAATTAATGGTCCCACGTGTATGCATAGTGAGAGTTTCATCCCTCAAACTCTATATAAAACCCACGAGCCCTCTTGGACAAAGCTTGATGGAGAAATTTTTAGCTGTATGATCTTGCAAGTTTGTTTAATTGAAGTAGAAGATAGAAGCTCTCCCTTTCATTTTTCTCTGTTGTTCTTAGTTGTTTCTTATTTTTTCTAGCATGTTAGCATGATTTATTATAAATCTGTTTGTGCCAAGCATGAATTTATTAGATTTAGCTTTAGCATTAGTTCAGAGAATGAATTCCTCAAAGTATGCATAAATTTTAGTCATGGAATGCTTCAGATTTGAGCTATTATGAAGAATGAGGTTGATTTCATATGCATGAATTGAAGTAGATAACAGCCGTCTCTCCTTTGAAATTTACATAGATTGGTGTTAAGGCTCTCTCCCTCCATTTAAAGATGCATTTGATGCTGCATAATGCTGTCTTTCTAAATTCCATAAACTTTTGAGCACATTCAAAGCTGTTCCATGTTTTTTTCTTGAACCATTTGTGTTAATCCACATAAGCTGGATTACCAAGTTTGATAGTTTTCTGAGTTTTACATATAATTTAATATCCCACACTGATTTAAAAGTCTTTAAAAAATAGCTGGATTAACAAAAAATATAAAATTTTCAGTAGGAAAAAATCTATTAGTTTCTGTTTTCTTCGGTTCATTTTTTCCGAAAGTACTAAAATTAACCTTTCTAAAATATTCCTTATATTTTACCAAATGTTTATGATTATCAAAAGGTTCTAAGATAAGTTTCATTTTAAACATTGAAACTAAATTAATAATTTATAAAAGTGTGAATTGATTATCATCATGTTGTCATGCTAGCCTTTATCCTAGTTACATAGGGATGACTATATTAACACCAAAATCTTGAATAGATTTCTTTATACTTGCAAACCAAGTATGTTTAAAGTATGTTTAGGTGTGAATTGATTATATTTTTTTTTCTATTTTATTGTTTTATTAATATCACTACTTTAACTTAATAGAGTTGGGAGTGTTTGCATGTACATGGCTAACGATATCAGTTATTGGAAAATACTGTAATGTTTCATTTAAAAAACATTATAGTTTTTTACGTTAAAATATTAGCGAAGAATTACAAAGTTTATGATATAACAAAATACTATAATATTTTATGTCAGTAATATATCAAACATATGTTGGTAGTGGAAGGAGGAAGGAACTTGTACACATTATGTCACGTTCATTTAGTTTGTAGGAATTATTATTTTATGTCTATTTAATTGTGTTTTCAGCTTTTATTTTGAATTGCCTATAATTTGTTATCAACAATGTTTTTACTTTGCATATTGTTAATTTTTTCTGATGACTGTTTCTTTAACTTTTGCTGTTTTTTCAAAGAGCTGACAGTTGTTTTCCTGATTGTTTAATTATTGATCCCACATGTATATTTTTGAGGAAATAACAAACCTTGTATCTATAGTAGTGGGGTCATGATAATAATTCATATCAATTTTAGATATAATATCCCATATGTAGTGGGGTCATGATAATAATTCATAATCAATTTTAGATATAATATCCCATATGTCTTGTGTGATGGGTAGATGCTCCTTTTAAAATGGTAAATATAGGTCATGGTATTTTACTATTTGATCTTATCTCTTTGTGCTTTTGCATCGGCATTTTTTTAAGACCAAAGTGACATGGACTTCACTACTATAGATAGTGAAGGGTTGTAGTCTGCCCAAGGTTCCTTTGAAGCTCTCCATGTCCTCCGTGCTAGCTTCACCAAAAATCATCCAAACCATAAAACATTAGTGATAAAAAAAATCATATCAAATCCAACCGAGTGGTGGTCAAACATAAGTGAATTGCAGATGCAGATTCCAATGTTTGATGAACCTTAAGTCTCATATCTTGTTACCAAATTAATAGTATACCTACTTCTTGATAAAATTTACAAAGAGTGGCATGCCTACTAAAATAGGTATCTAAGTCCTCTAACACGATCAATAACATTCCTAACTGCTAAAACAAATATTAATGAGTTTCAGTTGCGATTTCTCCTTCTTTCTTCATCAAATTAATGGGTCAAAGCTACATTTTCACCTTGAAGCTTCATGCATGAAATCCTAACAGGCAGAATGGTTCCTTTGCTTTGTCATTCCCTATTTGAATATTTTTGTATGACACATATAGAATGTCATGACCTGCATCACGATCCCTAATGCAGGTAGAGACAAAAGTTGTGATGACTGTACAGCTTCCGGAAGCATCTTGAGATCTACATTACCATGATAGAAATCTTTGTGCTCTATCTACTAGTCATCGAAGCAGGAATCAGGTTCAATAAAAAAAGATAAAAAAAAAAACCTAAAATAGGCCTAAAATGCTAGCGAAATGATGAAAAAATTTACCACAATTAAATAGAATTAGAATTAGGCCAAAATTGAATAAAATGCATAATGTAGAAGCATCATGATAGTAGAAATATATAGTCAAATCCAAAGCTCCTAAACATGCATTACCAAATCCAAGTCCTCAATCTGAATGATCAAACCACAAATCCAAAAACTCAAAAGATGAACATTATAATAAATCTTCCTACCTGACTAATAGTATTGCAACAAAAACCCTTGCATAGTTGAGATCACGTAATCAAGCTCCAACTCATAAGTGGCTGCATATATCAATGGCCAAATCTGAACAGAATCTAAAAATGGAAAGGAAAGCACTTACATAGATCTAAAGGTTGCACAGGCTTAGCTTTAGCTTCTCTCCTGTTTGATAGCATCTTCCTCTCTAACTCTATTTCCAAGATGTTGACAAGCAATTGCATGATTTGCAATGAAAGGGTTGCTAAATATGTATATTCACAAGGTCATGCCAAGGTTAAACAAATGGGTAATTCTAAAGGGAAAAACTAAAAGCAAAAAGAAAATACAATTAATAAATATTTATAAAATTAAATAAAATAATATTTCTAACACGGGTCTATACCTAGTATTGACCTGCTAGGGTACTCTTGGGTACTATCTAATAGTTATTTCTACTCTATGTGTTAACCAAAGGTCAAAGGTTCAAAGCCAAATATAACCATCTAGGATAGTATCCCATGCTAAGATTTTACTAATAAATAATTATTTAATTAAATTCCAAGTAATTAATAAAGCATTCCAATCATACAATGCATAACGTAGCACATACTCTATTTAGAACCCCATTTGTCAATGACCCATCCAATATCTTAAAACTCCAACAAAGGGGTCAAAACACATGCTTAAAATAAAAATAGATTAATAAATTAAAAATACAAATTATACTTATAAAATAATTACAAAGTACATAGCTTATCGAAATCCATAATTATAGATCAAAAACATGCCACAAGAAGTGTAAGATAGCAAACACAAACATAGGTTAGTCAAAACAACACATCAAGGGTTCAAATCAAAGAACATATCAAAAACCAAAGGTATCTAGGGATAAGGTAGTACACTTTCATTAAGAATATTCATCCTAGAAGATCTCAAGGTGAATGGTATGTAAATTCTTTTTCAACTTTCAAGTTGCTTCTTATCTATCATGTCTTTTGCAAATTACCTTAACCATAGGAATCACCTTACTTCTCAATCTTCTCTCCACTTTGTTCACAATCTTAATAGGTCCTTTCATATAATTGACATTGGGTTGAACCTAAATGTCTTACAATTGTATCACATAACTAGGATGTAGGACCCTTAATAACCACCCTCTAAAGATTAGCACAATTTTTTTTCCCTTCCAATCTTCTAAAAACATGGAATTATATTTACATTAGCAACTAACAAGGTTGTGACTCATAGTGATGGAATGATTATAGGGCTTATGTACCTCCTCTTCTCCTTAGACTTAATACGTTGTTGATAGGATGAGACCTTGTCTCTTCTCATAATTTTAAGAATTTATGCAACTATCGTATATCATCTAACTTTAGTAGCACTATGACCTCTAACAAAAGGAACATAGTCTAGGGTGATAGCAAATACTTCCCATCAATTTTGAAGCTAGAAAACATCAAGCATTTGTGTGACTCACTTGTTTCAAGTTTTATTTTACAAGCAGCGCCAATGGATGTGGTTGGATATACTCCTAGTTCTCCACTATGTTTTTGCCATACAAGATCATTTAATCTATAATAGGCTTCAAACAATGGCTGGGAATCAAAAATATAAGTTTCAACAACTTTGCCCATGGAATGTGGCATTTCATTCCCCACATTGAGGACCATCCAACTTGAAGAATCCGGTCACCATTTGGCTGTGAGTTAGGTTATCATTGGGTTCTAAACCACACAAACAAGGCTTGGCTCAATCATCATTTTTAGACTTCACCTTGATATACCCTCAAGATAGGTGATCGGGGATCATATGTGAGGTGGGTACACACGTACGAATGGTGCCTGCATCATTGAAAACCTTTAGGTGTTGTGCAACTCAACCCCCTTAGGTCTAATGCTGTAGGATATTAAGCCGAAGTAAGCATATGTATAGGTAGGGTTGGATAGTGGTGCTTATCTCCACATCCAGGGTAGGGTGTATGTAGAATAAATAAACAATGCAACCATCCATTCAATGTTTGGGGCTGAATATATTATTATTAGAATGATTAGTTAATGATCCCTAAAAGTACTACATACTTCCCACAATGCACCCCAATCTAATGCATACTAGTTGTGAGTTTAGGTGAATTGCTTATTCTAGGCCCTAAAGGGCTTCTAATCATAATGCATGTGGGTTAATTTTATGAAAAGTGAATAAACATACATGATCATACATATATATATATATTTCTTTTCTTTGCCCAAATAAAAAAAATATAATTGCTAATAAATAAATGGGGTTAGCACATTGTAGCAAAAATAAATAAACAATATTTACTTTGCATGAAAGGGAAATTTAACTATGACAAAATGTATAAACATTCATGTAATGAAAGACTTTAAGGAGACTTTTAGGCTTCCAATATGCAATATTCCCATTATACAAATGAAAGAAGTAATTGTGCATCTCAAGTGTAGTTTGAGTGCTATATAAGAACTAGCTTACATCATACCATGGAGAGAGTTAAAATAGGTAGCATTTGTTTTTTTTTTTTCGTTTTCTTTTGCCAAAAAGGTTGGGTTAATATTAAGCAAGAATAAAAAATACATGTACAAGCCAGAAGTAGGGAGGAGAGGAAACTCCCCAAATCATGGGGAGCACCTCCCCCCTCCCCTTTCCTTCTCCCTAGAGAACAACACCACTTAGAAATATCAGCGGGGTGAAGAACCCCTTAGTAACTGCAAACAGAAATTTTCCCTGTTGAGGGCACTAGTGATAATGCCCTAAAAGGTGATCTATGGTTTGATCTATTTTTGAGAAAAGTTTATGGTTGTATTAAATCAGAAATCAAGTTATGTATAGTTGGGGGTTTTTTGTTTGTTGGGGGGTGGGGGGGAGCAAAAACCCCCCAGGCAAAAATGAACCAAAAATTCAAGGGATAAACCACCCCCCCAATGGGTAGGGCCCCCCTCCCTCCTAGATAGGGAGGAGGTAAAGATCCCCTAGGAGAAACAAAATTGACCTCCCTCTCAAATTGGGGAGAAGATGCCCCAATAGAAACAAAATCAGGAAGATATAGAATGGAAAATAAACAAGTGTCATTGTTTCGGAGGACCACCAAACAGACGTTCGGAAAAACTAGGCTTTTGGGCCTCAGTTTAGAAGCCCCCCATGCCTTGACCCAAACTGCACCGCAAATAGTAGATGGGTCTTGGTAGCCTGGTGTAGGGGTAGCATGCCCTTTCCTGGGCATGGATGACATTTATGATGGCCTTGCGATGCTCAGACAAGAAAGCAACAACCTCCTAGAATTATTTGTACTATTCTTGTCATTGCTGATCCTCTTCTTGTCCCATCCGTTAGCCATGTCAAGATGTAGCTTGTTTGAGGTGATCTGGATGAACTTGTGCAATGCAGACCACACCACATTACGGTTGACATCCATGATGACATATGGTCAATGTCCTATCTGTAGGCATCAATAGACATTCAACTCATGCATAGCATCTTGGCTATGCTTCATCTACCGCTCTTCCAACAATCTCCTGATCTGCTGCTCCTCCTCTTCCTCTTTCTTATGTTTGTGTTTTTGCTCTTGCTTGAGTAGGTCCACCTGTATTTGGGCATGCAACACATCTTCAATTTCAATCCTAATGGCAACATCCCTTAGCTCCTGTTGGTGTCTATCCTCTACGGTCACAACATTTTGATGTTGCTCCTCTTACTCAACGTGCATTCATTGTGCCTCCTCATGTTTTTGTAGTTGTGCTGCCCACACAGACCTTTCTTCCATCTGGACCCTAGCCTCTAGCTTGGCAATGCCCCTCAAGAGCTCTATCTCATATTTTTCCTGTAGTTCTTGGCGGACCATTTCTTCAACTTGCATAATCTACTTTTCCACATCCAATGGCTGGTCTATGGTAGACATGTGCCCATCTAAGCCATCTTTCATTCTTCCCATATCACCCTATGCCATCAGCGCTAAAGAGGAAGAGGCCCCTTCAAATGTAGAGCGGTGTTGCTCGTAGACCATCGTGAAAGGAGAGCGGCTAGTTATGGGTAGGTCTAATGATTGGGCCACCTACCAAAGTACCAAAATGAGGCTAGAGTGGTGCCCTATGCACTCTTGATGTAGGGAAGCTAGATAGAATTTTGGCATGTTAGCCAGGTGCCCCAATCACAGGCACCATAGGAAAGAAAAGTGAGCACCTTGAAACTTTCAGGCATTCTTGGAATGAACGAAATAGTAGTCAAATAACTCTGTTGCTTCTTGCCAGAATTGCATAAGGGCTTACTTGGGAACCTATCCATTGCTCGTCTTGGGCATTGGCTCGTCAAAGAAACCTTAGGCATCTTGCAGCCCATGATCGGTAGGTAGGACCACATCCCCCCTTTCGATACCTCCAAGTACTTTGCAATGGTAAACTCCATTAAGGTGATGTGGATGCTGCGGAATGTTGTTGAGTCTCCCCTCTAATGTTTGAAAAAGATTTCATCAACCAGGTTGGGGTCCCCCACGAGCAGGCAAAGAGTTGCCCTAGCACACTTACGTCACCATATCCTTGAGCTCCTAATTGTTCAGAAGGTTCACGCATTCTGGTTTGTAAGTAGGGGTTACCTCCATTGTAGCCTTTACCTCCTTCCACAACTATAACCCAAGAAGCACAACATGCATCGGTGACTTGAGTGGTGCCAACCAGAAAATTTGTTTGTTATGGGTTTTCCAAATGGTCCAAGGGATCATTGCAGTGGACGAGTCACTATGCAGATGCAGTGGTAGAGGAATGGTAGCTGCCCTCTACATGACAATGGAGAAGGGGCAAAGGTAAGTGAGGTGGTTCACTGTTTCCATAGGAGTGCAACATAGCGGGCAGGTGGCACTAATTTATAACCTGTGCTCCTATAATAATGTTTGTGCTTGCAGCACGCCCTGGAAAATGAGCCATATAAAACATTTAATCTTTTCTAGTAGGCATCCTTTTCAAGCGTTCTTCCAACTAGGTGCAATGGGGTATTTGTGCTTGATGATATCTTGTGGCTGCTTTCCTAAAATCCCCATTGTGTTACCTTATGCACATGGTGTCAAGTGTTTTACCAGATGTGAGAGTCTCGTGTGTATGTGGTCCAAGGCTGGTATTTGTTCCTTAGTATAAGTACCCCTTGTGCTTGGTACTTGTCATTGTGCATGAGCTTATTTATGATCCCTTGATATCCCATTGGAATAGCATCATTGAAACTCAACATCCCAAGACCCCTGCAAACATTGGTCTAGCAACCTTGTCCTAGTAAACAAGATGCATTCGTTCACTCCCTTGTCATCAAGACCATATAAAGTTTTAAATGATTTGGTCAACGTTTTGAATGACAACTTTTGGAGGGGTAGCAACAAAGACCACAAATTTGGCTATGGTTAAGAGGACCAAAGTGGCAAGAAAGATCTTTGCCTTCTTTGTGAGAAAGTGTGAGGTACAATGCCCCAATTGTGATTGCAACCTTTGTATCAACCTATTCTATGATGTCTTCTTATTGCATGAAATCATGGGCATTCCCAGGTAGGACTCTTGTAACCTATCGTTAAGAATTTCAAGCTCTTGGCAGGCCTGACTTTTAATTGTCCCCTTGGTGTGAAAGAAGTGAATTGTGGACTTGCTCCTATTCAGCTCCAGACCCACCTCACATGTCATTCTGGTAAGCACCCTATTCATAGTTTACGCTTGTGGTACAACAGTGCAAGTAACCAAGATCATATCATCAATATTGTGTTCGGTAATGCATGTAACCCCTTGAATGTGTAGTCCTTTGATCCCTTCCATCCTACAATAATGATTCAGTGTCCATAGCAATAAAAAATAAGTACGAAGAGAGGGGGTGTCCTTGGCGAAGCCCCTTGTCATGGGAGGAAAACCCCTAGAGACACCCATTAATATCGAAAGGGTAGGCTGTTGTGGCTTGAAGGTTAATTCCTAAATTAACAAAATTGTGATGGATTCCCTTATTGATCATGATGTCCCAGAGGGCGCTCCAATGGACAGTATCATAAGCTTTGGTGATATCAAGTTTGATACACATAGCAAGAAACTTGGCACACTAAATTGAGTGCATTACCTCTTGCAGAAGAAGAATCTGGTCCTGTATATATCTTCCTTTGATGAATCCTGCTTGTTGGATGCCAACCATGAATGGCATCAACAGTTGATAATGCTTGACCAGAATTTTTGTGAAAAGCTTGAGCAACATGTTGCACACTCCAATGGGCCTGAAGTGTGATGGTTCCATTGGATTGGAGGGCTTTGGGATAAGCACAATCCTTGAACAATTGATCTCATGTGGCACTTGCTACCATTTTAGCATGAGGTTAAAAACATCAAGTATATTGCTTTCCAAGATATCAGCGAATTTGCGGAAGAATTCAATAGGCCAACCATTTGTGTCGCTAGTGTTAGCGCTCTTGAGCGATATCATAGAGTCAGATAACTCTTGTTTGGTAATACGACCAATGAGCCTTTGGTTATCTAATTCCCAAACAACCCTTTGGATTTGGATAGAGATAGGGGAGGGATCACCTCCTTTGCAGACATTGTATCAATACTGTTGCATAGCTTGAGCAATATTGTTTGTATCATGGAGGAGATGTCCCCCCTAAAGGTTGTTGTGAATTCTCTTGGCCTTATTATTGGCTTTCGCAATGGCAAAAAAGAAGTGAGTGTTCCTATCTCCCTTCCTAAGCCATTTAACTTGTAACCTCTATTTCCAATGCTGCTCCTCTTCTTCAAACAATTGCTGAAGGGCAACCAACAAACTGTGCTCCTCTTCCACCAACGATTCCTCAACTTCTTGTCTAGCTTGGACCTCCATCAGCTTTTGTTGCATCACAACATGAGAGGCCATGAAGGAATACCTATCTAATACCTACATGTTTCACATCTCTTGCTTGAGCCTAGCCAGGTTGTGCTTTAGGAAATCCTAGGGGTCCACTTGGGAATGGTAATCTCCTAGTATGCTAGCCACTAGACCTTGCATCCAAGACTTTGCTAGCTGTGATCTTTCAAATTTAAACGAGGCATGTCATTGTCTATCTGGCTTGCAGACCATACAGAAAAACATGTGGTGGTGGTGATCAGAGGCTCCTTTCACAACCTAGAACTAAGACTTGGTCACAAATAAGGGTCTCTGTTGTAACCTAGACCTTGTCAATTCTAGACATGACATGGGCTGGCCCTTTTCTTCTATTGCTCTAGGTGAAGAGGCATCTTGTAAAATCCACATCAACTATGTTAAAATTGCAAAGAAATTGTAGGAATTGTTGACTTCTCGGTGTAGGGTTAGTGCCCCCCCTAGTCTTTTCCCATGCGTAGATTTTGATTGAAATCCTCAATCAACACTGAAGCCCATTGGTCTAGGATGTGACTAGCCATCATATGTAGCTCCTATAAGTGCTTTTTCCAGTTCTAAGGGCCATAGAAATTTGTGATCCGTAGGCCCTTTGATGGTAGGAAGACAATGATACTCCATGTGGAAGAATTCATGATGTGAAAAGGCTAGTGGGAGAGGGTAGCTAGTTCCCCCGTCCTAGCATGGTAATCCATGAAATGGGAGTGCCAACCTCGACAATGCAAAGTATTAGCGTGAATGGTGTGTAGTTTAGTCTCTTGGAGGCACACCAACTCACAGCCTTCCATATGCACTAGCTCTTTTAGAGTACTTCTTTGGTAGGGGGTACCCTATCTGCTGCAATTCTATGAAGGAATCTTCATGGTCTACTAGTAAACTACTTTTTGTAAACCTCTTTGAAGGTTACTTGAGATCCCAATCAATATCCTTTTGTGTATTTCTATTTCAGGTTTCCTGGCCCATTGGGCATCCCCCCTTCTAGGATTTTGTTGTAATCATAAAGCTTGGGTTCTCCTCCCTTAGATTGTTGTAGCTGACCAGCCCTAGTGATGGCATAGTGGACCTATGCACAACGGAAGCTTCCCCACATCCCCCCTCCTCGTCACCCCAACATACACACCCCTTTCCTTGGGGGGGGGGGGNGGGGGGTGTTGTGTGTTTGTGAACAGGCCTGGGATTGTTAGGGCTCAATAGAGGAGAGGTATCTCCTCCATCACCCACGGTTAGCTTAGCGCAAAACCCCCATACTAGGGACTAGGGAGACATGGTCTTTTCTTCCCATCAACATCCATCCATCCGTGTCCACTTTCTACTTTGGTGCATGCGCTTTGTTGTAGACTCTACAGTTGTTTCTAACATGGTTACTTTTGCCACAAATTTCATAGGATTCAATGACATCATTCTAGACGGAGATGGACTTCTCTATCGGGACATTATCATATTCAAGTGCTAGTCTCTCTTCCCTGAAGGGGAGGTCTAGGACGACCTCCCATAACAACTCATATGGGTAGAGCGACCTTAATATGCAAAATCTTGCAAATCCCAATTACTCCTTTGATTCTGTGAACTTGTCAAAGGTAATAAACTCCCTGAAAAAACCTGCAAGGGTCTTCAAGAAATCATTGGTCCAGAGTTCCCAAGGTAGCCCCAAAACCCTCACCTAGACAGGGGCCTTGGGAGTAGAGGACCAGATCTTAGTACACCCCTGGCTGCTAGTGTGCTAGCGCTAGGACCCTGGCCCCGAAAATTCATGACCCTTTCAATTATATACGATCCATGTCCTCCAAACACTAAAGAACATAAATCAGCAAATCTCCATTGAGTGAATGAACCTACACATTGCTCAGCCTGCATGATGTAGCAGCCTAGCATTTGACAAGCTCCAACTTTGGCTGTGCACTAGACGAAATGAAATTTTTGACAAGGCTCAATTCCATGGTGCGCAGCCCCTTTGATGTTAGTCCCTGCACTTGTACCCTCATGATCCCATTGGTTTGTGAGTAGGCTTCAGCACCTCCATCTCTAGGGTGCCATCCACTTGAAATGTGATCGTCACCCATGGAACTTTTTCCACCGCTCCCATGAGCCCTGCCATCCTTGGGGTCCTGCCCGTGGCATCCTGGAGCCTATGTCTTCTCTACGGTCTTTGTGATGGGTGGCCTTCGTCCTTCCAAACTATTTTTGCACCTTGTTCCTTCCACCTCCTCCCATCCCCATAGTCTTCATGCTGCTCCATGATCTGATCTGTTAGGTAGAATGTCTGAAACAATATTGGAAAATGGATGGTGAAAGCTTCCCAGGACTTTGAGAACTGTAGGAAAGTCTGAGGATTGGAGTAATAAGCATGACGGAAGGGGTCTTATCATGTCCAATATTGATAAGAAGTTGGTCTTTTGGAGTCTGGTTGGACCTTGCAGCTGCTTCCTAGGAAGGGATAAGTTCAGTTCCTCCTCTTTGAAGAAAGTCATTCTCAGCCTAGGGCTCTGTTCAGATTTGAGAATGTGTGGGGTCTTAGTTGTAGTACTTTGGAATTTAAATCCTAGGTCCCTGGTTTGAAATTTCTCAAGGACCTGAAGCTTTCACTAAGAGAATGGAGAAATGATGCCTTTTTAAATTTGCAATGGAGAATGGAACTACAAAGGTCTTTATTTGGTATTTTCAACATTCTCAAAAGGCTGAATGCCTAGATGGAAGGCAGATTACCCCATGCTTTGGTAACCTCCTTAGGTGGCCCAATGCAAGGAGTTATTTTAGCCCCACCAATGTTTGTGTATTCTGTGTTATTTTGGTAGAACTTCACAAAAAGTTTTCAAGTTCAGCTTAAGCTAAATTTTCTCATAATCATATCTCTGGATTATGCTAACATGGTAGATGATTTTTCTATCAACCTGGAGTCTGTTGAATTTCTTCCAATAATTATGATCTGGAGAAACCATCGATGGGTGGCTTTTTTCTTATCAATCTTTCATGTCTACATAAAATAATAGGGGCTGGATGTGACAATGTAACAAAGAGGAAGTTTGGCAAGCGCTTGAAAGATTGAAAATCTTGCTTCAGGTTCTGAGTCCTTAGATCTTAATATTGACATGTTGTAGTTGGATATCATTTGTTCCATAGATGGCAGAATTATCATACTCGAGGACTTTTGACTTATGTTTGTAACATGCTCTACAAGTTGTTCTGTAAGGTTTTTGCTAATCAGCTAAGGCCACTGGTAGAGCATGTCGTTCATCGTAGCAAATTGGTTTTGCCCAAATGAAACAGTGTATTGTCAAATGGCTATAGATTTGGTGGTTGTGTCTGCAGCTTATGGATGGCAGACATGACCTCCTGGCATCTTGGTGTCAGTTACATTATCAGTCTATATTACCCATCTTGGTGTCAATATGTAATATGTAGGTTTATCAATAGGTAAGTTACAATTTTGAGCCATACAGGTATTGTCATACCCCTAAAAAAAATTTCTTATTTTATGAGGATGTTAGACATGTCCAGGTGGCATTTCAGTGTTAGTTAAACTATTAGTCCATATCACTAATGATGTGGTATGACGATTGTTAATTTATAGGTTTATCAACCTATAAGTTACAAGTTTGAACCATAACAAATGCATTGGCATATCCATGAAAAGGTTTTGTTGACTTTGTCTGGAGGGTTATGCAGGCAGTGGTACTTCCTTTCAACACTTAAACAACCCCGGAAACACTATTAGCCAATATCCAGTGAAAGGGGAAGATCTTTGTCAGATGTAGTGTAAGAACTAGTAGCTTTTGTGTTGCTTGTTGCCAGTTTTGAGGTTTCTGTCTGTCTTCTATGACTATGATCATGGGCTTTTTCTGATCTGTGTACTCGTGTGTTTGGACCATGTGTCAGACATTCGGCTAATTTTGTTGGCATAGTAATATAAAGACTTCTGATTCCACTCTCTTTTCAACAGACAAGGAAAAAAATAAGAGGACACATAGACCAACATAATTAGAAAATTGAGTTCCATCACAAGGTATTAACTAACGTAGAGGTTTTTCTATAAGGTACGATTATAACAGTTTGAAAGTGAAACTATTATTCATTTGTTCATAAATAGTAGCAATGAATGTCATTTCATTGTTTTGGGAGCATTTTTTCCTGCCTTTTCATTTCAAGTTGCTTTGATACTTGGTTTTTTGTTTTCATTGGTTTTTTGCCTCTACTAATCAGAGCTTTGGATTTTCAGTGCCCATTGTTGTGTAAGGAGTTTATCATTGATGCATGGCAGCTATACTATGCTCGGTTGCATGGTGCTGATGCTGTTCTACTAATTGCTAGCATTCTACCAGACCAAGACCTATATTATATGACAAAGATATGCAAGATTCTAGGAATGGCTGCCCTGGTTGAGGTTTGTTTTGAAACTATATTACTACCAATGTAAAATTTGGAGTTCCCAAGTGTTGAGACTTCCCAGAATAGACAGATTATAAAATTAATCTTGATTATGCCAATGAACTTCATTGACAAACACATTGTAAAAGACAGTTTTAAAAAGAATTAGTTTCCTTCTAATGGCTGTATGTTTGGCTGTGAAAACATGTAACGGCAACAAGGGAGGCCTAGGGAGCATAGGCATTAAGTAGCTGATTGATTTGAGGGCTTCAAGATTGACCGTGAGCAAACCATGAATTGAAAGCAGGTTGTGGTATTCAAATTTGTACTGAACACAAGCAGACTTTGAGTTGCGATAGAGTTGCAATGAAGTCCGTGAGTCACTGTGAATGGGATGTGGGTTGTGGTAGGCTTGAAATCTAGAAAGGTTGAGGTCACAGGTAGACCAAGAGTTGGCTGTAGGTTGCAGTTAATGATGTAACTGAACTGTGAGCATGCCATGAGTTGTGGCAAAGGCCAAATTGTAAAGGACCATGAGTCACGGTAGAAAATAACAGAAAATACTGTGAGTTGTTGTTTAAACAGAGAAACCCAGAGACCAACCATGAGTGACAAAGGAGGTCAAGGTAAACATCATAGAAGCACAAAAGAACATAGAAATCAGATTTTGAATTCAGGATTTAAGGGCAATGAATTGGCCCAATCCTTCACATAACAGAGAGAAAACAAGCAAGGTGACCTAGCTTAATGCTTTAAGCAAACATGCAAATGGAATACATCATGAATTAATATAAAATTTCGGGAACTTTTCCCTTTCAACATGGAAGCTTGCAGCTATGTGAAATTCTTGAACAAACCCTTATTGAGAGGTATTACATCTGACACCAAAAACTGGAAGCAGAGAAAAATGGCTTCTAACATGTAATTCTCCCTTAAAATTGCTTCGCACAAATAAATCTGGAATCCATTAAGAGATTAAACAAGAATTTCAAGAAGATCCATAAGAATTTCTGAAAACCCTTGTGAAATAAGGTTGAATTGAGTTGTATCTTTAAGAAATGACAATGGAAATAGCTCAGATCTAATCTTCAAAATATGATACTTAAGCTGGACATCTGCAAATTTATGGGTATAAACCAACATGAACATAGAATTGAGAGATCTTGTGCAATTCCATGTAAACTTGTGAGATTAATTGTAAAATAACATGTGAAATATGAAATGAGATTGTGAAATGGATGTGATAGTTGCAAAATTGTGAGCTAATACATCATCTATGCTATGAAATCAGTTCATAATGATTTCATAGCATAGATGCTCTCTCCCCTATTTATGATGTTCTGTACATATTTCTGTTTTATTTAATTTAAGCCCAAAGTTTCTCCCCCCCAAAAAAAAAAAACATCTTCTATACTATGAAATCATTATGAAATGAATCCCAAAAACAAAAAAGAAGAAGAAGAAGAAATGAGAGCTTGAAGCTTGAAAGACTTTGTAGCTAGTACTAATTAGTCTCACCCTCTTGTGTGCAATAGGATTCCATACAACTCACAGGATTTTTTCTTCTCCTTATTTATTGAGATAAAAGAGAACACTATTTATGTGAGAGAGGTAGCAGGTTGGCAGTGGCCTGCCACCTCCCCCATGGTTTGGGGGTCGTGGGGGTGCAAGGAGTTCTCTGCTCCTTGTGTCTTCGGAACCATATTGGCACGGCGGTTCCATGCGTTAGTAAGAGGAGGCCACAACTTTCCTCATTACCGCACTTGGTAGGACTTTTCTTGGGAGGGTTGCATAGTTCAACTCTATGTTGGGGTGTTCACTGGGTGTGTCATGGGATGTGCTATGAGATGTTGCGTGTGCTTATAAGAGTGTGACACCACTACGAGCACGTGGTGATGAATTTGGAGGGTTCAACTATTAGTCCTTGTGGTGTCCACATGAGTGGAGCAAGGGAGTGCTATCTAGGTTTGTTAGGATAACGTGTATATTGGATTTGAAACAATGCTCAAGATGCATGCTAACACTAACATGTTGTTTGTTGCCATGCATGTGTTTCGGGACTGTTGATTGCTGAGGCGTATTCCTCTTGAGTTCTGTCCCAATTCAGAATCTGCTTGGGGAACTTTTGGGGTGCCGAACAAGGTTCTTAGGGACAACGTTGTTACAATTTACACACTTTTCAGTTTCATATCAAGTTCAAATGGAGACTCCTTTTATAGCTTTTGAAAAGAAGACAACACATGAAGGGACATTAAACCCATTTGCTCACCTTTATCCTTGTGCTGACCTAAACTTTTAAACATAAAATAACTTCATAAACTCTAACTCCTAACTATCACATGACTCGACTAACATTAAAATTAAACATGATATAAAACGTGGACATTACTTAAAACAAAAACATCATGACATGAACATCGAGGGATCAAGATAATTTCTAGACTATAGTTAATACTGGCAGGCTGTGAAAGTATATTATTTTAAAAGCTTTTTTATTAATGCATGTAGGGTAAACAGAACTTTCAAGATTTATCATTGAATTGGCTTAATTAGTTACTTCTAAAAGTAATAGCAAAATTACCACAAAAAGATTCCAAGAATTGAAACTGAGAACCAATGTAATGACATACTTGCCATGAATGTTTGTGATTAGTGCAGGACCTTGATTAGCTATTCGAATGTGTAATAAAGAATTATTTTGCAAATTAGCTTGCTTTAGAAGATACTTCAATTGAAAATGCTTGAAGAGTGGAGGATTATGTTGCTACTGTATAAAAATGGAAGACACATCCGAAATTGTGCCGACTGTAAAGGAAATAAACTTCTGAGTTACATGCTGACTTTTTAAGGAACAATAGTGGAGTAACATACTAGAAAATAATTGACAATATTTGAAAATGTATGAGCTTCATTGACTTGGAGAATGTGTATAATTAGACTCTGAAAGAAAGATTTTTATGGTGTTAAGGTGGAAAGATGTTTTAGTTGTATCTACAGACATTATATAAAACTTGTATGATCAAGCTTGAACAACTGTTTGACCTAGAGTCGATGCAAACTGGGCATCATTTTTTTGAGAAGAGTACGCTTAAAATGCTAGACTTGTGCGCAATGTGCTGTTGAAATAATTTGACAGCCATGTTCACGGTGCAGTAAATTTTTTTGAGAAAGCTTCAGGATTGTATTAACAGAAAAAGATGTTGCAAAGCATTAATGGGGAATGAACCCCATTGTTAATCAAAATGTTGTCCTCAGAACAAAAAAAGGAACTCGAACCTGGTAAAAACACAACTAGAAGAAATTCCATATCGTGTTTGTTGCCCATGAGTGGGCCCAAATAATAGCCTAACAGTCCCAGAAATTTGAAACACACATGCTACAAACCCCCATTAGGTAAAATAGAGCAGGCCCCATCAGGTAACTGACACAGAAAGACAAACACAATTCGGTTTAATGGACAGATGGACATGATTTACAATTTAGTTGTCTTCAGAAAACTTAACAAATTCATAAGCGTTATTCACACTGTAGCTCTGATTGATGACCAACCACCTCCTCGAGCTTGAGATGTAGCAAGGTTGTTTGTTGAAGTATCATCATCATAATCTACTTATTCGAGGGGTTAAAGTTCATCACAAACTCAATATACAGGTAGTTGCCATCTTTGAACCATTGCTCCATGGAGGCATGCACAGAAGCTCTATGTTGGTGCTTCCGTGTAGCATGTTCTTGTACCTCTTGTTCATGGTGCTTGATCTTCTCATGGATCTGATGGCGAGGGCAGCCTCCTCTGTACACCTATACTCCAGCTCCTTTCTCTTCCTTTCCTCCTCAATCTTTCTTTTCTGCTCCTCAGCTTGCTTGGCCTTGTTCTGCAGCTTTCTACAAATTTTAATTCATAGAACTTTAAGCTTGACAACCTTCAAAGCCTCAATGTCTGTCTTGAAGCATACTTTCCAGATCTTTAGTAATTCATATAGTCTTGACTTTACTGAACTCTTGAACCTTCTATTTGGTGGTAGCTTCAGCACTAGTGATACTTTCCTCAACCTTTTGCAGAAGGGCTAGAAACCATTCTACAATGCTCTTCTCCACCACATGTTCCACATCGAGAACATGGTTGTGGTTGCCAATGTTAGGGCAGCCTGACTTTGGTGAAGGTAGGAGTGGGGGAGGGTTATGAGGCTTGTCTATCCCCCATCAGAAATCGAATCCTCTGCAACATGGTCTGTTGGGGTAGGCACTCTAAAATCCATAGCCTGCGCAACACATGCCCTATGAGTGTAGCTCTTCTTGAACTTGCTTGTGTCTGTTGGCACATGCAGAGAGAGAATAGTGCATGCTTCAGCATCTACCCTATGGCACACCACACGGTAAGGAGAAGTCTCAAACGCTTGTTTGGCTATCTCAACTTGAGACAATCCCTGAAAAACCTGAGCGAATTAACAGGGTGACCTAGGTGTAGACACTTCAAGAAGCTGAAATGGATGCCAAACAACTTTGATATGTTTCCGAACTACACAGAGTCTTTCCAACAACTTAGCAGCTCTATTCCAAGGTGGGATAAGTAAAGACTAGAGCACTTGACCACTGGCTGCAACTGGGATTTACTACACAGAAAATAGAGTGGTATCATGGAAATTGTGAGCATGGGAATGAATAACCTCACCCTTTGTTGAAAACCCCAAAGCCTCTACAATATCAGGCTCTGTCATTGTGAAAGATAGGTCTTGGAATTAAATGAGATTGCCATTCTAGCATCTAAACCAGCTTGTTGCAGAGAAATCACACTCCCCCTTGAGCTGGTGCAACACCCCATCCTAGCCAATGATAGAGATCAAATCCTAATTTGCTCATTGCAATCTTAATTTTGAATGGTATTTTCAAAAGTTGACATGACTTCCATTGGACTTGGCAACTCTGCTTGTACTTCCCTCCAAAGAAAATTTGTGCTTTTAAAGGCAAGGCATGGCTTTGAAGGCACAATAGAGTAGAACTATAGTGCCCTACTTTTGTACATGTGACCTTAATATTTTATCCTTAAGACTTGAACTTGCTTTTGAAACATATATATGTATTTGTAGATTTGCGTAAAGCTTTGTAAGTAATATGAAGAGTTTTGATTAGGTTAAATAAATTTACTCTTTATTTCTAGTTTCTTACTAATTATTTATTATTTTATGTTTTAAAATAAATTTTATTGACAAATGAGGATGTGAAACTCTAACATTATTTTAGAATAATACTATGAAATTAATGTAATTTGGATTCATGGTTTATTTTGGTGTTTTATTAGAATGTTTAATTCATTGAATATTTAGTTGATTAGAAAACATCCGAAACTCAAAATTACTGGATTGCATTCACATTAGTGGACTAACTCAGTTTTACATCTAGAGTATGGATCTATAATTAGTATCATGATTTGTGTTCTAGATTTTGAGATTTTAATATTAAATGATTAAAAATACTTTGTTGGTCCATATTTTCTTGATTCAATTAAAATATTAATGTTATCATGGTAGCAATGGGATGTTTGTTCTTATTTCAACCAACTCAACAACTATAAAATGCTTAATTTGCAAAAAGTTTAGTATCAATGATTGCTAGATAAATTATAGGAAATGTGAACATTAGATAAAGAACCAAAAAAAAAAAAAAAGTCAATTAGAACCCTCATAGCTTTATAAAATAAAAATGACTTGAAACAAGCCAAATTGTGGGCCACAAGAGAAGTCAATGTGGGATGGTGATGTATGCTTTATAACATGCTTATGATGATAAAAGTTTTTTAAATATGCATATTGTCTATTTCACATTAATGGCTGGAAAAGGAGCAAAGGACTCATTTAACAGGGGCATGTGTCTCTTATGTGTTGGCACTCTAACGTATCGATTCTGTCATGAACTTACTTGTCCATGTTAAGTAGGCATCATGACATAAATTAAAAAAATATTCTTAGAGAATAGGTTGCCTAGTGTTTGTTCATTGTGTAAACTTTTTTGCACAAGTCTTTGCGCAAGCCTTGAGGTCATCTTTATCCTACAAATATAGGAGGTTTTGCTCTTATTTTCGTTTTTTGCTAAGTGAGTGGAGTCTATGCTAGTTTGAGGTGTGAGGAGTAGAGGAGAGGGAGACAGGAGATTGTGTAAGGCTGTTGCTTCCTTATCTTTTGGGCTAAGTAAGGGGGCTGTCTTAATGATCTTTGTGAGCTTTTGTTGAAGGCATAAGTGGCTGGCCTTATTGCTATTGGTGGCTGATTTTGAAAACTATTGGGGCTGATTTCTAGGAACTGTCATTCTCTGATTTTCCTTGAGGCTTTTGGCTGCATCTTGGGCTTGCTGTTATAACTTGATTGTTGAGGTTGTTAGTTTGGAGACAATCTGACGTAATGCTTGAAGTTGCTGGTTGGATAACAATTCAAGCTTGAAGTGTGTTCTTCTTTCTTAAACTGATCTATCTATTCATAGAGTTGTGTACCACTTCCAAGGCCATTCATTCTAATAACACCTCTACTACTTCCAAGGCCCATTCCATTTTTCATATCTCCACCTTCCATCTTAGTCATGAGGGAGATACCCATTCCAATTAACACCTTGTGAAGACCAATTTTTCATCTTTTAGTTGACAATATTCTTTTGCATTTTTGATTTCTTATGAATTTTCATTTTCTGAGTCATTTTGCATTTTATGTTTTAAGTTTTGTGTCTTCTTTGAATCATTATGTGAATTTATGTTAATAAAAGTTTGCTATTTTTGTGTAGAGACCAATTTTGTTATTTGGACTGTCATATACTATCAAGAGGTTGGGTCAATAATTGTGTAAAGTAGTGAGGCCACATCATTCATGCCACATCATTCATCCCTTTAGTTTGTATGAATAAGAGGTCCTTATCATACAAGTAATGTGATTCTTATCACATGAAACGAGAATTAACACATGATCATTATACCTCAAAGAAAAGGGGCAAGATAAAAAGGAATTGGAAAAGGGTGTAACATCAAGGGGAATTTGTCGATTCTTTGGCCTTTCTCCATGTGGTTATGCTAGTACTCATGATTTAATTGTGGTGCAAGCATGTTCTTTAATGAAAGTTACCTTACTATGTTACTAGAAAGACATGTGATCCAAGCTTGAAGGTAGTTCTCTTGTAAGGGTAACAAAATAATTAATTAATTAATTAATATATTAAAAATATTTACAAGGTACCACTAGGAAACATGTTACCCTTGTTTGAAGGTAGGCTACTTTCGATGATCATAAGGTTTCTTGGACTAGTTTCATCATGTGACTAAAAAGACATGTTAACCATGCTTGAAGTCATCCTTCTAACTAATGGCCAAGAATCCTCAAACTAAACATTCTAATTAATTAATTTTTTGGAAAATGATCAAGCGATATTATTCCAAAAAAATAATGTACAAATGTACACAAATGATCATCGACCAGAGTCGACATAGCCCATCCATGTGACCCAACTGTTAACTACAACGTATCACACAATCCTGTACATATCATAGCCCTCTCATGCTGCCCGATGCCTCCCATCCTAGTGACTCAACCCCTATTCCCAAGAGCAAGTACAATCATGACCATGTACCTCGGAATACCCAGGTCCACAACACTACTTGTTCGCGTCCGTCCCTGAACTACAACATCCTACAGTCTTGGCTAAATGAGACTTGGATCCTCAACTCTCAACCACAGTCGAGGCCTTTGAGGCATTAGTGCCAGTTGTAGTCTGTTGTCTAGTTGATCCCAGTCCAAGGACCCTTTGTTGGTTCTTTGCTATGAGCTGCTCTAGTCTTGTCCAGTGCTTAGAGATCACCGCCTCCATCCACCTGAGGTCCTACAAGCATGCTTCATTTGCCTCTCTTCGGGCCTCTTGCTGCATGTTCTCCCACTTGAGCTGCCATGGTGCCCGCTCCTCCATCTACGCTTGCTCAACTACTAAGTGGCGCTCTTTCAGCATTCTTTCTTCCATTGTTGTGGACGTTTTTGCTCCCATGCTCTCCATCTTAGGGCCCTGGTTTTGTTGCACCTGCGCCTTAGCAGACGTCCCTTGATGTGCCTTCTTTGATACATGGTCATTGGTGCCAGGTGAATGATTTGTACACCCCTATGCTACAGTGCAAGGATTACCCCAAGGTACCATCCTAATCGCCTCCTCTCCAGGGATTCCTAGAAAAACTAGGCCAAGTTTACCGGGGTGCCCTGCTGAATATGCTTGAGAAAAGTGAAATGGACCCCCACCAATTTGTGGGGGTACCTTGATTGCACAAAATACCTCTCCACTAGGAGTGCCACATCCCTCCATACCCCTTGCAATTCGGACTTCCAGATATGCCCACTAGTAGTCTTGGGAATGTGTCTTGTGAAGAACTCCCTCGTGGCATCTTGGGCCCTCACAATCGGTGCCACGATTTTCCTTGCGTCCACCACCCCTAGCGCAATAGGCAATGTTTGCATTGTAATTTCAATCATCATGCCACTGTAGTGTGTGGTGTCTCCCACCCAGCTATTGTAGAATTGTTGAGTAGGCAAGTCCAGCTCTCCCTCTATGCACTAGAACATCTCCACCCATCCCATTCGTTCAACCAACGTCCATAACTCGGGCAATCTGGAGAATTTTGTCCATGATGGTGCAGAAAGTAAGCGTTGCTCCATGGCCTTTGTGGCCTCCTTCCATAGCCGATGCGTCTCTCAAAGCACTGCCACGATTGTAGGAACTGGTTGTCCCTGGAAAATCAGGACATTCTTGCGTTTCCATAGGACCCACAGTATAGCAAGGTGCAGTGAGTCTCCATGGAAACCTATGGTGGGGGATAAATTGGTGACCAACCACACCATTTGAGAAAACCTATAGTTAGAAATGAGATGATGTAATGTTTCAAGTCCTTCCTAGTAGCATGGACAGCTAGCATCTATTTGAATCCCTCTCTCTCTCAACATGGCCCTCACTACCCTAAGTTTCAGTTCCTTTGGGTGTTGCCCCAACAATCCAAGTTGCTCCACCATAGCAACATGTCGATAGAAATTCTTCCAAAGTCGTGAACACTCCGAATGAGCCTCCCATTGCTGATATTTCTGCTACAACATATGCACCCACGGCGTAGCCCCCTCACTTTGCCCCATGTACATGTTCATTAGGCAATGTGCGCCCAATGCCATTTTGTCTCCATACCCCAAAATACCAATGCCCCTCGTCAGTTTGGGTCGCGTTGTAACCATCCATGACACCAAGTGCATTTTCTTGCTCCCTTTACCTCTAGACCACACAAACTCCCTTACAATGCTATCAATCTTTTGCACCATCGTGGCTGGAGGTGTTGCCATGGACATTGTGAACCTAGCAATTTCCATTAGGATTGTTGCAGCTAGCACCATCTTCCTTTTTTTGGTCAAAAATCGGCCAATCCAAAGTGCGGTTCGCTCTATCAGTCCCTGCCAAGTCCTTTGCGTATTCCAGTAAAAAACAGGCATTTCCAGATATGTCATGTGCCTGGTTGGATAGAATACCCATTAGCTGTATAATTCTAGCCTGCACCCTTCCCTTCATGTGGGTGCAATAGATGGCTGATTTTCCTTTGTTGACTTCTATGTTGACCTCCCGTTGCATCCTCTTCATTGCCCTTAACAGGACTGCAGCTTGCAGCATCACAACCCTAGAAAACACCATGGTATCATCGGCATAATGGGCTACCATGCTATGCATTCCAGCAACCTGCAGTCCCTGCACACCTTCATCAAGGCAATAGCCTTTGAACAAGTCCATGACCATAATAAATAGGAGTGGTAACAACAAATCCCCCTACGTCAATCCACATTCTGTTCCAGCGAACCCACAAAGCCTCCCATTAATGTTAAGGGAATACTTGCGACTTTGTTGCATTTGAATACAAAGATTGACAAACTTTATATCAAATCCTTTTTCTATCATCATCGTCCTAAGTGCCAATTAGCTCGCAATGTTATAGGCCTTGGTTATATCCAGTTTGATGCACATGCCTAGAGATCTAGCCCTCCTAACTGAGTGCAAGATCTCTTGCAAGAGCAACACCTGGTCCTGTAGGTATTGACCCTTAACGAACCCTGCCTAATACTCCCCAACTAGCTTCCCCGTCAATGGCGCAAGGCGTCCAACCAACAATTTGGAGAAAACACACAGCAATGTGTTGCAAACCCCGATAGGCTTAAAATGTCCTGGTGTTGTTGGGTTTGGAACCTTGGATAGCATCACCACCTTGGAACAATTGATTTTCCTCCTAACTTGCTGCCAACTGAGCATACTGTTGTATGCATCCAACAAATGGGGTTCCACGAGATCCTCATATTCCCAAAAAAATTCAATCAGCCATCCATTTGGTCCTGGAGCCTTGTTGGACTGAATAGATTTCAAAGCTTGCTGCAACTCCTCCCATGAGAAGGGACACAGTAAATTGGCATTGTCAATACTCGTGATGACCCTTGTGATTGGCATGGAGATCGGTTCCGTGGCCTACCATCCCCAAATGTTTCCCCAATATTTCTGTAGTGCATCTAGTCTTGTCCTACTACCATGTGGACCTCCCCCACCTATACTCTCAAGTAAATGCTAGATTTTGTTGTTGTGGGCCCTATTTTGTTTGGCCATGACGAAGAAGAACCATGTATGTTTGTCTTTTTCCTGTAGCCAAGTTACCCTCGACCACCGTCGCCAGTAACTTTCTTCCTCCCTATCTAGCTCTTGGAGTTTCTTGAGCAGTTCCTGTTCTTCAATGTCCTCGATTGCCCCCACTTCCTGCAACCATTGGATCTCCCATAATTCCATTTGCATCTGCTGCCTGTATCCCTAAAAGCTGTATTTGTCATTCGATGCTCTGGCCTTGATATTATTTTTCAGCTCCTGCAACCCATCCCTTAAGAATTGTCGAGGCTCCTATGCCCTAGTGTAATTGTTCTAGATTGTTGCTACCATTGGCTTCAGCCAAGCTTTATGTAGCCAAGCCCACTCAAATCTGAATGGCCTGGGCTCCTGTCTCTCCCCCAACCAGAGTTGGCACACAATGGGATGATGATCTGAAGCCTCTCTCCTTTCCCTCCGCCGTGATGTCATATTCCAACATGAGATGTTTGCTCAACCAAACGCGATCGATCCTGGATTGGACACAATCAATGCCCCTTTGATGATTACTCCAAGTGAATTGACACCCCATAATCTCCAGGTCAACTAGCTCATACAGACTGAGAAATTGGAAACATGCCTTTGCCCCCAGTGGATCAGTGTAGTTGTGCCCAGACTTTTCCAAACAATAGAGCGACTGGTTGAAATCTCCCAGCAATAGCCATTTGGCAGGATTGGGGATGACCCTTGCCACCTGTCTAAGCTCTTGCATCTAGATCTCCCAGTTTTGCACCCTATAAAAATTAGTTATCCAGAGATCCGCTTGTGGCACATGGATAGTTTGGCTCCAATCTGAATCATCAACAAAATTGATTGGTATTTTGGCCAAAATGGCCAGACCTCTTGCACGTCCCTTGCTTGGTACCATTTGGGTTGTTTATCCCTCCTAGAGCAACAACTTCCTCTCGATCCTTTGGACCTTAGTTTCCTATAAACAAACAACATTGCACCCTACCTTTCTAACCATCGTTTGTAGGGTATTTCTTTTATACGGGGTGCCTGGCCTCGATAGTTCCATGTCAACACCTTCATGGAGATGTAGACACCCGATAGTGATACACCTTTCATAGTGTTCGCTGCACCCCCAAACCCAGGTCCTTGTGTGGGAGTTTCTAGCACGTTGTGGTTTTATTGGGCTGCCCAATCTTGCTGTCCAGCCTGAGAGCCACTGCGTCGAGCTATCCCTCTGTCTGCATGGGCTGGATGTCCTACATCTTTGGTTTTGTAGAGCCCTAGATGACTGTGATCCACTTCCCCAATGGGGGCAATTCTAGTGCTAAATCCTGCATCGCAATCCTATGTACCGACAGGGTGCGGGGAGAACCAGGAGTCTCTTGCATCGCCTCACATTCCAACGATCCCTCAGCCATACTACAGGGAGAACCAGAAATCTCTTACAGCGCCTCACATGCCCCTTAGTTGTGTTGTTGGCTTGCTACAACATTTTCATTGCCTCCTTCACCCGAGACCATATATTTTCCTTTGGTGGCCTTTGTCCATCTCCCCTCCTCGTTGTGGTTTGAGCTGGTAGGCGTTTGGCCTAGGGTCCTCCATCTACTGTGACGTTTGATCCCTACCTCCATATTTGGCCCTTCTTGCCCACAAGATTCCAGCCCTTAGCGGCCTTTGCTAATCCTCTGCAGCGCTTTGATTTACAGTGTCGTGTTCCACATATTTTGCACCTTTGGTGCCCCTCCCTGTGTGTCAACATGTTTTTAAAGTGTTCATGGAGCTTCTCCTGTCCATCAATGGTGTCCAACACTATTTTCGTAACCAGATCCTCTATCTTTAGGGACCTCCACACACAAAAATAGGTGTAGCCCATTTGATCCATGAACTCTGTGAGTGCATTGAATTTTATAAACTCCCTGAACAACCCTGCTAGAGACTTCAGGAACTTTGGTTTCTAGTACACTAGTAGCATATCAAACAACCAGATCTAGATCAGCACCCGATCAAACAGGCCATTGTCCCATTGCGCTCTTGGTCTCTAGGGGGCCAGGGCTAGTTCGTGGGCACCATAGGACCACGGACCCCTGAACAACACCCTGTCATAGTTTTTGACTGTTGTGAACGTGAATAGAAACCGTTTATCTGCCAGCCCCACAACCTAGACGTCCTCCAGCCCCCATGTCACTTTGACCCATTTGCAGATCAGATCTAGATGCAACCTGACTCCCTCTGAGATGAACTTGCCTAGTAAGGTCCTCTCTAGTTCCTAGACCATCTCTTTTGGTGGGTGCTCAATCCTAACCTGTAGGACCACACCCTCCTGCATGCAATCATCAAGCCCCGTGCCATGGTGCGAACTGCCATTGCTGCCTCTCGTAGTAGTCGATCCTCCAACCCCTCCTAACTTTGTGCCCATCCTTGCCTCACTCGCTCCTAATGTTGTTGTTGCTGCTGCTCCTATCCCTACCTCACCTACTCCTAGCATTGCTCCCGCCGCCACTACCATCACCTTCGTTCCCATTCTTGATGTTGCTCCCACCGCGTTATTGTTCCAGCTTCTGACATTTCAAAATCTCCTCCATCCATTTGGATGCTCTTCTAATTAATTAATTAATGTAGTATATGCTTCCTAGTTTTCTTTGGTGGAATAAGGGTGTTTTCGTGTGGTTGTGGTTGTGGTTGCTTTCATGATAGTGAGTCTGAAATGATGCAATGCAATGTCACTAGTAAAGGTATGAACTTGGTTTAGAACCTAGACAAATAGGTATGATGGTCATTTTAATTAGAATTGTCACAAGAACCTATTGTGGACAGACTAAGGTATTTCATGTCTTGATCTTTGTAGTCCTTTCTCATTTCATGTTCACTTCACTATTGCATATGATAATGTGCATGATGGTTTTGCTTAGTATAGTGTAGGATCCTGATAATAATAGTATTGTGGGTGTGTAACATAGACATGGTTGGCATTCAATCTCCTATGTGCCCACAGACACCTTGTGAGGTAGTTATACAAGGGCATTTTAGTTAATAGCTTGCTTTGGGAAGGATCCAATTGCATAACTTGTAAAGATCTAGCCTATGAACAACCTTTACATGCCCAAGTCATTCAGGCAATTGGACCCAAAATAGAGGAGCTTGAAGTGGAAACTGCCAAGCACATTCTCACTATAGAGATAGGGCAATCAAGTCATGATGAAGTGCCTAGACCTAGCCTTAGTCTAGAGGTCACATTGACAATGGCCTACCTAGAGAAGATTAGGATAAAGAAATCCAAAGCTCTATCATGCAAGAACCAAGCATTAGACTGTTCATGGAGTTTGTTCCTCAAGAGGTCTAGGATCAATTACAACCAATCATGTTGTGGCCCTCCACATTGACAACTGGAGAATGGTACTTGGGGAAAATGTAGCTTTTTTGGAACAACCACCAAAGAGATGGTATTGTAAAGATCAAAGATATAATAATCTCCTACTCAGTGGAGGCCATTGCTAACACCTTGGAGCTTTTCAACATTAGCATGCAAGTCACAGAGGTATCTACCCAATCCAACTCTAGCGAGATCACATCCTTTTTAACTAGGGCATGTGCAACACTTAGTAGCCAATACCCCGTTAACCTACTCGAAGTTATCTTCCTAGAGATTAAAAAGCATTTCAAAAAGAATGAGAATTGTAGGAAGAAACTTCCCTTTCTATGCTTGATTAGATTATTCTACAAAAGGGAAAGAATCACCTACTACACCAATGATATACTCTAGAAGGTCACAATAGCATCATGCCAAGGAATGATTAAAGAGAAGCTATCACTAAGAGTTCAAGAAGAAGCACCACCTTTGCCAGCCAAGGAGACACCAAGCACTAGAGTGAGATTTGAAGAATTGAGGGCATCTTAGCAAGCGCCTAGTGGAGGATCAGGAGATTATTGTCTTGCAATGAGCCATTTAAACAAAGTTGCTTGAATAGCCACCTAGTTGCAGGATGATCTTTCCAACTTCTTCATAAGAAGATGTCATGTCATAGTCCAAGTAAACCTTGCCACAGGAGGAGTTGCAACATCTTTGCCATCAAAACAAATGCTAGAAATTTAGGGCAATGCTACAACCTTTTTTGTAGTATTAGTGGAGGGGGATGGAGCTACAATGTTGATCATGTCACATAAATGATAGGAAACAACCACGGAGGTGGTAGTAGACCATATGGTAAAGCTTTGAAGGTTCCTATAGCATCAATTCCAAATTTTACTACTATGACAAACATTCATATGTTTGTAGGAACCATGTCACAGAGAATGAATGTAGCACAACATGAGGAAGTGTTAGAATGACTAGTGGACAACAAGTCATAGATTCCAAATGTATTTGACATTTCAGAAGATATTTCATTTACACAGTTGATAGTCATCAAGACAAAGGGCAAGTTAGTCATTGTTGATACCTAACTTTAGGAGGCTGCCTCACTCAATCAATAATTAATAACAAGTTACACAATTAAGAGCCTGCTTGTTAGATGCTGCTCTCCATCAACTAGGCCTTACAAGGAACTTGGCAAAGTTTTGACCTTTGAGCAACTCAAGGCCAAACAACAAGAAGTTGAGATAGAGAAGGAAAATGCCACGTACGATGCATCCTTGACAAAAGCTATGTTAAATGGAGCAAACAAGAACATTGCCATGATGTGCAAAGAGATCAAGGAACTAGCCAAAGAAAATAGAAAATTACTTAAGGTAGAGAAGTAGAAGAAACAAATAGAAGAATACCTTAAGCACTAATAGGAGCAATTGGCAAAGGTACATGTGGATGTATAGAGGTTGGCAACAAAAAACAAGAATCTTCTATGGAGGAGGTGTGTGTCATCCACCAACAATTGGCAATCAAGATTGCTGCCTAGAAGAATGAGACATTGAAATATGAAAAACTCAAAAATCATGACAAGGACCATGTATCTATGCACAAGGAGATTAATAGAAAAGAGATTTGATTGGCCAAGGCAAAATGAATCAAGCCCTTCAATAGCTCAAGGTAAGGCATGGCAGTCCATATTTGATTAACTAAATGCATACAACAACATAGAAATCTGCATGAAGTTGTAGATAAAAGAAATAACTAAGTATGTGGAGCTTACCAACTTTTGCTATGCCAATCTAGTAATGCTCACTACTGGAAGGCCAAGGATAGAGTTGGACAAGTAGGTGAGCATTCATGCTTACTATATGAGAAGAAACACAAGCTCCACAAGGAATTGTGCCAAAAGCTAGAGATAGGTAACATGGAGTTTGAGGTCCTAAACATAAAATTTGAAGATCAACAAACCATTGTTAAAAATTTGGCCAAGAGGATGGTAGACTACCAATAGCTGAAAGACATTGATAAGTTGTTTAATATCAAATAAAAACAATTCACTACCGAGTTTGTCAATCCACATGAGATGCTCGCAACTTTGTTGTGTCTCTGGGAGGTAGCCACAACAACCAATCTAGGGGAACTAGCCTAGACAATTCATGATCCCGAGATGAAAGAAGAGATAATGAGGGCCTTGATTGATGCATTTCAGCAAAAAGTAACAACATTGACGATGGTAGGGCAACCACAACCACCACTAAGGCTTGAGGAACCATTGTAGGAGCTGCCATAGGAGCCACCACCACTTGGCACCGCATAAGCCATATGCCTTGGTTGATTTTGTACATATCTGCACAATTTTGTTAGGACAATGTGTCTAGTTTTGTCAACTATTAAATTTGTAAAGCACTCAATTAAATTTTATAATGTGGCATACTAGTTAGTTAGTTAGAGTCAATCAAGTCACTCCCACATTTTGATATCGAATAAAAACAATTCACTACCTAGTTTGTCAATCCACATGAGATGCTCACAACTTTGTTGGGTCTTTGGGAGGTGGGTACAACAACCAGTCTAGGTGAATTGGCCTACACAATTCATGATCCCAAGAGGAAAGAAGAGAAAATGAGGGTTTTGATTGATGCATTTCACCTGAAATTAGTAGCAATGGCAATGGTAGGGCAACCACAAACACCATTGAGGTATGAGGAGCCACTGTAAGAGCTGCCATAGGAGCCATCACCACCTAGCACCACATAAGCCATATGCCTTGGTCAATTTTGTTAGGACAATGTGTCTAGTTCTATCAATTGTCAAATTTGTAAAGCACTTGAGTAAATTTTATAATGTGACACACTAGTTAGTTAGTTGGAGTCAATCAAGTCACTCCCACATTTTTATAAACAAACTCTATTTCAATTTTGTTAACTTGATGACGAGTTTTCAATTAGTTGTTGGGGTATGTTGAGTCACAATTTAGGTAGTCGCGTCAACGCATTAATGTCGATGTAGGGTGAACTACGTTAACGTGGCAGCATTGACACAAAACAATAAATGCTTATTTAAATGTACACACCCATCGCATTTCTGACACCATTTGGTTGATAGCCTTAGCAAACTTTGTCAATTTTTTTTTTCACTGTAAAACTTTGAATATTTAGCAACTACTTGCAACATAGTTTGAAGTGATAGTTCGAAATCATTATTCATGTGCTATGTACCCCAACACATTGCATGAATGATAATAAAGATTGAGATTATTTCACTCCATTTCAACACTTTGACTTAGTATAAATTCATTTTCACCACAATTTATTTCAAATATACTTTAGCTTAGTGTCTACTCTATCATGCTAAGTAATTAATGATTTACAATTCAATGCACAAGATTTATCATCACATGAGTATGACTAACTTTGAGCATACATACATTAATGTTTGATAATTCCAACAATGGGCACTCAATAACCTAGCAACATCAATGTATATTAAGGACATGTAGAACAAGTTAGGAACCGATACTCCATGCATATGCTAAACTAAATTTATTCATTGTGCTTAAGTTAGATAATTTAGAATTTTAATATTTTAACCATATTTTAGTTATGGCTACTACAACATCAATATCATATGCCTCAGTCACACTTAACTATACAAAGTACTTCATACAAGTGTGATTGGGAAGACAATGACTAGTGATCCATGTCTTTGATGCTAGTAATGTCTTTTCAGGGTTTTTGGGGATGTGGGGCCTAGTGGTTGTTGGGGTTTGGCCATGTGGACTTGTTGTTTGTCTTCGTGTGAGTTAAGGGGGTTGTTTTCTATTAGTTTGTTGCAGAGGGGATGTGTGTGGGGGGTAGGGAGAAGATGTTTTGGGTCTTATGACTGCTTTCGCAGTCAGGGGTTTCTTTCCCCAGCTTTGTACATATTTTCTTTACCTATTAATATAATATTGCCTAACCATTTCTCAAAAAAAAAAAAAAAAGTTTAATTTTATGCAAGCCATTTACTATTCATTTGCTCGTGTTAATGTACTAACCACAGTTATGTACTAGAAAATATGTTTTTGTTTATTTGAGCAAAAAAATTAAAAGAATATACAATTAATCTAGATGAATAATGATTAGAAGCCTGTTGGATCCTAGGGTAAGAAATTCATCTAAATTCACAGTTAGCAATAAGGTGGATGATGCATTTGATTGACGTATCTTGTGTGAAGCACACCTTTCATTTAGTGATCATTAACTAATCATTTTAATAATCATATGTTAATTCTAACATCTTAAATGCATAGGTTGCATTGTTTATTTATTTTGCATATACCTTGCCCTAGATGTGGAGATGAACACCACTTTGCAACCCTACCTCTATATGTGCTTACTTAGGCTTAATATTTTGAGCCATTGGACCCATTAGCGTTGAATTACACAATACCTAAATGTTTTCAAAGATGCAAACACCATTCATAAGTGTATACGCACCTCACATATGATCCTCAGTCACCTATCATGGGGGTATATCAATGTGTAGTCTAAAAATGATGATTGAGTCAAGCTGTATTTGTGTAGCATAGAACTCAAATAGAATCCAACTTACAGCTGAATGGTGGTTGGATTCTTCAAGTGGGATGGCCCTTAATGTGGAAATGTAATGCCACATTGCATGGGCAAAGTTGTTGAAACCTATATATTTTTTATCCTTAACTATTGTTTGAAGGCTAATATAGATTAAATAAAATTTTTTTGGTGGAAACATACTGAAAAATTAGGATTACATCCAACGACATTTGTTGGTATTGCTTGTAAAATAAAACTTGAAATAACTGAGTCACACATTTTTTATGTTTTCTAGCTTACTTAGTGATGGGTAGTGTTTTCTTTATCACCCTTGGCTATATATGTATTTAAAAATTCTGAAAATAACTGAATCAACAAAAAATATCCAACTTTTTTAGTAGGGAAAGTGTTCATTAGTTGCAAAGGTTATGCTAAAACTTAAAAATATAATATTTTGTGTTAATAACATGTTGATCATATGTTAATAGTGGAGAGATCAAAGACATTGTACACATTATGTCATGTTGACATACTTATGTAGTAGTCATTATTTTTTATCATCATCATCCTAGCCCTATCCCAACCTAATAGGGTTCGCTACATGAGTTCTTTTTTGTCACTCACCTCTATGAAGAGCTAGATCTATGTTTATTTGTAGTTTTTTCAAATCATCTTTAATCATTTTTTTCCATGCCTTCTTTGTTCTTCCTTTTGGTGGCTTTCCTTGGAATAGTGATGTAGTAACCTGTTCTTATAAGCTCCTTGTTTGATCTTCTTTACACATGCCCAAATGATTTAAGCCACCATTCTTGTAGCTTATCTGAAATAGAAGCTACTCCAAGTCTTCCTATGATGTTTGTATTATGTAGTTTATCTCTTCTAGTATCATTCAATATCCATTGAAACATATGTATTTTTGTAGTTCATGCTTCTTTTGTGTTGCTCAACATTCAACACCATCTAAGAAAGCAAACCTGATTGCTATCCTATAAAATTTCTCCTTTAATTCTATTGGTATTCTTTTATCACATAGAATACCACTAGTTCGTCTCTATTTTGACCATCTTGCTCAATTCTATTCTTGTTATCTTGATCAATTTCACCATTTGATTGAAGGATTGATCCTAAGTAGTGAAATTGATGATATTATTTAAGGGTTTATAATTTACTACCAATCTTTTCTTTCCTCTTGTTAATCTTGCTCTTTTATTGACATAAAAGGCTGCACAAGCAAACATACTTGTACTTGTTGTAATAAAACATTTTTCTAATAATTGTTTAATTTCTTCCTCACATTCAGCTCTTAATTCAGGACTCATACCAATGTGATGAGCTTTAGCCTTTATCGTTATATTATCTAACAAATGAATATGACACCAGTGTTCTTTTCTATGTCGAAAAGCTGTTGGATCTTCACTTGCTAGAGTTAATATTTTATTTCTTATTTGGCTAAACTCTTCTTTCTTTTGTTGAATTTGATGAATTACCCATGTAGATGTTTTTATGGGTTTGGCTTCATATTCTCTGAATCTTGCAACTAGATAAAACTTTCTATCATATACATATTTATTTAATATAATCTTATCGGATGTTATTTGATAAGGTTATAATACTTTTAAATTATCAACTCCTATTAATATATCATAATCTAACCAGTCTATTTGGTGAACATTAAAATATATTATATTTCCTAAAGGGGTCTTTATGGGAAGAGAGGTTTTCTTAGTAATCTTTTTGTCAACTTTATCAAATCTTACTAAGAAAGGTTTTGTTTCACGTCATTTGTATGTTGGAACAATATTCTTTCCGGCTACAGATACTTCTGCTCCTGTATTAATTAGAGTATCTATAGGATATGGCTTGAATCCTTCTAATTTAACCCAAAATGTACAAATGGGAACTGAGATTGGTGTTTTTTGATTAGAAGGAATCATAATAAGATGATTTGTTTTGGATTCTAATTCATATTGTTTCCTATTATCACTTTCCTCTTCTAACTGTAATTGTTCAACTTCTTGTTCGGCCCATTTAATAAAATCTTGTAATTGCTTTATCCTTTGGGTTCTTCATAAAGATTTATTTACTCCCTCAGAAATCTCAGGGATATAAGTTTCTTCTTCCTTATTGATCATAGGAAGACTTTCTTTTACTTGTTTACCTTTATCTTCTGATTGTAAATATTCTTCCATTTCTTCATCTACACTTTCTATAGATTGGACTGGTTGAGCATTCAAGAATATATCTTGTACTCTTAAAACTTGTTTTAGTTTTTTGTATTTTTCTTTTTTCTTAAGTAATTAACTTTCTATATGCATATATTTAGGAATATTTTCTATTGGTGTTTTTTGTAATTTTTCTTTTAATTTAACTATGTCTATTTTTAATTGTTCTATTTGGTCTATTAACTATACATCATATGGATTGGGACTTTGTGGTGTAGGTGAAAGAATCCATGGTGTAACATAAGGATATCCTAAAGATTTTCTACCTCCAAAAGTTCCTCTAGGAAATGTTCTAGATGTCGAAGATGTTGAAGATCTGCTTGGAATCTATTCATGTGTAAAGCATAGTAATCTTCATCATCATCTGGTTCTGAGACATCTGAAGTACGAGAAATTGCAGAGCTATTCCTTGGGGCGAAATGAGGGTTATGGTAGGAATCTGACGGAGAAGAAAAAGAATAAATGTTATAATCTTCCTGAGAATTATAGATAAGATCGATAGAAGGATCATATGTAATTTCATTATCAGAAAGATAATCATAAAATTGTTCATTCAATTTATGTTTTTGAATGAAATGCATCTTTTTGGGATGCTTATGTTGATCAGGACATTAATTAGCGAAGTGTGGTTCTTGACATAAGTAACAACGTAAATCTTTATGTTTTAACTTTTGTGATCGTTTCCTAAACATACTGTGATATTTTTTAACTTGTTTAGGTAACTTCCTTCTCCATTGTTTTCCCGAATGTTGGACTTTTCCTTTTCCTTTTTTATGTTTATGTTTATGTGTCTTTGTATGTGGATGATAATATTTTTCTTCAGGACACAAATCTAAACATAAAGTTTTGTCCAATCGTTTAGACAAATCTTGCATTTGTTTTTGTGTTTGTTCGTTATAACACAAATCTCTATAAACATTTCTCCTAATATTAAATCCCGTTTCTTTATTTTAGCAAGGTACTTATTACAGAATGGTTGTGGTAAAGATCCTATCAAGTGTTCTTTAGCAGCAACTTCATGTGTAAGCTTTCCTTGATAATACCATAATTCCATTTCATCAAGATAAGCTTGTAAATCTTGTATTTTGCTTAATCTTGCTTTAAAGAATCTATCTCTATAGATAGTTTCTAAATTTGTTTTAACACCTATAAATTCTTTTAAAATTGCATTTAAAAAGACTACTGTAGGTGACAGTTAATTTATGTTCTATTGCTGGTGGGATGTGATTCCACCATTGCCTTAAGATACCTCGAAAATTATATGTAGCATTAATGATAGCAATATAAGGTTGTTTTTCTAAATATATTTGAACATCTAATAAAGCTTGGATGGTGTCTAAGACATCTTACCTTTCTTTTAAAGTTTTATTGTCCATTGAAAATGTTGGTTGTTTTGCTCCTGCTTTTCTCATTTGTGTCATTAAAACTTCAGTTGGTTTGACAACTTGAGTTTGATGAGCATATTTACGGAGTAAAATTTCTTCTTCTGTATCATAAGAAGCTTGTTTTACTGTACTTTCCGTAGAAGATGTTTCTTCATCTTTAGTATTCATATGAATAGGTAAATTCTCCATCTTTGACTTTAATTTTTCATTCTCTAGATGTTGTTGTTTTTGTCTATAACGAGCTTTATGTGTCATACTCACTTTTGGAGGTGAGGATGAAGATGGAATCCTATTAGATGATTCTGATGAAGAAGGAGGTGTTAATGGTGGTGTTGATGGTTGTGGGTTTTTAGGCATCCAGACTTTTGCTAATATCTCATATCCTTTTTTATATCATCTAATATCTTAATTTCTAATGCTTGATATTCTAATATTTCACCTAAAGCAGTATTACCCCAATTTTGTAAACAAATTATATCCGAAGGAGATGAAGATGTAGCTTTTGTTTTCATGTGATAAATAGAGTTTGTACCAGTGGCATCTTTCCGGGTTGATGTATACATTTGTCCAGAAGTAGTGGCCGCTGTACCAGATCCTAACTTTTGACTATCCCAAAACGTTTTTGGGTTTTCTTCCTCTTTCTTCTTAAACTCGTCGTCTAATGTTATTTTCTTTTGATTATCCTGAGTAGGATTAGATTCTTCTTTAACAGTTGTATTCATATGTAAATGTGGATGTGACAANATGGATAAAATATTTAAACCTTATAATTTTATATTAGTTTATATTGATGATATTTTGATATTATCAAAAAATGTATGACACTTAGAGCATTTGCATAAGTTTTAGAAATTAGTCTATGAAAATGGATTAGTATTATCTCCATCAGAAAAGAAAATTGAAATTGGAGTAGAAACAGTAAAGTTCTTAGGTATGAAGATCACACATGGTCAAATTCATTTACAAGACCATATTCTCATACAAATACAAAAATTTCTTGATATGATAAAAGACAAAAAACAGTTACAACACTTTCTTGGTTGCATTAATCATGTTTCAAGATTTTATGCCAGATTAGCACAAGATAGAAAACTTTTAAATCAGATGCTAACTAAAGAGGTAGGAGAATGGACAGCTAAAAATTAAAGAATTACAGCAGATATTCCTAAAAAGGAANAGAAAACTTTTAAATTAGATGCTAACTAAAGAGGCAGGAGAATGGACACAACAGCATACATCAGCTGTGAAAAGGATTAAAGAACAATGCCAACATCTTTCACAACTAAAACTTCCAACAACAAGAAAATTAATTTTGGAGAAAGATGCTTCAGAAGAATTTTGGAGTTGTGTATTAAAAGAAGATTTAGATGGAGTCATTTATGTTTGTCACTATGCAAGTGAAAAATTTGATCCTGTAGAAATAAATTACCATAGCACACATAAAGAATTATTAGCCATCATTAAAGGCATTGAAAAATTTAGATTGTTTCTACACGAACAACATTTTATTATCAGAAGTGACCTTAAACACTTTGATAAATATTTACATGTCAAAAATCTGAATAAAGTGGCACATACAAGATTAATTAGATGGGGTTTATTTCTTGCCAATTTTAATTTTGAAAGTCAATATATAGATGGTAAGAAAAGTGCTCTGGCAGATTATCTGACCAGAAAATTCCATTTATGACTAATATCTATTTGAAGTTTTTGTACAGATTTACTTTTGCAAGAAGGTTGACAACGTCGTTTTACTAGAAGATTAAGAGGTTGCAATATAACTAATCAATATTTGTAAAGTAATGAAGTAGAAAGGTATAGATCTGATCATCTATTCCAATGGAATCAATTTTGTGAAGTCAACAAGAATCTTCAAGTATGGACAAGCATCACAAGAGCTTCGTATGGAGTTTCTCAAACCCATAATACCTGGAAAAAGATAGCCTTAAAAACTATGATCAATTTCCGAAATTTGGATTTTGATATCACCTTTCCAAATCCAATCCATAATTGGCCTCTATATCATCCAAATGCTTTTCATGTTTATCATATTAACTTTTATCTTAGTTGTAGGGTTACAAGTTCATTTCTCTCATGGTGGAATAAATTTGGATGTACACCTCAGCATTTTCTAGACGGATATCCTCAAAATCTTATCTGTTCTATTCAACTTGAAGAAAATTGTGGTCTTCAGTATTTTATTAAGGTTCAATCTTTAGCTTGGCATCTTCTACATCGAGACACAGATGCATTGGCATATTTTCTGGCCTCCACCTTTACACATCGACTAGACTATCAAAACCCTTGGGTCTACGCATGGTTTCAAGATATCTACGCTGCCATAGAAGTGGATATCATTCAACATTGCCACCAGACACAAAGATTCCCACTCCCATTGGAATTGTATAATGCTAATCCAGAATACCATCAACTTCGAGGACAAGACGGGGTCCACATGCATGAGTATTTACTTCATGAAGATCCTATCTTAGATATGGATGTCTATCCAGCATCAGAACCAGAACCCATTGATGTTGACAAAAACGACTTAGAATAAATTCTGCCACATGTCTGTTTCTTGTATGACGTGTATTCTGATGCTATTCGGATAAGTGTGGAGTTATGTTAAGAACCCTAGCCACCTTGGCTTGGTTCATGTCTATCCATGGGATAGGTCTTTCCCATGCAGTGTTTGTAACCTATAAATAGGTGTGTTCTAAACATTAGGAGACATCCTCAGAGAAATCCAAAGTGAAGCGTATCTATAATTCTCAGGAAGATTATAATATTTATTCTCCTTCTTCTAATCCTCATTTCGCCCCGGGGGATAGCTATGCAATTTCCCATACTTCAGATGTCTTAGAACCAGATGACGATGAAGATTACCATGCTTTACACATGCATAGATTCCAAGCTAGATCTTCAACATCTTCGACATCTAGAACATTTCCTAGAAGAACTTTTGGAGGTAGAAAACCTTTAAGATATCCTCATGTTACACCATGGATTCTTTCACTTACACCACAAAGTCCCAATCCATATGATGTACAGTTAATAGACCAAACAAAACAATTAAAAATAGACATAGTTAAATTAAAAGAAAAATTACAAAAAACACCAATAGAAAATATTCCTAAATATATGCATATAGAAGGTCAGTTACTTAAGAAAAAAGAAAAATACAAAAAACTAAAATAAGTCTTAAGAGTACAAGATATATTTTTGGATGCTCAACTAGTCCAATCTACAGAAAGTGTAGATGAAGAAATGGAAGAATATTTATAACCAGAAGATAAAGGTAAACAAGTAAACGAAAGTCTTCCTATGATCAATAAGGAAGAAGAAACTTATATCCCTGAGATTTCTGAGGGAGTAAATAAATCTTTATGAAGAACCCAAAGGATAAAGCAATTACAAGATTTTATTAAATGGGTTAAACAAGAAATTGAACAATTACAGTTAGAAGAAGAAAGTGATAATAGGAAACAATATGAATTAGAATCTAAAACTAATCATCCTATTATGATCCATTCTAATTAGAAAACACCAATCTGAATTTCCATTTGTACATTTTGGGTTAAATTAGAAAAATTCAAGCAATATCCTATAGATACTCTAATTGATATAGGAGCAGAAGTATCTGTAGCTAGAAAAAGTATTATTCCAACATACAAATGGCGTGAAAGAAAACCTTTCTTAGTAAGATTTGATAAAGTTGACAAAAAGATTACTAAGAAAACCTCTCTTCCCATAAAGACCCCTTTAGGAAATATAATATATTTTAATGTTCACCAAATAGACTGGTTAGATTATGATATGTTAATAGGAGTTGATAATTTAAAATTATTAGATCCTTATCAAGTAACATCTGATAAGATTATATTAAATAAATATGTATATGATAGAAAGTTTTATCCAGTTGCGAGATTCAGAGAATATGAAGCCAAACCCATAAAAACATCTAAATGGGTAATTCATCAAATTCAACAAAAGAAAGAAGAGTTTAGCCAAATAAGAAATAAAATATTAACTCTAGCAAGTGAAGATCCAACAGCTTTTCGACATAGAAAAGAACACTGGTGCCATATTCATTTGTTAGATAATATAATGATAAAGGCTAAAGCTCATCACATTGGTATGAGTCCTGAATTAAGAGCTGAATGTGAGGAAGAAATTAAACAATTATTAGAAAAAAAATTTATTACAACAAGTATAAGTTTGTTTGCTTGTGCAGCCTTTTACGTCAATAAAAGGGCAGAATTAACAAGAGAAAAGAAAAGATTGGTAGTAAATTATAAACCCTTAAATGATATCATCAAACCAATACAACATCCAATTCCTTCTAAAGATGATCTTTTTCAAAAATTAAAAAATACTCACATATATTCAAAATTTGATTTAAAATCAGGTTTTTGGCAAATACAGATCTATCCGGAAGATAGATGGAAAACTGCATTTACAGTACCTGGAGGACTTTATCAATGGAATGTTTTACCATTTGGCATTAAAACTGCACCATCCATATTTCAGCAATGCATGGATAAAATATTTAAACCTTATAATTTTGTATTAGTTTATATTGATGATATTTTGATAGTATCAAAAAATGTACAACAACCCGTAGAGCATTTGCATAAGTTTTACGAATTAGTCTATGAAAATGGATTAGTATTATCTCCATCAGAAAAGAAAATTGAAATTGGAGTAGAAATAGTAAAGTTCTTAAGTATGAAGATCACAGATGGTCAAATTCATTTAGAAGACCATATTCTCATACAAATACAAAAATTTCTTGATATGATAAAAGACAAAAAACAATTACACCGCTTTCTTAATTGTATTAATTATGTTTCAGGATTTTATGCCAGATTAGCACAAGATAGAAAACTTTTAAATCAAATGCTAACTAAAGAGGCAGGAGAATGGACACAACAGCATACATCAGCTATGAAAAGGATTAAAGAACAATGCCAACATCTTCCACAACTAAAACTCCCAACAACAGGAAAATTAATTCTGGAGACAGATGCTTTAGAAGAATTTTGGGGTTGTGTATTAAAAGACGATTTAGATGGAGTCATTTATGTTTGTCGCTATGCAAGTGGAAAATTTAATCCTGTAGAAATAAATTACCATAGCACACATAAAGAATTATTAGCCATCATTAAAGACGTTGAAAAATTTAGATTGTTTTTACAAGAACAACATTTTATTATCAAAAGTGACCTTAAACACTTTGATGAATATTTACAGGTCAAAAATCTGATTAAGGTGACATATACGAGATTAATTAGATGAAGTTTATTTCTTGCCAATTTTAATTTTGAAAGTCAATATATAGATGGTAAGAAAAATGCTTTGGCAGATTACCTGACCAGAGAATTCCATTTATGACTAATATCTGTTTGAAGTTTTTGTACAGATTTACTTTTGCAAGAAGGTTGGCAACATCGTTTTACTATAAGATTAAGAGGTTGTAATATAACTAATCAATATTTGTAAAGTAATGAAGCAGAAAGGTATAGATCTGATCATCTATTCCAATGGAATCAATTTTGTGAAGTCAACAAGAATCTTCAAGTATGGACAAGCATCACAAGAGCTTCTTATGAAGTTTCTCAAACCCATAATACCTGGAAAAAGATAGCCTTAAAAACTATGATCAATTTCCGAAATTTGGATTTTGATATCACCTTTCTAGATCCAATCCATAATTGGCCTCTATATCATCCAAATGTCTTTCATGTTTATCATAATAACTTTTATCTTAGTTGTAGGGTTACAAGTTCATTTCTCTCATGGTGGAATAAATTTGGATGTACACCTTAGCATTTTCTAGACGAATATCCTCAAAATCTTATCCGTTTTATTCAACTTGAAGAAAATGGTGGTCTTTAGTATTTTACCAAGGTTCAATCTTTAGCTTGACATCTTCTACATTGAGACACAGATGCACTGGCATATTTTCTAGCCTCCACCTTTACACATTGGCTAGACTATCAAAACCCTTGGGTCTACGCATGGTTTCAAGATATCTACACTGCCACAGAAGTGGATATCATTCAGCATTGCCACCAGACACAAAGATTCCCACTCACATTGGAATTGTATCATGCTAATCTAGAATATCATCAACTTCGAGGACAAGGCGGGGTCCACATGCATGAGTATTTACTTCATAAAGATCCTATCTTAGATATGAATGTCTATCCAGCATTAGAACAAGAACCCATTTATGTTGACAAAATCGACTTAGAATAAATTCTGCCACCTGTCTGTTTCTTGTATGGCGTGTATTCCGATGCTATTCAAATAAGTGTGGAGTCATGTTAAGAACCCTCGCCGCCTTGGCTTGGTTCATGTCTATCTATGGGATAGGTCTTTCCTATGCAGTGTCTGTAACCTATAAATAGGTGTGTTCTAAACATTAGGAGACATCAGAGAAAACCAAAGTGAAGCGTATCGCTCCTTTGAAGCATTCCCTATTTCTATAAATAGTTAGTGTGATCAATAATGTGTGTGTTTGCCTTGTTATTTCTGTGCATGAATTTCGTGATTTCGCTAGAAAATCAGATGTTATTCCACAAGCTGTTCTAATTTTTGTAGTATCTCCTTCATACATGTCTTGAATCACTTTAACATATTTATGAGGGATGTTTTTCCTTTGCAAGGCCCACTAAATAATATCTCTAGGCACTCTTATCATATGCTTTTTCCAAATTAGTGAAGATCATATGTAGATTTTTTTTTTATAAAATTTCTCCATTATTTGTCATATAAAAAGAAAAAGAAAAAGAAAAAAAAAATCCTCTATAGTAGATCTTCTTGGTATAAATCCAAATTGATTTTTTGAGATAGTTGATTCAAATCTGAGACATTGCTCTATGACTCTCACCCAAATCTTCATAGTATGGCTCATTAGCATAACTTCTGTATAGTTTGAACAATTTTGTGCTTAATAGTAGTCATTAGTTCTAGGTGTGCTTAATTGTGTTTCTACTTTTATTTTGTATTTATTTTGTAATTTGTTATAAAAAATCTCTAAAAAATTGTTTTCCCAACTTTTTAATCTTTGGGCTATACTTGGTCATACCCTCCATCCTGACAACACATACATTCCCTCACACAAAACCTTGAAACCCCTTTGAACCATATGAATCATTGACTTGTTCCCTCTAGGTATCAACAAAATCTATGGTATACATCATTAGGAAAAGGCAGAAAAGCATAAGCACAAAACTTCTTTAATTCTTTATATAAGGCATCCAAAAGCACATGATCATCATTATATATATATATATATATATATATAGAGCTTCATTGAGTTTGTTTTGCTCTTTCATCTTTATTTTCTGCTCCTCAAGAGACAGGTGGCACCTGTTGTCAACATGCAAGAACAATGCCTTTCTTTTGAGAAAGGCATTAATCTCATGACTTGCACTCTTCTTGTTGATTACTATCACCTGATATGGGCACCTTTCCTCCAGCCAATTGTTGACATTCTCCTCCTACATCTTCTTGACCCTCCAAATATCCCCTAATAAAGTTGCTGCATGTGAATTGTGCAACAATATGATCAACACCTTAGGAAATGCTCCTATTTCTTGCATTAGAACCTGCAAGAGGGACCTAGTGCTACACAATGATTCAACTTACAAATTTTTATTCATGGCTTGGAAGAGATATTTCCTAGTATACTTCCGCAACTCTTAGATTCATAAAGAAGGAATATCATCTAACTGTACGTACGAAAAACTTTTTTTTTTTAGGAGGGATGTGAGGTTGGGAAGCTTTGCAGATTGCCCTTCCAAATCTTGTAACTGTACATAGTATGCATACAACTCTTCTGTATAATATCGTGACAGTTTCTCCAAAAAGAAAAGTTATCAACAATGTGCTAGTAGAATTTAAGCTGGAAATAACAAACAATTCTAGTTAGAACAGACGTAATATCAACGTGGCATTGCATGTCTGTTTCCGGACATCTATAAATACATTTACCTTGCAGTATTGCAATCAATGTTTGTATATTACATAACACCTAACATACAATTTGTGTTGTTTCATAATATTCATTGTTTTTATGTTTCATGCTATAAAGTAGTTACTAAAACATTCATTTAGTTTTTTGTAGCAAACTTATTTACTGTTTTGAGTATTACAGGTGCACAGTTTGAGGGAACTAGATCGTGTTCTGGAAATAGATGGAATAAAACTAATTGGAATAAACAATCAAAACCCAGGTTGCCTTTTCCTTTGTATAATTAGTTTGCCTACTTGCTTCTCCTTTAAAATGGCTTGAATTGAAATGTTTTGATTTCATGTCATTTTGAAAGTGTCTTTATTTACCAATGGTGGTGTACCACAACAGCAACTCTTTCACTAATGAATGAATATCTTGCAAGTTACATGCAGTTTATGCATGGATTAAATGTGTTGGGTGTCTACCGTGTCATCCCAACTCTTACTTTATTATAATAATAAAAAATGTTTTATGAAAATTAAATCAATCTTAAAGTTTGGGCTGATGCATTATTTGTTGTTTAATTTCTTTGCATTTTTAACAGAAACATATGAGGTTGATATAAATAAAACAGTGGAACTCCTTGCTGGGGACAGATATAAAAAAATTGTTGACAAGAATATTCTTGTAAGTGTATCATATACATTATGCATTGTAATCTTAGTGGTAGAATTCTCTTAGTATAATATTTATTAATCTTTGATATAATCCTTATGCCTATTTTCATTCTTCTTTATTTTTCCACTTGTAATGAAAGTAATTGGTTTTATTTTTATTTTTATTTTTTCTTAGTTCTATTTTAACAATTTATGGTGCCCTTAATAGACATCCCTGTAAACTCAGAAAAAAAGAAAGAGAAATTGTTATTGCTTACAAGATGAACTTTGATGATGTTTAACCTTCATAGTGTGTTTACAGTGATAAAACCTTCTATCATTCAGCTACGATATTGTATCTACGATATCGTATCTTTGCATACATCATCATGGATGCAATGTAGTGGGCCATGGTCATGCCTATAAATACCAACCCACCGTCATGTTGAAAGAACAACTTTTGCCCAACCCTTAGTGATATTCTTGCAGTTTGTTTTTGTAACTTAGAGTTAGAGTGACTACCCCTAGTGTGGTGAGCTACATTGTACAAAGTCTTTATTTGAATGGATTGTTCCTGGAAGCAATTCATGATTGGGAATAAAGATTGAGATTATTTTTCATCATTGCAGTAATTTCCTTAGTATAACTTTTACTTTTCTGTAATGTTTACTTTCTTTCAGTCATTTACTTTTATTAAGTCATTTTACATTCGAATGTTTTTTAGTAAGGCAAAATAAGTATGATTGGTTTCAAGTAGAAAGTGTAACTGTTTGGTAACTAAGTAATGACTTCACTTGATTTGCTTTGTAGTGAAATCACTTGGTAATCCTAGTAATAGTTACATAAGCACAAGATGTGTACGACAAACTAGGAATAAATACTTATCGTTAATAGGCTAGAATAGATTTATTTTTCCTTGTGCTTAGACAAAATTTATAATTGCTTTTTAGTATGTTGGTACTTAGTCTTATTTCAAGCTAAACAACATCATCATATCATACACCTCATTGAGAGTTAAACCATACAACTTGCACCTTGCCAAGTCGAAGTGGGAAGACAACGATCATGAATTTAACATCAACTATTAGTATACTTACATTTTCCATCTATGGATTACGACTAGGTCGCATGTGAATACTCATGACTTGTACGGTTGGGTGTTAGAATATCCAATGGCTCATCACTAGTGCTGTTGCTAGGGATGTGTCAATGTTTGCTAGTTAGTTGATTTTACAAAGTTTGTTGTATCAAGCATCACAAAGCACATTTTTCAGACTCAGAAGAATTTCTTTAAAGTACATGCTTAAATGTCAAACACTTAACATAGCTTCTACAACTAGGGAAAAATCTCCACTTGCTATTGAATTTAATGAAAGTCATGATAAGAATTATAAAGAAGAAGATTGGAGTGCATTGATGCAAACCAAGATTTTCTATGCTCATATTGATCTTTATTATCCTAATTTTACAATTAGTTTTCACCAAGATGAACAACTTAGAGAGATTTACAGGGCAACATTGTCTTGCCGCTAGAATGTTCAACACTAGCGATGCTTCAAGCAGCCCTCATGAGGTCAAACCTTGGCCATGTGCAAGACGGATGTTATATCACTAAACATATGGCTAGTCCATACTAGCCAACAAAGGCCTAGCCAAGAAGGGATGCCATTGTGGGGGCAAGACATGAACATGACAAGGGGAAGAAAGCACCTCAAAAAGTTGTCCTAGAAGAAAAAGAAGATGTTATATTTTAAACTGAGAAGTTTTATCAAAGTCATGTGTCTCATTCTCAAACACCAATTGCCCCCATTGAAGATTCAATTAAAATAAAATTGTACCCAGCCCTTGCAGAAACCCTCAAAAGAGATAAGAAACACTATTGACTTAGAAGGAACTCGAGGCCTAAGACTTCCATTGAATCTAAGGGAGATGATGGGGAACTTGAGGCCAACACCCTTTTCCAACTCCTTAATCTTCTTCCTCACATTTGTTTACAGATTCTAGCAAGAGAGAAGGAAGACTGAGGCATCATGATGGGGAAAGACAGAGAGACCATGAGAGATATGCATATAGTAGAAGGCATCTTGATGAAGAAGAAGATAACCATGATGAACGAAGAGAAAGGATCAAGCATGAAGAAATAGAGCATCATGAGCATTAGAAGGGTCATCACTACAATAGAGCTTATGAACTTGAAGACTATGAAGAATCCCTATTGACCACTCGAAACATGATCAACATCAAGGAAGTTGTGTACATTCCTACCAGACATGTAATGGATAGTTGCATCAAGCGACTAGACATAAACAACATTCCGAAATTTGAAGGCAAATATAATACAGATCTACAACACCATCTCGAAGCCTTCCATGATGCATGTGTCATTCAAAACATCGAAATGATCGATAGAAATTAAAGTTATTTCCTAGAACACTCATAAAGGAAGTTGAAAGCTAGTACAGATTCTTAGAAGTGAAATTAATTCAAAGATGAAGTACCATGCTAGAGCTCTTTTACGACAAGTATCAAACTTATTCAATAGTATCTAATTTAAGAAAACAAATCTAAGAATAGAAACAAGGGACACATGAATCCTTTGATGCAGCAATGGGCAGGTACTATTCCTTACTACATAGGTACCTTGGCCATCAATTCTCTCAAAGGGAACAACTTTGACACATCATGGATGGGCTAAGGAACAAGACAAGAGAGATCCTTGGGGTATATGCTCAAGGAAGATTATTCGAAATGACAAGTCGTTGAATTCAAAGACTCATTAACCAAGTGGAAAATGAAGAACGAAAGCTAAGAAAAATAGAATCAACAAAGGAATACAAAAAGATCGAACAATAAGAAAGAGGGATGTAAGAATATGTGAGTCACAAGAAGAGGAAACTTTGGAAGATACGATCTAGCAGAAGACTCTACCAATTCAAAAATTAGTCAATGTGATTGCAACAAAGGTAGAGAAAATGTGGGATTCCATAGATGAAAAACTTGCTACAGTACTAAAGATAGTAAAGGAAAAGACTGAGCAAGCCTTAAAAAAAGAAAAGACAAGAAGAAAAGAAGGAAAAATGGACAAGAGAACTACAAGAATAAAGGAAAGTTTGTTGCAGTAGAGGAAATAACAGACTCTAGTTCAAAAGATGACAAAGGATGTAAAGTGTGCTAGTATGAACATCCTAAGGGATGTTGCCCTATTATGTCCCACTTTCAAGAGTTCGAGCCATATGTACTTAATTTGAAATTTGTCAAGAAGCAAATGCCCAAATGGCTACCTTATCCACAAAGTAATTTTAGATAGCCCTACCACCAATCATACTATTCAAGCGGGGCTTATTCTCAGCTACAAGAGCAATACTAGTAGTAGTGGCAACAACTACAAGCATAGGGAATGCCACCATCAAAGCAACAATATTTGTATGGGGAACTTGATCCCTATGGATACTATGTTCAATGTCCAATCTCTCCTAGGAACACTTCAATTCATGCTTCCTCTTCCTACTACCCACCAAAGTATAATAGACCCACTACTTCATGCATGGATCCAAATTCTTACACCTCCTAACCAATAGTTGGTTCTGCACTTTAAGCTCCCAACACTTTACCATCAATACTGCCACTAGTCATGTAAGGAGAATTGCCAACACACCCACAACAAAAGAGTACTACTAGAGCAGTTTCAAGAGAGTACTACTAGAGTAGTTTCAAAAGAGTACTACTAGAGCAGTTAATACACAAGAGGATGTGATAACAAGTGAACCCAGATCTAGGAAACATCCCTTTTTCAAGATAAGCCTAGAAAAGATTCAAATGATGAGAAATTTACCTAGCTCTATTCCATCCACACACACAATCCTTAAGGGAACACTATGCTTCCAATATTTGCAAACAAGAAATTAACCATTGTCATGCTCATACAAATAGTAATGCATTGGATCAAAGCAGGATCACTTTCTAAGAAGAGAACAAATCTTGGAAGTCCCTTAGTCTAGCTCCAAATAGCAAGACATAAGCCATGCAAGGTTCTATTAGATTCTAGGTTAGGAGTGAGCCTTATATCACAAGATATGTACAAGGCCTGAAATCTTCTCCAAGTGAAGAAGAGTAACATTCGATTAGAGCTTGTAGACCTGTCAATTGTTGTTCCACTTGGACAAGTGGAGGATGTAATCACCACTATAAGTGGCTAGTCTTATCTTGTTGATTTTCTAGTAATACATGTGGGAAAGAACAAAGGGGAATTTCCTATGATTATGGGAATAGCATGGCTTAGTATTGTGGATGCTAAGCTTGGAATCAAAGACCTATCCTTGGAAATTTCTAAAGAGGATGAAGCTGAAATTATTAGAAGACGTAGAGTTCCATGTATTGCATACATTGATAACGAGTGTAATTGTGTGCAAAACATCTGGATCACAAAACATGAGGCTATTATAGCATGCAATAGATGTGTAGAAGATGTGTGTATAACAATGTTTGTATGCAGCAACCACTAGACAAGAAGGCACCTAGAGGCTGATCACTAAAAAAGAAGCAAAATCTAACATATGCATGGGACCTTCGGACAAAATTACAAGTGCCTATGTTGAAGAAATAGATACGTTAGAGAAATTAAGAAGATAACCTCCTTACATGAAATTACAACATGAAGAAGACATTGAATGGGGACAACTGGAGATACTGGAGAAGTACGAACTAGAACCTCTAAAATTAAAAACCCTATTGGATGCACTAGAATATGTTTTCCTAAACAATAAAAAATAGGTAATTATAACTACCAATCTTGATAAAGAGCAAAAGAACAAATTATTGGAATTGGTGAATAAATGGTCAACTGCATTTGCATGGTCCTATGATGAAATTATTAGCATTGATCTATAACTTTGTTGGCACTGAATCTACATAGATCCAACCTTGATCTACAACTTTGTTGGCACTGAATCTACATAGATCCAACCATTAAACCACGCTACCAACCTCAAAGGAGATTAAACCTCAAACTTAAAGAAGTTGTCAAACAAGAACTAGAGAAGCTATTGAAAGCAGAGTTCATCTACCTAGTAGCAAACAGTGAATGGGTTTGCCCATTAGTCATTGTCCCAAAAAATGTTGGCAAGTCGAGGGTTGCATTAATTTTTGATTGTTGAACATGCTAATGTTGAAGGATCATTTTTCTCTATCATTTGTTGATCAAGTCTTGGACACCATTGTAGAACACTAGTACTATAGCTTCCTAGACGAATATAGTGGGTACAATCAAATTTGCATTGCACTAGAAGACCAAAAGAAAACTACATTCACCAGTCCATGGGGAATGTTTGCATACAAGCAAATGTCCTTTGGCTTATGTAATGCTCCCACTACTTTCCATAGACTTGTACTAGGTATCTTTCAAAAGCAGGTTGGCAACAAAGTAGAAGTGTTTATGGATGATTTTTTTACATATGGGCTGGACTTTAGACAAGCCTTGGACTATTTAGAGAAAGTTTTGAAAAGATGAGTTGAAACTAATATAAAGCTTAGTTGGCAAAAGAGCCACTTAATGGTTCAAGATGGCATAGTTCTGGGACATAAAGTATTTCATCAAGGAATAGAGGTAGATCCAGAAAAGATCAGAGTCATTCAAAACATCACTTAGAGGCCACAAACAGTAAAAGATGTCAAATCATTTCTTGGCCATATAGGATATTATAGGAGAATTATTGAAATTTTTTCAAAGATTGCAAAACCGCTAGTGGAATCAACAAAGAAAGATGCACCATTTTAGTGGACAGAACAATGTGAGAAAGCATTTGAGACCCTAAAACAGAAATGGATTGAGATACCAATCCTCTAAGCTTTCGATTGGTCCAAGCATTTTCACATTATGATAGATGCTTCAAACTACACACTGGGAGTAGTATTAACTCAACGTGATGATCATAAATGACCTTATTATATACACTGTGCTAGTCGAAGCATCACTAGGGCACAACTCAATTATACCACCAGAGAAAAAGAGCTTATGGCTGTGGTGTATGCGTTTGAAAAATTCAAACACTATGCTCAAGTATTCTATTTATGTTGATACCAATCATAGTGCTATTAGATTTTTGATGAGTAAGCCAATAGTAAGTTTGAGAGTGATAAGATGGCTTATCTTGCAAGAATTTGACATCATAATCAACAAAAAGGAACTGAGAATGTTGTAGTTGACCACCTATCAAGATTAAGATGGTAACCCTAGGAAAATGAAGAACCATTGTTTGACCAATTTCCCAACAAGAATTTATTTACACAAACAACAATGGTTGTGGATTCAACAGTGAAGTCATGGATTACTGATTACATGACATATCTTACCACACAAGAACTTCCTATCTAATTAGATAAGAAACATAAGGAACAATTTCTCCATAGGGTAAAATGATATATGGAAATTAATGGGAACCTATATAAGATATGTGCTTCTGGGTTGATAAGATGGCATGTTTTGGAAGAGAATCAACAAAGAGTCCTACAAGATGCACATCAAGGACCATGTGGTGGTCATTATGTGAGACGATAGACAACATTGAAATTGATGATGATATGCTACTTTTAGCTTACTGTATTTAAGGATGCACATCAATTTGCATAGTCTTGTGAGAGATGCCAAAGAGATGGGGGGTTGATTGCCAGAAATGAAGGGTCATAACAATGGATATAGCCATTGAAACCTTTTGACATTTCAGGAATTGACTTTATGGGACCTATCATGCCAATGTCAAATGGGAAGTGCTATATCATAGTAATTGTTGATTATTGCACAAAGTGGTAGAAGCAACTATAGTTAAAGATTGCATGGCCACAATAGTTGCCAAATTCTTGCAACATGTGGTGAATAGATTCGAAGTACCACTCATGCTAATATCAAATAACAGGACTCACTTTACACTAGCTACATTTAAGAAGCTAATGCAACAACTTGGGGTTAATCACAAATTAGCTACAACTTATCACCTCCAAGCGAATGGTCAAGCTGAAGTGACTAATAGAGAAATCACCAGAATATTAACTAGAACTGGTAGCCATTATAGGAAGGATTAGAGCACTAAACTTAACAATGCTCTATGGACATACAAATCAACCTGAAAACTTCCTATACGGTACTTACCATACAAGTTAGTTTATGGAAAATTGCCTTCTCTACCAATCAAAGCATAGCTAAATACCCTTGCAACTCCCAGTACACTCGACCTAGACCTAAACTTAGCTAAAAAAGAACACCTAATGAATCTAAATCTTTTAAGTGAAAATTGATTGATATTTCAAATGAGTAACGAAGTCCACAAGAAGTACTCCAAATGTAGACATGATGCCAAAATAAGACAAGTGTCCATCAAGCCAAGTGATAGCCTCCTTTACTATAACCCAGATCATGTACCACAAAAGACTATGTTTCAAACATTATGGGAAGGATCTTATATCGTCCATGCTACATACCAATACTGTGCCATGCAAATTTACCCCTAACAAACCCACAAAAACTTATTCAACAGGTGAAACCATCCTATGACTTTTCTTACTCGAAGGATTCTACCATGTCCACAAAACCATTCACTACCTATTCAATTTTCCAAGTTGCCACTCAGCGATAATTCTGGGGGTGTCAAGTTTGACACTTAGGCACCAAACCCTCCTTTAAGATTCTTGTTATATTTTTCCTATTTCTTACCAATTGTTACATTCTTTAATACCTTTTCCATTCTTTTATACTTTTTCTATTTTCTTAATTATTTTTTATTCTTTAATATCTTTTGAATTCTTTATACACTTTTCTATTCTTACTATCTTCCTATGATTTCTTAATATCTTTTATGTACATATTTTTGTTAATTTTTCTAATAAAGTATAAAGGAGAAAAACAAGATGTAGTCAAAACAATGAGAATTTCACCTTATGTTATCAAATCATTAAAGGACTGATTATATATATAGTGAGATCACATAATCTATCCACTCATTTCTAATAATAAGAGATTCTTACCATGCACTTAATGACATTCTTTTTACAATAAAACTAAAATACATTTGTGATCATTATGCCTGGATAGAAAAGTGAAGTACCAAGTGGGAATGAAAAGGGTGTGACATCAATGGTATTTGTGGATTTTATAAAGCTGCTATTATAAGTCTTATTCTACTATTAAGTTGTATTATTTACTTGAGTTCTAACGAAAAATGGAAGTATGCCTAAAATAAGTGTTGCCTTATCATGTCACTGAGAAGACATATTACCCATGCCTGAAGATAGTCCTTTGGTAAGGTTGAAACAATGATAACATAATAAATGCACAAAATAGAAATTTTTGGGGGTTCCGCTAGAAAGATATGTTACCCATGCATGAAAGTAGGCAATTTCTTAGAAATGTCAAGATTTCTTGGACTCACATTGCTTATGGGGCTGGAAAACATGTTACCCATGCCTGAAGGCACTCCTTTGTCCAATGGCCAAGTCTCTTTCAAAAATAAATTGTGTTGTTAATAAACTGCTTCCTTCAACTTCATCACCAAGTGTTAATACTCTTTGCAATTGTGGTATTCTTGTGGATGTTGGTTTTGAGATGATACAATGCGGTATCATTGGTAAGTGGTATGGACTTGGTTTGGATCTTGGGAAAAAGGGCTAATAATCATTTTAACCATGCATTAAAGATAGAATTCAGTATGTCTATAGTAAGACACCTCATGTTCCATTCTCTACAATCCCTACTATTCCCATTCCACTTCACTATTATATATAATCATAATTTGATGGTTTTGCATAATATAGTGTTATTTTCTCATTGAGGCAATACTGACGTGTGTTTTTGGAAAACAAATATATTTTACATTCAACTCCTTGAGTACCTACAGACACTTGTAGGTGTGGTTATACAAGGGCACTAAGGGTTGAGGCCTGCTTTGGGGAGGACACACTTTTATAACTCTTGTGCTTCATGCCTAATAACCAACTCCACATCATCTTGTGCCACTGGAACACTCAAACAATCATTTTCCTATAGACTCATCTTTAATCACATATTAGACAATTTTTACCATCTCCTATAAACTTAATCAACTTACCTTGCCCAGACTCCTCTTTTCATACACTTTCAATGACAAATTCTTACATTCTAAGCATCATCGATGATTAAAAATCCTTTGGACAATCTCTATACTTTCAAGACTACCCAATTTATTTAATTTTTCATTAGAAATTGCACAAAAAATTGAAAATTTTCATGGTGACATTACAGATGCGATGTATCAGCCCCTATGATGTTGCATCTACGATGTTACACTCATAAAAAGTATATATATGCATAAGGAGTTAGAAATTTTCCTCATTTTTTCATTCAATGCAGATGGAGTTCATGTTGTTTTTCTAATCTCCAAACTTCCAAGAGCCATATCTTTCTCACCATAACTCCGATTCAAGCCATTTTCATTTCCTTTTGTTTAGGAGTGACCAACTTATTCATGGGAGAGTACTATGCATAGTTGTGTGAATTACATTGAATTTTTCTAACACTTGGAAGAACAATAAGGAATAATCATATTTAAAAGTAACAAGGGCTAATAAACTTAACAATTCAAAATTTTCCAATCGACAACGACTTTGTGGAAACACAAGACCTCCACGTGCAGTTGGATTTGCTGCACTCTTAGATCTGGCCGAATTGCAGGTACGCACATCAGCACTAGGATGTGGCAGTTGTGCACAATTTCTTTGTTTTGTTTTGTTTTGGTTAGTGCTTTTTGATTGCCCTGTAGGAGGGGAGGGGGTGGTTTTGGCTGTTAATGGTCCAAGGGTTCATGTTTCCTGTTTCTGTTTGTTTGTTTAGCTATTTTGTCTAAGTTTGTATGGGGGTGTTACCCCCCTTTGTCATGTTCCTGAGGAGTGATCCTTTTCCCCTTTTGGCGGGGAGGTGGATTTGTGCCACCTTAGTTTTTTGGGTCCGTTGGTTCTTCCCCTCTTTGCTCCTTCTGAGTTGTACATATCTTTTCCTTTTTAATTCATTCTTGAAATTTTGTTTAGAAAAAAAAAAAAACAAATTTTCCCAAATAACCATTCAAACACATTTTAATAAGAAAATAGCAATTGTAATAGGTTATAAACCATAAAATTGTATGTAAGCATTAGGAAATTTTTTAATCAAGGGTTTTTACAAATTTTTTCTAACTCTGCAATCTCAATAAGAATTAAAAAGTAATACTAAGAATTCATTTTTATCAAACCCAAAAATTCAATAAATGGTTATGAATAGTTAGACATTTTTATAAACTCCTTAAGGTGATCTTAAGGAGAATTCTTTATGATTGCAAATGCCTCCTAAGAGACCTATAGCAAAAGGACCATGCCAACAAAGGAGAAAGAAACCTAGAGGAAGAGGATAAGCTAGAGAACAGAGTCCACCTGCAAAGTAAGAGGCTTAGTCCTATAGCATCCAACAGCCAACACTTTTGATAAGATAATCTATGTTGGCAGAAATTGAGGTACCACCTACTCAAGAGCAAGAACAACACCTCACGCTATCAGATGAATATCTCCAAGCAATCCAAGAAAAGTCTATTATGTGCACTATCATAGTGAAACTAGCACTATCATAGTGGAACTAAACTTTGGACCATTCATGGAGTTTGCTTCTACAAAAATCCAAAAACAACTCTAAGCCTCTCCTCTATGGCCCATAATCTCATGCAATGGTGAATGGTACTTGGGAGAAGTGTATCAATTTTGGAAAAATAAGCAAGATGATGCTACGATGAATATAGAGAGAATTACAATGCCATATTTAGTCGAAGCAATAGACAAGGCATTCAACATCCTGAATGTCAGAGCCAACATTGCACAAATCTCTACAAGGTATGACACAAAGGTAAGGAAACCATGGTTACAAATGGCCTATGTCACAAGTGAGAAGGAATATAGTGGATTTTCTACAACAAAAAAAATCTATTTCAAAATTGGGACATATCATTTATTTTGAACAAAGAGGTTAAACAAAATTTCCACCTATGCTGCTAGAGGAAGTGCCATTTTAAAGGCAAAATTCTAAGCCAACCTAGCTCATTTACTATTTTTGGAAATCCAAAGAAGATTTGAGAAAAAGAAGGCAGAGAAACTCACTCTACCATTCTCTTACCTTATTAGAAAATTGTGCCGACAAACAAGAATTCTAAGTTACACAAATGATGTTCCCCGAAAGGCCCAAAATGTTTCATATGCTGATATTTTAAAACCAATGCCTCCAAAGAAAGATCAATTGGAAAAGTTAGCAGGCATTGAAGGAGCAATTGGATCTACACTAGCAAAAAACATTCTAGCAACAAGAACAAAACAAGTATGACCCAATGGATCAACACCAACTGTTGATAGACCAGGGCTAAGCACTCCTTTGGCACAACAAAATTACAAACCCTCAATGAGCCATTTGCAATAGATTGCTAAAACCATAAGTTGGGGAAGTAAAGAGGTCTCTAGTATGTACAAGATAAAAGCCAATTTAAGTAGACCTACTATATCGATAGGACTTGCAAGTGGTCAGATCTCACTACAGGTAGGAGAGGAAGAAGATTGGTGCAATAAATATCCAAGAACATTGCATCCTTCTAGGTAATGCTAGAGATGGGAGAAGGAGACACAATAGTGGTTATGCAACACTAAGATGTAGCAAGAGCAGCAAAAATTATCATGGATCATATCAAAGAATCCTTTAATGTATCCATTTTGCCACTAGTTGATATTATTGAAACAAAAGATGTAGAAACCATAGCCGAGACATCCATAGCCCTAGAAAAGCATGAAGATATATTGGATTGACTACTGCAAACTAGACAAGTAATGCAGAATCTCTTCGATATCCAAAGTGATATCATTGCAGTATAGTCAAAGTTAATTTCAACTAAGAACAAGTTGGTCATGGCTGAGACTAGAGTACAACATATAGAAATGAAGTGCAAAGGCTACAAGTCAAATTGGCTACATTAAGAGCAAAAAGGCAAGACCTTGCACAGTTTGTTGTGGTTGACTAGCTCGAATAATTCAAAACCAAACATATGGGCCAATTGATGGCCAAATACACCTAGATGGAGATGGAAAAGGAAAAGGTAATATGGGACGCTTTAGTGGTATGCAAAAGCCTCGATTGCATTAGAAGAGAAAAACAAGAATATTGCTAATAAAAATGAGGTTGACAAATATCGAGAAACAAAAAAATATATTGGAAGAAAGTATTTATCAGCTATGTGAACAATTTACTAGAGTCAACCTCGACATGGTAAAATTTTCCAGAAAAAACAGAACCCTATCTATAGAAAAAGTTTGCATTGTATGCCAAAAGTCAGCCATAGAAATTAGCGTGTGATAAAATGAGGTCAAAAAGCATGAACAGCTAAAGGAGCACTTTAGAGATCAGGTGGGCATGTACAAGTAGATTAATGAAAAGGAAATCTAAATGGCTAAAGCCAAGATTAGTTCCTTCACCAAGCAAACACCTGATTGGTGGTCAATTTTGGACAATCTTGCCCACATGCACCAAGTTGAAATAAAAAACAAAGACTTATAGATAGAGGATTTGATGGAGTACATGAGATTAGCAAATCTTCGATATGCTAATCTAGCCATGTTAGTAGTAGATAGGCCTAGAACAAAATTAGAGCAGCAAGTGGGCACTATATATGTGTTATATGAGAAAGAGTTTGTAGAAAAAAAAAGATGTGCAACAAAAGCTTCACATTGGAAACTCCAAACTCCAAGTGGTCAAAGCGATCTACCAAGATCAGAAGGATGTAGCAACAAACTTGGCTAGGAGAATGGCTGACTACCAAGAATTAAGAAAAATAGCCAAAGCTTTTGAGGACGAGAGAAGGTAGTTTTTGGTTTAGTATGTGAGAGCCAATAAAATGTTTTTGCAGTTGCCATGTCCATGGGAAGTACCAACTCTAGCAAACATTGCTAAATTTGCCTGAAGAGTACATGACCCAAGATTGGAGGAAGATAAGCTTCAGGCACTCTTAAACAAATATCAATTCCATAAGCTCGATGATAAAGGAAAGAAGCTAATAGAGGAGCCACCACCACCTGGAATATAAGGACTGCATCAAGCTTTGATTTGTTTGTTTTGTCTTGTTTTGATTTTTTTGTCATATATTCCAATCATGCAATGCATAATACTTTTGTAAACATCACTAAAACCACAATGCGGCATTTATAGTAGAGTCAGTCATGTATATAAGTCATAGTATTGAAGCTTGTATAGAACCCTACAAATTTTTTAAGAAACTCTATCCTCCTTTTGTTTTAACTCGAGGATAAGTTTTTAGTTAGCAGTGGGGGTATGATAAAACCTTTTGTCATTTGGCTATGATATCATATCTATGTTATCGTAGATCTACATACATCATCATATATGCAATGTAGTGGGCTATGGCCATGCCTATAAATACCAACCCATTGTCATGTTGAAAGAATAATTTTTGTCCAACCCTTAAGAAAATTCTTGCAATTTGTTTTCATAAATTAAAGTTAGAGTGAATACCTGTAGTATAGTGAACTACAATTGTACAAAGTCTTTATTCAAGTGGATTATTCCTAGACATAATTCATGATTGACGATAAAGATCGAGATTGTTTTTCATCATTGTAGCAATTCACTTAACATAATTTTTACTTTTCTCTAATGCTTACTTTCTTTCAATCATTTACTTTTATTGAGTCATTTTACATTGCCATGTTTTTTAGTAAGGCAAAATAAGTATGATTGGTTTCGAGTGGAAAGTGTAATTGTTTGGTAACTCAATAGTGACTTCACTTGATTCACTTAGTAGTGAAATCACTTGGTAATCCCTGTAACAATTACATAAGCCTAAGATGTGTATGGAAAACCATGAATGAATACTTATTGACGATAGGCCAGAATAGATTTATATTTCCTTGTACTTAGAATTTACAATTACTTTGCGCTATGTTGGCACTTAGTCTTATTTCAAGCCAAATAACATCATCGTATCATACATCTCATTGAGAGTTAAACCATACAACTTGCACCTTGCTAACTCGAAGTGGGAAGATAATGATCACAAACTTAACATCAACTAATGGTATACTTACAGTTTTTATTCATGGATTACGATTAGGTCAGACATGAACACTTGTGACTTGTATGGTTGAGTGTTGGAATATCTAATCGCTCATCACACAGTCATGCATGTTATGCTCTACATGAAAACTTGAATAAATGAGGTGAAAATTATAATCAGTGATGACGCTTTTCTTGAATATGTTTTTTTCAAATACGTCAGCAGAACAGCTGCAACATATCAAGATGTAATGTATTTTGTTCTTGATAAATAAAGAAGTTCTGCGGTCTTTGAAGAATGGTAAATTTGATCCCTTGTGATTGATGGGGAGACGTGTGGTCAATTTGATTTACCGTCCGGCCAACATGAGTTCCCAGAGTTCATCTCATATTTAAATCAAATTGAAACCACTCATTACGTAATCAAGTTTTTGTTGCATAACGTCATCCCTGATATAGAGTAGTTCTGCTGCAACAGTTGGTTATTAGTACCTACTTCTATTTTTTGTCGCAGAGAAGTCAAATTCACTATCATTATTTTTAAATGGTTATGCAATGGAACATTGATAATGTCTCTTGCTGATCTCTAAGATCCCAAGATAACACTGATTGAAACTTAAGTCTTATTTAATAAAATTCTTTTTAGCTGTAAAACAAAAGTCAAGAGGCAATTAGATATAGCGATAACTGAATCAAGTACTGAGTAATATGAAGAACTGCATTTATTTGGCTGTTCAGAGGTTCAATTTTCTTGTGGCTATGTTTAGTTTTGTAGTGTTGTCCACTGCACATTTTTAATACCTGATGCTGTTTAAAGAGACTTTTTTCTATCTTTTCCTGTTGAAAATTTCACTCACCCTTAGAAGCAATTAGTGTTCCTAATATCTGTCTATGATATTAAAATGAGTCAAATAATTAAAGTGCTTAAGGGTGCTGCAGTAAAAAGACATCTGATGTAACTACATTGCAGATTTTATTTTTAGATATAATTTATTTTGGTTGCTTTCTGTGTCTATTCAGGTTGTTACAGAGTTGGATTTGTTCACACCAGATGACATTGCTCTTGTCCGAAAAGCAGGAGCGAAAGCGGTAAGACTAACAAATAATAGTAATAATGTGTTGTATTGTGAAAGCATGGTAGCCATTTTGAGTAGTGGAAATAATGCTAGCTCAATAGAATGCTTACTTGATCTCAATGAGTATTTCCTACCTCTGCAGGTTTTAGTTGGAGAAACTGTCCTCAAGGAAAATGATCCAGGAGCTGGCATAACATCACTTTTTGGGAAGGATATTTCAGTTCAATCTAGAACAAAATCAATACAGCCTCAAAAAGTATAGGAGGATACATATCAGTGAGACTGATAGACACAATGTATGAGAGGGACCAATATTAATTAGCAATTTAAAATTCATAATACAACCTGGATTGCAAGGTTAAAAAGATCAAATAATTTCCAACTTCGTTTCCCAATTTCCCAATTACTAAAGCAAATGCACCTCAGCCCTTAGATAATCATGAAGTTTAATTCTTTATAACATAGATTCAAATAATGGATGTTGATATTCCCAGACTTTTATATAGTTTTACCACACAGCTTGTATTTGTTTATGTTTTTTTTATCAAAATGGTTTGAATCATACCAATGTACAATTAGTTACTAATTTAGCAAAATGTAATATGTTTTTTTTAGCAAAATGGTTTAAATTGCACTTTCAAAATGGTTTCAACTTATTAGTTACTAATTTACAATTTTTTTACACTTAATTAGAGTTCATTACAACATCGCACAAATAACATTGTCTTTTCTAAAATATATTTGTGTTTATTTAATCCATAAATGGATTATTACATTAAAAATTATCACCCTAAGGCTCTTGTTTGTCTTTGGACAAGGCTCTAGATGTATTTGGAGTTTCATCCTCTTCCTTGCCTACAAATAACAATAATAATATCAAAGGTTATATTCTTTAAATAATTGGGGATAAGTTTGTAGCATGTACTCCTTATTTTCCCAAGTTTAATGTTGACATGAGACCATTTACCAAAACTTGGGTGATAGGTTTATTTCTTAGTCCAATAACTCTTTTATCTTTAATTTCTAGGGGTTTTACATCATAAGTAGCATTGGAATTTAAATGTAGATTATGCAAATCAAGAACATAGGGATCATCATTACTGTAAAATAATTGTAATAAACTAAAATAGAATATACGATGGAATTTAAGGTAAAGCTAATTTATATGCAAATTCTCCTATTCCTTTTAAAATAGAAAATGGAACACAAAAATAAGATGATAGTTCAAGGTAACTTCCCCAATTTTAATGAACTCATGGTAGGTTTTACTATCAAACTTGATTGTCAATTTGATACTCCTTAATTTGGGCTTTAGTAGCATACCCTTATCTTATCCTTTGTGCAAGTTCTTTCATACTTTACCCATAATTTGTTCCATAATCTTTAATTTATTATGTTGAAAATCCTTTCTCGCCAATTGATTTGATCATGATTTTGGGAATCTATAGTTCCTATCATAAACTACTTTAAAAAGAGTCATTTTTGCAAAACTATGTAAGCTACTATTATAAGAAAACTTGGGTAAAGAGCTAGATTTTTGTTTATTTGTAGGTTCTTCAAATCATTTTCAATTGTTTTCCCTATGTCTTCTTAAGTCTTTCTTTCGATAGCTTTTTTAGAACAATGATGTAGCAACCCTTGTTTATAGGCTTGTTATCTGATCATCTTTGCACATGTCCAAATCATTTACGCCATCATTTTTGTAGCTTATCTGAAATAGAAGCCACTCTAAGTATTCCTTTGATATCTATAATATGTAGTTTATCTCTTTTAGTAATATTCAACATTGATTGAGGCATTGACATTTATGCCACATTGATTTGCTGTTTATGTCTCTTTTGTACTACCCAACATTTTGCACCATATAAAATAGTAAGTCTTATTATTGTCTTATAAAATTTCCCCTTCAATTTCATTGCTATTCTTTCATCACAAAATACCACTAGCCTATCTCCATGGTGACCATGTTGCCTCAATTCTATTTCTTATATCTTTATCAATTTCACCATCTAATTAGAGGATTGATCCTAGGTAGCAAAATTGTTTATAGTGAAGGATGTTTTTTTCTTGAATTGTTACTTCTATTTCACCATTGTTTATGTTATTAAAATTGCATTCCATATATTTTGTCTTACTTTTGCTAATTTTAAAGCCTTTTGATTCTAGAGCATGTTTCCACTTCTCCATTTTAGAAGTAATCTTTTCTCAAGTTGTATCTACCAATACAATATCATCTATAAATTACATACACCAAACTATTTTATGTTTTATTTCCTTTGTTAATTCATCCATAATAATGATAGATAAGTATAGGCTAAGCACAAATGCTTAATGTAGTCCTACTGTGATTGGAAAATTAGATGTTATTCCATAAGAATTGGTGTTATCACATTTTAGCCATTAATGGAGTAGAGCTTAGGTTTACAGATAAATTATACGAACTATTGTTGGTTTCTAATAGCTTGATGTTTACATAAAGAAGGCCTCTATATTTTAGAAGAATTCAAGGCTTACAATTAAAGGAAAAGAAAAATTAGGTCCTAATTGAAAAATATAAAGCCAAGTTTGAGGTTAAGGTTGTAGTATGAATGAAGCTTTAGAACTTAAGCTTGAAGTTGTTCTGACAACAATAGCTATTTTCATAAAACAACCAAAGATTTGAAATATTTGCATGATTTTTTGTAACTTTAAAAAATTCATATACTTGCATAGTGAGAATAAGCTAAGATTTGTTCCACAAAATAAAGCCCAAAGCGGAGGAAATTCCAAGAATTCTTTTTATAAAAGATTTTAAAGCCAAGGGTACAATCTCAAACTAATATGCTCCTTTGTTCATATAAGCTCATGAAGTTTCAAATAGTTGGAAGAGCTAGGACTTCAAATTAAAATCAACACCATGCAAAATAACTGAGCAACTAAGTCCAAAGTAGAACTTATACAAGTTCAAAAAGGCCCAAGAATATGCTCTTTTTGTTAGCTAGTTAGGATGAGAAGGTAAGAAATGAAATCAAAAAAGCAATAAACTAATCTTGGCTTGGCGTGGGATCAACACTTGAATAAACAGTTGAACATAGAGTGAATTCCTCATTTCAAGAAAAGGGGCTCAAGTTGAATCCAGAAAGGGTTTATTAAAGCATGTTACCATGTTAGCTCATAGAAGAAGTTCACAAAATTAGAAATTAGCTCTCCAAGATAGTTTTACTTGACTTGGATTTGAGGGATTTAAAGCGTAACAAAAACTAGCTTTATAAAGATCTCATATGACATGTTAGCCCAAAGAGCCAATTTGTGGATTTAAAATTTAACTCTATGAAGAAGCTAAAACTTGACTCTACCAAGTTAGCTTTGGGGAAAAGAGTAGTATTTGTAAAGCCAAAATTCAACCTCACAGGATAAGATCTTTTTGGTTGTTCCACATAAACTCATTGTGTGGCGCTAGATTCATAGAGCTTTAAAGTGGTTCTATAAAGAAGCTCTACCATGTCAACTTGCAGAGGAAGCTCATAGAATAAAAAAAAGGCTCTACGAAATCATTTTTCCATGTCAACAAAGCTTAACATGCCAGAGATTCATAGAACATAAAAAGTGTTTTCATGAAATTAGTGTTGTCACATTGGCTTGTAGAAGAGATTTGTAGAGCTTAAAGGTGATTCTACAAAGAAGCTTTGCCATGTAACCTCTCAAGTTAGTTTATACTCGTAGAACCAAAACTTAATTCTACAAAGAATCTCTACAAGTGACATCATCATCTACCAAGTAAGCTTCAGGAAAAAGCATAATCTGTAGGGCTCAATTTTGGTTCTACAGACAAGTACAAAATTGGCTCAACCAAGTCAGCTTTGGGGGAAATAGTGGTGTTTGTAGAGCCAAAATTCAGCCTCACTAATAAGCTCTACAAATCTACTCAGCCACATTAGTGCTAAAGAGGATGTTGCTTGTAGAGCCAAAATTTAGCTCTACAAAGAAAATCGAAACAAGCTCTACCATGTTAGCTCTTTTAAAGAATGAGTTCATAGAATCAACATTTAGTTGTATAAACAAGCTCACTTTTTGGCTCTGCCATGTCAACTAATAGAGTTGGCTTGTAGAAAAAATTTTTCTTTCTAGGAATATGCTTGAAATTGATTCTACAAGCCACATAATCAAAGTATTTTGAGAAACACTTGTATGTAGAGCTAGAATTCAACTCTACAAAGTAGGTGTGAAAGAGTTCTATCACATTAGCATCTAGAAGAAGATTGTCAAGTTCACAAGAAATGTAAAACTTCAATTGCCACATCAATTTATTGTTTATTATCTTTATCAATTTATGTTTTCATTTGTTAGCCTATTTAACATTGACAATAATCAGGTTTTCATTATTTGGATACTCATATCTTAATGGATTAGAAAGTTATTTTACTTTATAAGGTTTTGATGTGCTTTCTTTCTAAATTTTGATCTTACATTCTCTTTATTTAACACTTTCTTCTTTTGTATTACTAGATTCAAGGTCATCTTTTGGAAGTTCAATTCTGTCTTAAATAACATGTTTTTTTTATGAGGGATTAGATTAGAGAATTTCCTATTATATTTCTCTTACTTAATCCATTTTCTTAGCATAGAAATTATTGGATTATTATGTGGATTACATGCATATTTTCAAGGGTTTGGCTCTTTCTTTCCTAAGCCACAAATATTCTTTTTGTTTAGTGGCTATGTTTATACATGCTTTTGCATACATGGTTGTTTTTCAAGTTTGTTGTGGGCTTGTATAGTAGTCATGATTGTGTTTTAAACTTTCTACTCATAACTGCACCTCATATCATTATATGTAATGCATAGAATGTTCTCTCACCTTATCATGACATGCTCTGTCTCAATATAATATCCAAGGAGAGGTCTCAGATGTCCATCTTACCATTAATTATGCTAAGTGATGAAACCTGATATGTCAAGTAGCTGAGTCATGGAGATATGATGAAATATCATGTTGTCAAGTGTATCAGTTAGTTGAGATATTGTAGATGTTATGTAGCATTTTTGTTGATACATTTTCATCGATGCCTCTTAATTGGCTACTACATTGTGTAGATGCTACATCACATCTACTATATCGTAGATGTTATATTGCATATTCTATAACTTAGCTCCATCAATAAAGCCAAATGCATTAATGCATCATTATTGATGTAGCCAAATACATTAACACATCTCCTCAACATAATGTTTGTATTTGCCTATAAATATGTGAACATTTACCACATCTTTAACACCATTTGGTCAATAGTGTAGTTGAACTCTTGTAGTTTTCTCTCTTAATTTTAGCAAACAGTCAATGAGTGCCCACAACATGGATTTAAGTCAATTGTACAGAATATTATCCAAGTGGCATTTTACCTAAACACATTCCAAAAACTACAATAAGATTGAGGCTGATTCATATTCATTGCAACACTTTGACTTAGAAAAGATTTACTTTTAATGCAATTTACTTTCTATGTACTTAGTTTATATTTATATTTCTATGCACATTAATCAATTGATGGAATGAGAGTGACTAGTTTCAAGCATAATCTATGCACATGAATTTGCATGGTAATCTAGTAGTGTTATTGCTTATTTTGTCTAGTAGCATAGCACTTGGTAATTCCAGTAGTGGGTATGTGAGTTCAAGACATTTATAGCAAGCTAGGAACAAACATTCATCTTTCTTAGAATAGTTTTAGACTTACTTTTATTATTAATTAGATTAAATAATTGATTTCTATATCATTATTCAATTAGTTTAAGATCCCAATAGCATTAATAATCATATGTCTTACTTTGAAGTAATCATATATGATAAAGCTACCATTAGTAAAAATGAAAAGACAGTGAGCTATGATCAATGCTTAATAGTCTAAATACCACACTAGTTCCATCCATGGAATTTGATTAGATTGCATGTGAACACTTGTGATTTATACGGTTAGATGTAAGGGATACATACTCCTCATCATTGATGCTATTGCTGGGGATGGTGCTAGTGATCTAGATTAGTTATATTATAAATGATCATTATTAAAGAATTAGTGATTTATCTTGTTGAAAATATTAATATTTAAAATCACAAAAATTATTTACTAAAAACATGTCTCTTTCACATAGGGCTAACGATCCTTCACATAGGGTTAATCTATATTGAAGAGAATAGGAGTAAACCACTACAAGTAGGGGTCTCATATGCTTATTCAAACCCTTACAACATTTAAAGACTATGTTCAACTATCTTAGACAACCCTAGAAAGGATAGAAAAAATCCTAGAATAAGGAGGGCCTCAAGATCTAAGACCTTCTAAAAGCTTGGAAGAGATGAACCAAGGAATCATATGGGAAGATATAGGAGCCATGGTAATTCTCCTAGTTCACAATCTTTCTCTTCATCTTCAACATCTAGTATTAACAAAGATGAACATAGATATAGAAACAAAGCTCTACTAAGAGGTTATGATAGAGATAGAAATAGAAATCAACAATAAGACGCAAGGTACCAAAGGGAGCATAGACAAGACCATTACTATTAAATAAATAAAAATAGAGATTATGACCATGACATGTCTAATGATGTTGAATCCTTGTTGGCTACTAGAGTCATAATACAGATCAGGGAGGCACTTATAATACCCCATAGGCATCAAAGGAAAAGTTGCATCAAACAACTTGATATGCATAATATTCCAAAATTTGTTGGAGGCTACAATTCTAATCTACAATATCATTTACAAGCCTTTCATGATTCCTATGCCTTGCAAAATATTGAAAGTAAGTGGCAAAAGTTTAAGATTTTTCCTAGGATGCTAACAAAAGAAGCTAAAAGCTGGTATAAATCATTGGAACCAAATTCAATCCACTAGTGGTCCGTAATGCTTGAGCTCTTCAATGAAAAATACCAAGCCCATTCAAGAGTGTCAAATCTAAGAAAAAAATTCAAGGGTGAAAGTAAAAAAACCATGAATCCCTTAATGCAACCTTAGGTAGATACTATTTTCTGCTACATAGGTGTCCAAGCCATGGAATTTCTCAAAAAGAGTAGCTTCATCACATCATAGATGGATTTCATAATAGAATGAGGGAGATCCTTGGGATCTATGCCTAAGAAATATTATCAAAGTTGAGAGCCCATGAAATACAAAGGCTAATTGAGTAAGCAACAAAAGAAGAGGGAGAGCTATATGAAAGGGAGAGTGTAAAGGAGTATAATTAGGATCCAACTGTTCACAAAAAAGAGGTTCATATTTATGATCAGGAAAAAGAGGTAGCTCTTGATGAGTTGATTTCACACAAAAAATTGCCAATAAAAAAGTCTATCATTGAGATTGAAGCAAGGGTATATACGATGTAGAAGTTGATGAACAAAAAAGTTACAACCAACTTGAAAATCATAGAGGAGAAGGTAAAGAAAGTAGGATTAAGTGATCAAAACTAGAAGAGAAAAAAGAATAAGAAAATAGGTAATGACACTTATTGGAAAAAGGGATAATAGCTATAGTAGAAGGGATTGTAGACTCAGATTTAGAGGAGGATGGATGTGGCATTTGTCAGTATGAACATCTAAAGGAAAATTAAATACCTAGGATATTGCCTTATCCACAAGGAAATTATAGACAGTCCTACAATGAACAACACTATCCAAGAGGGACTTGTTATCAACCTCAAGATTACTATCAACAATAATGGCAAAACCCACAGTCATGGAGGATGCCATCACCAAACCTACCATATCCCTATTTTCAACCAAACCCTTATGGATAATATATTCAACAACCTATTTCTCCCAATGGTTCTACTACCCATGGCTCAACATACTACTAATATCCTCCTAAATATCATCAACCTACAACATCTCCTATTGTATCACCATCCCATGCCTCTCATCATTTATCACATCCTCAATACTCTCATATTTCTCTCCAACATATGCCACAAACAACAATGCAAGAATAATTGACACCATCATCTTGACAGAAGAATTCTACTTATGTTGTGAATATACAAAAGGACAATATTACTAGTAGTCCTAAGCACAAGCCTCAAAAACATCCTTTCTTTAGAATAATTTCCACACGTGTGAATAAAACTAGTAGGTCCACTAGCTTATCAAAACCAGTATAAGGACAATTGGTTGCAATCTTGTTCCTCACAAAAATATTATCTCCTAGTCCTACATAAAAGCCAAAAACCATTATCATTTCAACACAAAATATAAAAGATGAACCTATCATTATGGAAAGAAGGAAAATTCCATGCATTACTAAGAATGATAAAGGATGCAATTGTGAGCCAAAAGTTCAAAGAATTAACACAATTCCTATACTTGCCCTCAACAAACTTTAAGAACAAGTGTGTGCAAAACCATGTCTACATAATAGCCACTACATCAAAAGATACCAAATGGCTAGAAAATGAGAATATCAAGCTTCCCAAAAGATGCATGAAAATATCCAACCCACTTATTAATTCTAGTCCTATGAAAATGAACCAAACGAAGAACTTAGAAAAGGACATCTTACACTTTGACTATACACCAAAAGAAAATGTTAAGGAAGAAGATTTAAGAAATAAAATAGAAAATCAAAAAGGAAACACATCTAGACCCTCTTAAAAGAAAATACCTTCTATTCCAATTGAATATATGTCTCCAAATGATTATAACCTAATTATCATCAATGTTAAATATGATAACAAGTGAAAACTTAAATCATTAATGATGATAAATGGAAAACTCATGGTGTATAATCAAAAGAATTTCTGGTCCATTTTCCAAATGCTTACCCATGAGTTTAGCCAAGAGGAAGATGTCCCCTCTTGAATCAAAAATTAATAAGTGCATTTTCACTTTTTGTTTTACAAATTTTTTATTATTTATATTTCTTAAAAAAATTTCCAATTCTTAATATATTTTCCATTTCTTGTTATTTTTCTTTTCTTTATAATTTTCTCATTTATTAAGATATTTTCTTTATTTTTTATGGATGTTTACTATGTTTTTGTTAATAATGTTACTAGTTATGATGTAGAAGTCAACACTATGTGTTGGATCTCTATCCTATGCTATCAAGATGATTAGGTAAATAATTATGTAAAGTAGTGAGATCACATCATTCATTCCTCTAGTTCTATAAATAAGAGGTCTCTATGATGAAAGTAATATGGTTATTCTTACATGAAACTAAAATTAACTAATGATCATTATTCCTTGAAGAAAGAGGGAAAGACCAAGTGGAAATAGAAAAGCATGTAACCTTAAGGAGATTTGTTGGGTTCTCTTCTTATCAATCTTTTTAAGGCCTATGATTCCTCACAGAATGTATCATCACTTCTCTTGTAGACCATATAAGGAAGTATATCTTTGTAATGTGTGATTCTCATTCAAAAAAGATAAAACAAAATAGAAAGAAGGAATAAAAAAAATAAAGAAACAATAACAAAAACAAGAGGAATTTAAAGCACATCTCTCTAAAGATCTCTTGGGATACAAGCACTAGATATGGGGTTGAAAAGACATGTTACCCATGCTTGAAGATACCCCTCTAACTAAGACCCAAATTTGTTTCTCAATAATCTCTAACACTACATCATTTTTTCTCTCCTCTTTTTGGAGTGATATTCATTTTCTATAGTTATTGTGGACTCATGATGGTAACCAGGGAGGGCCACATCAATGTGAGACCATTGTTAATGATATGAACTTGGTTTGAAACTTGGACAGATAGGTATGATGGTCACCTTAATCACAATTGACAAAAGAACCTATTGCAGACATGTTAAGGTACCTCACATCCCAATCTTTTCAATCCCTTCTTATTCGATTATTCATCTCATTGCTGCATGTAATTATATATTTAATGATTTTATATAGTATAGTGCAAGATTCTAACTAAGACGGATGTATGTTATTTGGAATAAGACATTATTCACATTTAACTTCTAAGATGCCCACAGACATCTATAGAAGTGTTTATGTAAGGGCATTATGGTAGGAGCCTAGTTTGGGAAGGACCCACTTACATGACTTTTATGGATCATGGCTCTAAATCAAAACCTCATATCTTTAAGGACATCATGTGCAACTTCTCTAAATTTATGCATGATTTTGGAATTGCTTCTCATAAATTTTGATTCATTTTAAATGCTTTCATAATATTTCTTGGCCATCTTATAACCTCATGATTTTCAATATATTATGAACTAGAACTTTGATTATCATTGTTCAAAAACTAGTGAGCTTCTAGAGTTGAGCTCATTTATCATGGGGGCTAAGGATGTGACTTTTGAAATTTTTCGAACATCCAAATTTACCTTGAGCCGAAATGCTATTTTTTTTTTCAAATTTTGAGCTAAGGATTTAGAAAGGGTTAATCATTAAGGAAAAATTATCAAAACTAATGTTGATCCTATGATGATTTCAAATGATGACAAATGGAATAACTAAGATTGAATGCCTTTTATAAAGAAAGGAAAAGAGGCCAAGAGGAAGACATAGGAGGATATGCCGATGGACAAATAGCATATATAATTATAAAAGCTTAAATATCACATGATTGCTAGACCCATGGGATAATAAGGAGAAATTTCAATCCAACCTTTAAAAAGTTCTACATAAAAAGAGAAGCACCAACATAACAATCAACATTGGAAAATTTGCCATCACTAGCAACAAGCAAAAGATTCATCTTTGGTGGATTTTTGAAGATTTCTACAATTTTGTAAACTTTGATGTTTATCTAGTCTTTTTATCATATTGTAATACATTCACTTGAATAAAATCTTGTAATGCAACACTCAAATTTTGTAATGGTAGCCAATCTAGTCTTGGTTACCCCACAATTTTTGTAATGGAAAATTGTGCATTTACATATAACTTAAGGACAAGTTATCAGTTAGTTGTGCGGGTATGATGAAAACTAATATGTCAAGTAGCTGATTTGTAGGGATATGATGAAGCATCATTTTTTCAAGTGTATCAGTTAGCTAAGATATTGTAGATACTATATTGTAGATGCTACATTGCATCTACATTGATAGATCCTCATTGACATGTCTTAATTGGTTGCTACATTGTAGATGATATGTTGCATCTACTATATTGTATATGCTATAATGCATTTGCTATAACTTAGCTACATTGACGCATCCTTTTTGACACATCCAAATGCATTAATGCATCCTCATCAACGTAGTGTCTATATTTGCCTATAATTATGTAAGCGTCCACCATGTATTTGGAACCATTTGGTTAATAGTATAGTTGAAATCTTGTAGTTTTTTCCGTAATCTTATAAAATAGTCAGTGAGTGCCAACAACATGGATTTGAGTCAATTGTATAGAATCTTATTTGCGTGGCATTGTACCTAGACACATTCCATAAATGGTAATAAGATCAAGATTGATTCATATTCATTGCAACACGTTAACATAGAATAGATTTACTTTTAATGCAAGTTACTTTCTATGTACTTAGTTAATATTTACATTTTCATGCACGTCAATTAGTTAGCGGAATAAGTGTCACTAGTTTCAAGCATAAACACATATTTTCTTGGTAATCCCAACAACATTATTTCTTGGTTTTCCCAGTAGCATAACACTTGGTAATCCCAATAGTAGGTACATGAGTTCAAGATGTGTATGGCAACTTGAGAATAGACATTCATTGCCCTTATGATAGTTCTAGATTTAATTTTATTATCAATTAGATTAAAAAATTAATGCCTATGTTTTTATTTAGTTAGTTTAAGGCCCAAATGACATCAATAATCATATGCCTTACTTTTGAATAAAGCATATGTGATAAAGCTACCACTAGTCCAAATGAAAAGACAGTGAACTGAAATCAATGTTTAACAATGTAGATACCACACTAATTCCATCCATGGATTTCAATTGGATTGCATGTGAATGCTTGTGATTTATATGGTTGGGTGTAGGAGATATCCATTATTCATCACTAAGCCATGTTCTTCCTAGGATGATAGAAAAACTACCATTCTTGTTCTTTAGATGAATCATAAGAAACTATGCTAGATAAGATTACCCATTGATCATGGTTATAACATCATCTACCTATCCTAAGATAACATTGATTAACTAATTAGCAAGGTCTAGCTTGATATTACTTCTTTGTAGTGATGATAGGTTTTATGCTTTATACACTTCTTGTGAGATGAGATTCACACCTAAAATTGAGTCTAATGGAGCCTTGCATGGAGAATTTCTTGTGATTTGCAAATAGATAAGAACTCTTGAGTTTGTTCATTTTTTAAAAGAGTATCATCTTTATTCTAGTTTGTAATAGCATGTGTGATCATGATAGTTCATACATTTTGTTCATAAGTAGCAATGATTGTTGGCTTTGACATAGGATTAGGAGATGTCAATGTGAAGAAGGAAGTTGCATCTTATAGGTTCCATGCTAGTTTTGGTGGGTTGGTAGACATACTAGCTTCATCAATAGTCATGGGAACCACCATAAAAAGGAGCATTTCCTAGACTTACTGTTAGAGCTACTAGCACTATCATCCCTTAAAATGTTGTCAATGCAAGTGATGTTTTTCTATTGTGGCTATGATGATAACTTTTTCTACATTTGGTGGATATTGTATGGATGGAATAAGAGTGTTTGATTACTAAGAAGAATGAAAGGAATCATGTAAGACATATGGTGATAATTTAACATGAGGTTTTGTAAGTCAATGGTATGTAGGAGGATAGAAACAATAAGTAGAAGCATGAACAACAAGGTTGTTAGGAAAAATAGGTTGTTAGACATAGTAACCATAAGGGTTCAATTAGTGGTAAGGGTATTACTACCTTGATGGTGACATCCCCTATGACTATGGTTTTTGCCACTATTGCTGATAATGCTTCTAAGGTTAAGAAGTAGCCTCACTCAAATAGTACTGTGGTTGGTAGGATTGTCTAAAATTACCTTTTGGATAAGAAAATCTCCTAGGCATCTACTTTTTATAAACCTTGAATTCAAAGAATATGTTTTAGATTCCTGTAGATATAACATGATAAGGTAATAGCCCTTTGAATGTTCCTTCTAATTGATGTCACATCCATCATCTTCTTTTGAATATGAATTTGCAACTTTTAAAATCACTATAATTTTTTCATTTTATTGATAGTTTTCCTTCTTCTTTCTCTTATCATGGTTCCTTACTCTTGCCTAATCAATTTAATTTTCCATAATTCTCAAGATATATTCACATTATTCATCCGTCAAGTTCCATATTTTAGTAATATTTATCATAATCTCTATGATAGATTTTTTTTCATAAACAAGTTCTTTCTCTAAACCACTTCATTAAGATAAGTCTCTTCCCCTTACAAGTCATCAACATAAACATCCTTCTAGCGAAGGGGTGGCTTCATGTTATATTCTTTGTACTTTCTTATTTGCATAATTATCCTTCTTCCTTAGCCATATGGTAAATGAACCTTTAAATTTGATGGGTTTGTAGTATTGATAACCTTCCTTGGGCATAGATCCCAAGGGTCTCTATGGTTTTGTTTTGTAGCTCATCTATGATATGATAAAGCTATTCCTTATTAGAAAATCCATTGTCTCAACATCAATGTAATAGAGTATACTACCTACCTAGGGTTGCATCAAGGGATTTATGATTTACTTTCTTCCATTTTTAAATTTTTTTCTCAAGTTGGACATTCTACAATAGGTTTGATACTTTTTAATGAATGGCTCAAGCATCATAGACCATTAGTGAATTGATTCAAGTTCCAATGATTAGTACTAGCTTTCAACTTATTTGATCAACATCCTTAGAGATAGATTTAGATTTTACCATTTTTTCTCAATGTTTTTCAAGGCATAAGCATCATGGAAGACTTTCAAATGATGTTATGGATCTAAGTTCTAGTCTCCCATGAATTTTGGAACATTGTTCATATCTAGCTATTTGATGTAACTATCCTATTGATACTTGTCAGGGATCCTTATTGTTTGACAATATGGATCATACTTCTTATGGAAAATAACAATATTATGATTGGGCATATCATAATCATAGTTATGGTCTCTATCCACCTAATCATGGTAGTCTCTTATCTTTACCTTCTTTCATGCCTTCTATCTTTATCTATGTTACTTTCTTAGTCTTTATCATAATAACTATCAAGATTTCTCTTCTCATGATCATTTGGATTCCTCCTACAATGATTACTAGGTTTCCTTTTCTAATCTATATGTAAATCTCTATCTTCTTACCTATATTTATCCTTATTAGTAATGGATGATAAGAAGGAAGAACAAGATTATGATCTAGGATAATCCTCATGATGATTTTATTTCCTTCTTTAATCCTTTTGGTTCTTTCTTGTTGGTCTACTAGATGTTCAAGATCTTAAGAGCCTTCTTATTCTAAGACTTATTCCATCTCCTCTCAAATTATCTATTATAACTGATCATAATTTTTGTTGTGCTACATCTTCAATGTTGAAAATAAGCAAATGAGACCTGGACTAATGATGGTGAACTGTCTCTAACAAGTAGTTTGTATTCTCCTTTCTAGATTGAACTATTAGATTACTTTCTTGCTCTTGCTATGGTCGTATCTTATTTTCATCATATCATCTCACTTGTGTTGAGCCTTTGTTAGGTGGTATGCTCTAGACATGTTTCTACTAATATGATAGCCATCACTAAGATGGCTAAGACTTGATCTAAAGAGTGTTACTTGAAGAATGAATGTCACTAAGCATTTAGGTTATAGCATAATGTTACCTTTTAGGTTCCTCCATGAAAATTATTTATCTTAGTAATATTTGAAAGTGAAATAAGAAAAAGTAGAAATTAAGATGATCATATAAGACCTGTGATTGTAGCAGGCCACATTAATCTTTATCAATATTAATTTTATTATTAATTGTTGTGATGTTCTCATCAGGTTCTAGGCTATCAACACTATGAGGAGTTATAATTCTACTAGTATGTATGTGTGCCTTATAATACCAAATATTTTAAAAGATAAATAATTAGAATCTTTAGAACAATTATATATGATATAAACTAGTCTATACTATATCACTAGTAGTATCCTTAGAAATGATGCTAATTGATGAGCGACAAGTATAGCCAATGTTTGACCATATGATCTATAAGTGTTGTGGTAGAGCATATCATAATCTATGGATAGACTAGCATAACATATGATGAGCACCAAAATGTCACATTGATAGGCCCCCATTGACACAGCCTTGTCGACGGGGCTACATCAACATAGCATTTGCTATGTCAACTGGGCCCCATTGATGCAACTTTGTAATAAAAACTATAAATAAAAGCTCACAACTATGTTTATTAGGAATAAATTCATAATAGTAGTAGAGATCTTGCAGTTTTTCCATTTGAAAGTTAGAATATTTCTCTGAGTGCCTGTAGCAGGAGTTAGAAAGTATATAGATCTTTATTCGAACATTGTTGTACTTGAACCACACTAGTATGTATGACAATAAAGACAAGCCTTTTGATCAAACCTTGCATCACTTAGAATAGATTAATGCTTTATTTATGCATTCATTGATTTCACTAAATATGCAATTAATTAAGCTAAATCAGACTTTAAATGATTAGTTAATTGTTTAAGCTAAATAGATTAAACACATAAGTAGGACTGCTTTGAGCATAAACATGTATTCGCTTGGTAATCCCAATAGCATTATTGCTTGGTGCACCCAGTAGCATAGTGCTTGGTAACCTAGCAATGGATGCATAGGTTTAGGACATGTCTGACAAGTTGGACCGGATGCTTATGTTAGGATTAGTTAGAGACTAGTTAAGTAGTTAAATTAAATTAGTAATTAAATTACTTCATCTCTCTACTTTAAGAACCAAGGAACATAAAACATAAAACAATAAAAATCATATGCCTTGATTACACTTAACAATACCTTCATACATCACAAGTGTAATCATAAAATCATAAAACAATGAATGACCATTAGGGTAAGGTTTACTTCCTAGATGACTAGTGTACTAGAAGACATAGAGTCCACAAAATTCAATTGGATCATGCATAAGCACTTTATGATTCATATGGTTGAGTGTAGGGGTACCTTCACCAATCAACATTGGCACCATTTCCGGGGACTCTTTTTGTTGAAACATGCACTATCTAGGATTAGTGAACATCATTAACATCGTTGGATGACCCCATGGTCAACATCACTCTCACATGAAATATAGTTATATAAGAACACTAATATTCTATTTGTTTGCAAAATGTCTTCTTCTCTTAGGTGTGACAATATTAAACCATTGGTCTCTCAATAGTGCAAGGTGGTATATACTTGTCTAGATGAGTATGTGCTTGATTTCACATTCATCCTACATCAGGATGAACAATTGCAATAACGTGACATTGAAAGCAACATTGTAATGCCTCCTAATCAATCTATGCCCATGATGCTGCTTCAAAATCTTACAAAGTTAGAAATCCATGATCTTCAAGAGGAGTACATTGTGCATGATTATAACTACTAAGACTACTATTCCACTTAAACACAATGTCAGAGAGCTCAACACCAGGAGAAGCAACATGAGTTGGTGAAGGGGAAACAGTTCACCAATCACTTGTTCCTGCTAAATCAAGATGACAATGAGGATCCTTTCTATGGGGGCTCTCAACATGAAAATTCTCCACTCCTTGTTATTGGTGATGGGGATGTGACTGCCATGCCCACAATAATTGAAGTGGCAACATAGGACATCATCGGTGAAAATGAAATAATACTGATGATGAGCCTTTACTAGCAACTTGAAGCATGCTTAACATTGTAGAGGTAGTCAAGATCCCAACTAGGCATGTGAATAATAATCAGATTAAGCGCTTAGACATGAACAATATCCCAAGATTTGAGGGGGGGATATAACTCTAATATGAAAAACCATCTACAAGCCTTTCATGATGCCTATGCCTTACAAAACATAGAAAATGATTGGCGAAAATTGAAGATATTCCCTAGGATACTCATCAAAGAAGAAAAATTTTGGTACTAATCCTTGGAGCTAGAATCTATCTACAGATAGAGTATAATTCTAGAACTATTTAGTGACAAATACTAGACATACTCTAGAGTGTCTAATCTAAGAAGAAAAATTCAAGGCTAGAAACAGTGGACACATGAACCCTTGGATGTCACCATGGGTAGATATTATTCTCTCTTACATCAATGCCTTGGCCATGGTTATTCTCAAAGGAAACAACTTTGTCACATTATAAATGGGCTTAGAGTAAAAACCAAAAGAACTCTTAGGGTTTATGTCAAGGGATATTATCCAAACTAAGAGCTCATTAGATACAAAGGCTGATAGAACAAGTAACAAAAGAAGAAGATGATTTGGGAAAAAGGGAAAGTGTCGAAGAATATAATAGGGATCCTTCCATCAAAAAAATGGAGGTTCAATTCTATCACAATTAGGGGTCACCACTTGACGAAGTGGTGAACAAGAAAATCTTACCCATGTAAAAATTTGTTTTTGATATTTCAGCAAAGGTTGATAAATTATGGAACTCTTTGGATGAAAAATTTCAAATTACTATGAAGATTACTAAAGAATCCAAAGGGTAGAATAGTGATTGTAATCGTAGAAGGTAAAAAGAAGCTAAATGTGCCTACTAAAGAGGTAAGGGCAAAGTTGCTATAGTAGAAGAAGTTGTGGAGACAAAATTTGATGATGATGGTGGATGTGACATTTGCTAATATGAACATCCTAAGGGATGTTGTGCTATTGTGTCACACTTACATGTGTTTGGGGTCTATACTTTAAATCCATGATTAGCAAGAATGCAAGCACTTAGAAGGTTGCCTTATCCTCAGGGCAATCCAATGCAGTTCCACATGCAACAACAAGCTTACTATCCAAGTGGATCTCCACCACAACCATATGAGCAATACCAGCAGTGGAAATAATCATAGTCATGAGGAATTCCACCACCAAGATAGTAGTACCCTTACAAGTAACTAAATCCACACGTGTACTATGTTCAGCAACCTATTTCTCCATGAAGTTCTACTAGCCACACCTCATTCCAGCATCACTATTACCCTCTAGAGTACCATCAGACTCATTCATCATCTACTTGAGAGGAGCACCCATATCCATACCATCCCTCGCATCCATGTACACACATTCCTCCACCGTCAACCTAGTTACCTCCTGCTCCGTTCATGCAGGGAAAAATTCCCCACAACCGTAGGAATGAAATGTTATGAGGGCTGTAAATTTACAATTGTCCTTCCAACCAAGTGGTTTGGACAATCAATCTAGAAAACAACCATTTGTCCAACCCAATAATCCTCTCAAACTCTCACAACCTAATGTGGTTGGTCATCCTATATCTCCAGCATCCTCATAATCTCCATCAAACACATTCAAGAGCCCTTTAAACCAAATGCTACCTTAGATCTACATCATGATGTTAACTCATGTTGTCTTTGATTGGATCAAGGTTGGTAACCTTCCCACAAAAATATCTAACCTAGGAATTCCTCATATTTACTTACAGAGCACAGGACATGAGCCATGCAAGGCTCTTCTTGATTTTAGTTCTAGTTTCAATCTCATCTCCTGTGACATGTATAAGGCCTAGAAACTACCACCTCTTAAGAAGAGCAATATCCATTTGGAATTGGAAAACTAGTTAATAACTATTCCTTTGGGGTTAGTGGAGGACATTATAACCATATTTTGTGGGTGGTCCTATCCTGTTAATTTTCTAGTGATCGAGGTTGAAAACTACAAAGGCAACTTCCCTATCATTATGGGATGTGCATGGTTAAGCATTGTTGATGCACAAATGGGCATCAAAAACCTCTCCTTGGGAATATCCAAGAAAAATGAATTTGGAAGGCTAGAGAAGAAGTGAGTTCCATGCATTTGCGTACAGTGATAACAGGTGTAATTATTTGTAGAAAATATGATTTATTAAAAGTGCATTCATCAAATTGATATCCAAATGTGCCTATATGTAGTAGCCACAAAATAGGAGGGCATCTAGTGGTTGACAACTAACTTTGATAGTAGCATGTTATGCATGCAACCTACTGAGAGTCTAACATGAGTCTATGTTGAAGGCATGGATGAACTTAAGCAAGTTCATCACCAACTCGCTAATGATGAAGATGATGATACCTATTGGGAAGAGTTGGAAATCCTTGATAATTTCAAGTAAGAGCCCCTAGAGTTAAGAACTCTACCAACTAACATGAAGTATGCATTTTTAAACAATGGAAAGCTAGTTATCATCAATGTGAATCTTGCTCCTGAACAAAAAGACAAGCTATTAAAGATGGTCAACAAATGGCTAACAACCTTTACTTGGTCATATCCTGAGCTGACTAGAATCGATCCAAGGATATGCCAGTATCGTATCTACATCGAGTTGACCATGAAGCTAAGAAGGTAGTTGTAGAAGTAGCTAAATCCCAAGTTGAAGTAGATCATCAAAGAGGAAATAGAATAACTCCCCAAGGCAAGTTTCATCTATCCCATCATGGATAGTGAGTGGGTTAGCCCACTCTTAATTGTTCCAAAGAAAGGTGGTAAGTGGCAAGTCTACATCAACTTTAGGCTATTGAATATGTAAACATTTAAAGATCATTTTCCATTGCTATTTGTGGACAAAGTGTTATACACTATATTTGGGCATAGCTATAACCAAATCCAAATTGTACCCAAAGATCAGGCCAAAACAACATTCACGAGTCCCTAGGGAATGTTTGGTTATTACAAGATGTCATTCGGTCTATATAATGCCCCTACAAAATTCCAATGCCTGGTCCTTAGTATTTTTCAATAGTAGATAGGTAGTGGGATAGAAGTCTTTGTGGATGACTTTTCTTCCTATGGGGCTACATTTGAGCAAGCCCTGGACTACCTTGAGAAAGTACTGAAAAGATGTGTTAAAACAAACCTTAGGCTCAATTGGTAGAAAATCCATTTAATGGTCCAGGAAGGCATAGTACTGGGGCATAGAATTACTTAGGAAGGGATTGAGGTAGACCTGGAAAAGATAAGGGTCATCTAAGGAATCACACACCAACCAGAGATAGTCAAAGATGTCTGATCATTCTTTGGACACATTGGATACTATCAATGATTTACAGAGAATTTCTCTAAAATCAAAAATCCATTGGTTGAGCTTACAAAGAAAGATGCTTCGTTCATCTGGACCAAGGAGTGTGAACATGCATTCCAACAAGTAAAGGAAAAACTCATAGAGACTCCAATTCTATAGGCACTAAACTAGTCTAGACCATTTCATATATTGGTAGATGCATCTAATAATGCCTTGGGAGCCATGCTTACATAGTTGGATGATAAGAAACATCCATATTACATCCACCATGCAAGCCAAAGCATTGTGGGTGCATAGTTAAATTACACCACAACCGAGAAAGAACTAATGGTAGTGGTGTATGCTCTTGAAAAGTTTAGGTACTATGTGCTTGGCTAAAAAGTGTTTGTGCACACATATCAAAATGCCATCTACTTATTAATGAATAAGCCAATGGTAAGCCCCCATACCATATGATGGCTCATGATCTTGTAGGAATTTGATCTCACAATGGTAGATCAAAAGGGGATTAAGAATGTGGTTGCTGACCAGCTCTCTTGGTTAAGATGGAATAATAAAGAGGAGGAGAGTCTATTCTCTAATCATTTTTCAGATAAAATCCTCTTTACAAGAGCAATAAGTGATCAAATACCTACCAAACCAAAATGGTATGAGTACTTCATTAGGCTAAGTACTTCATGGAAATCAATGGACACCTTTACAAGGTATGCATTGATGACTTAGTTCATTAGTGTGTCCCTGATATGAACCAATTTTGAATTCTCCAAGGTGATCATGAAGGCCCCTATGGAGGCCACTATGTTGGAAGATGCATGATCATAAAAATCCTAATGGCAAGATACTATTGGCCTACAATCTTCAGGGATGCTCACCAGTTTGTATGATCCTATGAACTATGTCAATGAGATGGTGGGATGACCACTTGAATGAAGGGTCCTCAATAGTGGATTTAACCACTAGAGCCTTTAACATATGGGGCATATACTTCATGGATCCCATCACATCAATGTTCAATGGAAAGGCATACATCATTGTAGTAGTTGACTATTGCACTAAATGGGTAAAAGCAGCAATTGTCACCAATTGTACATCATCCACTACCGCTAGATTTGTACAAAAAAATGTGGTAAATAGGTTTGGATGCCATGTGCATTGATTTCTAAAAATGGAACTTATTTTATAGGTATGAATTTTTGAAAACTCATGTAATGCTTGGGAGTCAAACATAAATTAACAACACCCTATCACCCCCAAGCCAACGGTCAAGCATTGGTAACTAACAAGGAGATTATAAAGATTCTAATAAGAACTATCAACAAATATAGGAGAGACTGGTGCACAAAAATTAATGATGTCCTTTGGGCCTACTGCTCAACATGGAAACTTCCTATTACCTACTCTCCCTACGAGTTGGTGTTTAGAAAACATGCAATTCTCCTGATTCAATTTGAGCTCTGTATACTTTCAACAACCTATGACTTGGACCTTAACTTAAGCCTAGCATAAAAAGAAAGATTGATAAACCTAAATGTGCTAGACAAAAAATCAATTAGTGCTCCTATATTTGAATGAAGTACATAAAGCATTCAACAAGCAATGTCATTTCCTTAGAACATGGAAAGTAAAATTTCAACCTAGAGATAAGGTTCTCTACCAGAATCCCATACATGTACCTTAGAACACTAAGTTCCAAACATTGTAGAAGGGACCGTACATAATTGATGAAACCTTTCCCTCTAGGGCCATGTTAATCTATAAACTTAAGATCCTAAATAAAAAGTAGTTGGTCAACATCCAATAAGTAAAGCCTTTCCATGAGCCCAAGTAAGCTAGTGTAACAAATACCTCAATGGATGGACAACCACCCTTAATTTTTTGGATCTATTCCTTCCAAAACAATTGTGGGGGAGATGGCCATCCATGTTAATCATATACATGGCTCCTTAGTTTTTTTATTTTTTGTTTTTCACATTTTTGTTTTTGCAATTGGTTTCTTTTACACCTTTTTGATTTGAAGTGTTTTTCCTATTTTACACCATTTTTGTTTTACACCATCATTAGTACATTTAAAATTTTCTTGAATATTTTATATTTTCTTATATATTTTACTTTGTTTAAGTGTGATTTTTAAATTTTTAATAGTAAAAGTGCTTTATTGCTATAGGACACAATGGTGTTGTAGCTATGACTAATGGTGGTTTGTGCTCAATGTTTTATCTGCTAATGTTTAGTTTCTATTGTTGAATTTTTGTGCTAATGGCTAAGTCATGATTTCTTTTTCATGGAATAGGCAGTGAGTCCATGACATCCACCCATCCACAAAATCTATGGTTTTTCTTATTCTAGAAATTTAAGGTCCCTTTTTATTAAATAAAATTTTAATAAATTTACAACCTTGGTAGTTTTTGGAATTGAGAAGGATTCAAAGGTTTGCATAGGGTGTGACTTTAAGGGGACTCAATACTCTTTGTATTCTTCCACTTACTTGGGAGCTTGGATGTCTTCATAGACTCCTTACTATTCCATGTCAACCAATAATAGGAAGTCAAATAAAGTATTTGCATGGTATGATTCCCATCCAAAAAGGGAAAAAAAACATGATGGGAATTCAAAGCACATCCCTTAAATAAATCAATGAGATATAAGCACTAGTTATGGGACTAGAAAAGACATGTTACCCATGCCTAAAGATCCCCTCTAACTAAGGCCCTCTCTCAATTTCTACTTCTCTTTTCTTCCCTTTATGGAATGGTGATTATTCTGTGGGTGCACTCTTATGTCTTGAGGAGCTAGATCAATCTTGGAGTGGTGATGCAAAGTCACTGAAGGAGGTTGGTTTTGGTTTGGACTAAGGATGGATCTTCTTAGGTCATTTTAAACACAAAACTCTACAAGGGACTTCTTATGACCTCAATTTGGAACTTCATTCCACCTTCTCCATCATCCATCTATGTTGTCTGTAACTCACCTCACTACCAAAGTCCATGTTCTTGATTCGGTGTCTTGGTTTGACGTACTTTTATTCTTAGGTAGAATCTTTTAGGTTTTGGTACTTAACTACCACCAACCATTAATCACCTATGGGGCCCATAGACTCTATAGGTTGAGGTTATGCAATGGTAAACAAGGAATGTGCCTACTATGGGGAGGATCCACTTGCATCTCTATTGGTTGGGTTCATTAAGCACCTTATCCTTAGACATTCTTGTAATCAGAATCTTTCGTACACTCATCTTCTACATCAAACCATTTTCTCCTTTATATATTTTATTCAATAAATAAATTATCCATTAAATTTTTCAATTTTTAAGCTTTCAAAGATCCTCTTCAATGATTTTCTCACATTCTTGGCTTTTTTGGGACTCCATAAACCCTAAAGTCATTGAAAAATTCCTTGTATTTTTTAAGATATTCAAACTTCAAAATTTTGCCTTCAAGCTCTGTATACAAGGCCCCATTGATAGAGTAGACCTATATACAAGGCCCCGTATATAGGGTCTCATCAATGTAGCTCAAAAATTCTATATATATGCATGACCTCCCTTGGAAATTTTTATATTTTCTCACAAACGCCAAGGGAGTTTTTCAAATTTCNAATTTTTATATTTTCTCACAAACGCCAAGGGAGTTTTTCAAATTTTTATAGCCCATAACTTCCTAATCATTTATCCAAATCACTCCATTCTTCAACCTTGCAAGTACTAGAGGTAAGCTCTTTGTTGTGGGGGCCACAAATATGCCATTTTCTACGAAAACATTTTCACTATCTTTCTAACTCCCATAAAGCTTTAAGTAAGAAATCAACTATTAAACACCAAATTATAAGAGTTAAACCTTTCTAACAAGTTTCATTGATATTTATAATAAAAATTAATAAAATAATAATAAAATAATCAATCTACCATGGTCCAACCTTAGCCAAAGTGTAACCGATTAATGAGAGAGGGTATTCAAAAATTTAAAGTTACACATTTTATCTACTCATCCATGGATGTGTTGTGATCACATATGGCACCGAAAGAAAAGCACACGTAGGAAGCAAGACCATCTCAACCAGGGGATAAATGGCCTAGAATGGGAAAGGGCCATCAACAAGCCCAAGAAGAACCACTTGCAACCCATACCATAGGTCCTCTTAGGAAAGAGGCCAAGGTGGAATCCATTTGATAGATTCTAGAACCAGCAACAACAATAGTACACTCCCATTGGGATGATGCATTAGCTCAACAAGAAAATATCGAGGTGACCTTGACAGAAGCTTTTCTAAATTAGATTAGATCAAGGTAGGTCTAGAAAATAGTGCTTTAGAAGTTAAACTTTGGCCCTTTCTTGGATAAAGCACTAAGAGAAGTGTAGGACCAACTAAAGGCCTCTCCCATGTGGCCAATCATCACTTCCACTGGGAAGTGGTACATGGGAGAGACATTCCTATTTTGGAACAATAAGTAGATCAGTTCAATGATCAAAATCAAAGACATCTTAGTGTCCTACTTGGTGAAGGCTATTGATGAAGTTCTTAGGTTGCTGAAAATAAGGGTAAGTCTTGCTAAGATTCCAATGCAGGTGGGCCCCAACATTAAGAAAGAATGGGTGTGACAGTGCTATGGTGTTGATTGCAAGGACTTTGGCATGCTCACACCGGAAAAAAGGATCCACTACAAGATTACAACCTTCCACCTCAACCCCACGGTGAGGCTAAGAAAAATCACTACCTTTTCTACCTAAGCATGCACCACTCTAAGTGGGAGATTCCCTGTCAACCTTCCACAACTAATCTATCTAGAGATGGAGAAGTAGTTTAAATAAAATGAACATGGAAAGAAGGCACTTCCCTTTCCATGCCTGATCAGAAAACTTTGTTGGAGGGAAGGAATAGTTTGTTATAAAAACAATGTTGTCAAGCATGCTCCAACCACTAATTGGTTAGAGATGATGAAAGACAAGTCACTTGGAACTACCATTCAAGAAGAGGAGCAATAACCAACACCTCCACCTACCACTCAAACAACTGTGCCAAACGTCGCTACAATAGTCCAACGGTTACATGAATATTGAGAATGGCTCTTGAGTGAATAAGAGCAATAAGTAGGCATGAGTGCAAACCAGCAATGAATCACCTAAATGAGATGGCTTGAACAATTATCTTGATGGATGGAGGTGAATCTATTTTCTCAACCTCAAGAACATAGTTGCCTACAAGGTTGAATCCTAGTGCTAGAGAGATCATGGCATCTCTTGCAAAATAGTAGTTACTCACAAAAATCTCTAAGAATGTCACAACCTTATTAATGCACTTGGAGAAAGGTGAGGGTGAAATAGTATTGGTGATGCAATGCCAAAGGCAGGAGACTACAGTAGAGGTGGTTGTTGATTGAATAGCTAAAATTCTCAATGCACCTATGGCATTTGTACTAGATATCATTGCACTCAAGGATGTGTAGACATTTGTAGGAACCACAAGTGGTAGGATAAATGTAGCATAACACAAATAACTATTGGAAAAACTGGTGGGAACCAAACAACCACTTTCAAATGTATTTGATCTTTGATGAGTCCTAATATTAGACCCTCAATATTAGATACATGATATTGGAGATGTCAAAGCTATATCAGACATGTGATGTCAGAACCTATCTCGTTGGCTATAAATAGGAGACAAAGGTACTTGGTTTGGCATTAGTTTTTTAGTCCCTTAGCCAAAATCTTGTAGTTTTTCCCTTCCAAAGTTAGAACTATTTCTGAGTGCCTACAGTAGGAGTCATAAAGTGAATGGATCTTTATTCAAGCATTGTGTACCTGAGCACACCTTGTGTCCAGAAATAAAGCCAAACTTTGTGATAAACCTTGTAACATTCAGAATAGCTTAATTATTGCATTTCATCTTATTTACTATTATTTGATGCTCTCATTAGTTAATCAATGTTATTTCTATTGATTTGTTAATTATCAACGAATTAACACACTCAGCGTGACCACTTTGAGCATACGTGGGAACACTTGGTAACCTAGTAACGACTAGCGTTTGGTAATCCTAGTAGTGTTACACTGGTTTAAGATGTGTTCGGAGAGTGGGAATGGATGTTGGTGTTAGAACTAGTTAGAGAATTGTTAACTAGTTAAATCAAATTAGTTATTAAATTACCTCATTTCTCTCTTTTAAGCATCAAGAAAATAAAACATAAAATAATAAAAATCACATACCTCAAGTTTACTTAACCATACAATTGAGCCTTATAAGTAAGCTTGGGAAGACAATGATTGCATAATTCATCCTTGTTCTATGTAGATGCATAAGCACTTAATCCTCAGAGTTTGACTAGATCATATGTGAATGCTTGTATTTGGATGGTTGGGCGTAGGGGGTATCCTCACCGCTCACCATTGGTACCGTTGTCAGGGATTTTTTTGCTTGTGCATTGATTAGAACTTAGGAAATCCTTCCATCATTGAAATGAACCCTTAGAGTTAACTATCCTACAATCACCAAAAAAGGGTATCACACATTGAATAATCAATTATGTCTCCTTCTTCTTATGAGAGTTCTTCACCGACTAGGTCCGACACCATGAACAATTGGAGGTGGGGTGCACATGGACAATTGCATGGTATACGCTCATCCTGATGAGTATGTACTAGATTTTACCTTTATCCTTCACCAAGATGAACAACTATGATGGCATGATTTAGAAGGTAACATAGTGTTACCTCGTGATCGCTTGATCCCAAGCATGCTTCTTTGTGCTCTCACACGTATTAGTATGAAGCACTTACAATTAGAGTACCTTGTGCATGGGCAAGATTTGAGAGATTATCAACCCATAGAGGCACAACGCTAGAGGGATTTGCAACAAGAGAGACATTACAAATCTATGAAGGGGAAGTAGTCTTAGGATGTCTCGTATGTCCTAAGTGAAAACGAGGGTGGTGAACCTGTCTCGGGAGGTTTTCCACAAAATGATGTTCCTCTTGTTGACTTTGGTCAAGGATTTAGGTATCAGAATCTTCATTAAACAATTCATAACCTAGGTTCTAGTACCAACAGACACAAAGGATTTAAAAAAGGAACACAAACACATGACAATGATGGATATTCTGATCGTAATCGTGATCGAGGCCATGACGACCAAAGAGAAGATGATAGGCACTGTCATGATGCTAATCCTCCTTCCTCTTCACCTTCATCATCTCCTTACCCATATCCTTTGTGATCTAAACATAATTGTAAAGGATGAGACCATGAGGACAAGGGTAAGAAAAATAGAAATACAAACAAAACAGTCGAGAAAGGAGGCTAGGGCATTACAAAGAGACACATCATGAAAGAAGGGAGAGTAGGGAACAACATAGGCATAATAGACACCATAGATAGCATGATTACGATGAACCCCTACTCGCCACCTAAAGTATGTTAGATATCATAGAGGCTATTAGGATCCCAACAAGGCACCAGAAGGACAGTAGGATCAAAAGACTAGACATGAATAACATCCCATGATTTGAAGGGGGATACAATGTTAATCCTCAAAACCATCTACAAGCATTCCATGACACATGTGCCTTGCAAAATATAGAAAAAAGTGGAAAAATATAAAGTTGTTTCTACGGACACTGATCAAAGAAGCAGAAAACTGGTACTGGTCCTTAGAACTAGAATCCATTCATTGATGGAGTACCATGTTAGAAATATTCAATGATAAGTATCAAATGTACTCCTAGGTGTCCAACCTGCGTAAGAAAATCCAAGGATGGAAATAAGGAGGACATGAACCCTTAGATGTTGCCATGGGCCAATATTATACATTATTACATCATTGCCTTGGCCATGGTTACTCGCAATAGGAACAACTACTTCATCTCGTAGATGGGATTAGGTACGAAATGCGAAGAACCCTTGGGAATTATGCCCAAGGAAGGCTATATGAGCCCAAATCCCATCAAATAAAAAGATTATTGAAGCAAGGTGCTAAGGAGGAAGGTGATTTGAGGAAAAGAGAAAGTGTAGAGGAGTACAATAGAGATCCTTCCCTCCAAAAGAAGGAAATTAGATTTTGTGAAGATGAAGAAGAGTCACCACTTAAAGAGATTTTGAATAGAAAGACTTTGCCCATTCAAAAATTTTCATTAGAAGCATTGGAAAAGGTTGATCAAATGTGGAACTCCCTAGATGACAAATTTCAAACTATCCTAAAAATAGTAGAGGAGTCTAGAGAACCAAATAGTGACCAAGAGAGGAGGAAAAAGAAAGAAACTGAGTATACATGTAACAAAGGTAAAGTCAAGGTTGCCATCATTGAAGAGGTTGTGGATTCAGACATGGACAATGATGATGAATGTGAGATTTGCTAATATGACCATCCTAAGGGATGTTGCCTAGTGGTGTCACATCTACAAGAGTCTGGGGTGTATGCACTAAACCCATGATTAAACAGACGACAAACACCCAGAAGATTACCTTATCCTTAAGGTAACTTCAGGCAATTCCACCAACCCTTAACATATTATTCGAGTGGAGCTCCACCACAACCAAATGAATAGTATCAATAGTGGCAACACCCACAATCATGGGGAATGCCACCACCACATCAACAACATCCTTACCATTAACCTAATCCATATGGGTATTACATTCAATAGTCGATCTCTCCACATGATTCTACTAGTCACGTTGCTCTTCAACCTCACTACTAGGCCCCTGAGTACTATAGAAATTTTTCTCCTCAGTGATGTTCTTCATATGTACTATCCCTCTCATCTGTCTGCATCTCTTCCACCCTCAACTCCATTACTACATACTCCAACTATGCAGGGTGAGTTTCCTACCTAGCTGTAGTAACGTAATGCTACAAGGGTTGTCAATCCTCAACCTACTGTTAGTTTGGACAAATGATCAAAGAAGAGACCTTTCTTTAGAACCAATAGTACAACCATGTCCTTACAACCACAAGTAGCTAATTGTCCAAACGCCTCGCCATCATTCAAATCTTTGGAGCTTTCTTCGAACCAAAAATTGCACTCAATGCATACTGTTATGTTAACCCACACCATCACTGATTGGATTAAAGCTAGTCATCTTCCTAGGAAATTCTCTAATCCTGAAAGTCCTTTTATATATTTGCAAATTGTTGGAAATGATCCTTGCAAAGCTCTTTTGGATTCAGGTTCTGGTGTTAACTTAATCTCTCAAGAAATGTACAAAGACTAGAACTTGCCTCCACTAAAAAAGAGTAACATTCATTTAGAGTTGGCTAACCAGTCCATCATTGTTCCATTGGGACTAGTGGAGGACATTATCACCATTGTTTGTGGGTGGTCGTATCCAGCCAATTTCTTAGTGGTCCAAGTCAACAACTATAAGGGGGACTTCCCAATCATAATGGGAAGAGCATGACTAAGCATGATTGATGTGTGCCTAGGAATATATGATCTTTCCCTAGAGATATTAAAAGAAAATGCATTTGGGAAGATTAAGAAGAAGAAAGTTCCATGCATTGCATATAGTAACACAGGGTGCAACTGTGTGCAGAAGTCTTGGTCTGTACAATGCTTAACATTGCTTACGTGCAACCAGTGTGCACAAGTAACTGACATAAAAAGATCCCTCTATGCAGCAGCCACAAGATAGGAAGGCACCCAATGGTTGACATGTGACCAAAAGAGAAATTCAACTTTATGCATGAAACCAACTGAGGGCTTGACTTGTGCCTATATCGATAGCATAGATGCATTAGAGCAAGTCTATCACCAACTTCCAAGTACTGACATTAAGAATATCAATTGGGGAAAGTTAAAAATCCTTGACAAGTTTAAGCAAGATCCCCTTGAGTTAAAATTGTTGCCCACTGGTATGGAGTATACATTTCTCAAGAATGGAAAACTGGTAATCATTAACGCTAAGCTTGCTCCTCAACAAAAAGAAAGACTACTGAAGATGGTAAACAAATGGTTGAAAGCCTTTGCTTGGTCATATCAAAAATTAACTGGAATAGATCCTAGAATATGCCAACATAGAATTTACATTGACCCCTCTATGAAGCCTCGACGACAACTACAAAGAGGATTGAACCCAAAGCTTAAGCAAGTAGTTAAGGAAGAAATTGAACAATTTCTAAAGGTCAGGTTCATCTAACCCATTGCTGATAGTGAATTGGTTAGTCCATTAGTCATTGTGCCCAAAAAGGGTGGTAAATGAAGGGTGTGTATAGACTTTAGGCTATTAAAAATGGTAAAATTTAAAATCCATTTCCCATTGTCATTAGTTGACCAAGTTTTAGATACCATTGTAGGGCATTACTACTACAATTTTCTGGATGGTTATAGTGGGTACAATCAAATTCAAATAGCATAAGAAGACTAAGCCAAGACTACATTCACAAGTCCTTCAAAAACATTTGCATATAGGTAGATGTCATTTGGCTTGTGCAATGCTTAGCAACATTTCAACATCTGGTTCTCAGTATATTTCAATAGCAAATAGGGAATGGTATGGAGGTTTTTATGGACAATTTCTCCACCTATGGAGTAGACTTTGAACAAGCATTAGACTGATTAGAGCAAGTACTAAAATGATGTGTTGAAACCAACCTAAGGCTCAATTGGCAGAAAAGCCATTTAATGGTCTGATAGGGCATTGTATTAGGGCATAAAATTTCACAAACAGGGATAGAGGTAGATCCTAAAAATATTAAATTCATCCAAGGAATCACTCGCCAACTTGAAACCATAAAAGACATTTGATCATTCCTTGGACATACTAGCTATTATAGATGCTTCATTGGGAACTTTTTGAAGATGACAAAATCATTGGCCAAATTAATGAAAAAGGACGTACCCTTTGAATGGACCAAGGAATGTGAGGTAGCTTTCCAAACCTTGAAATAGAAGCTCATAGAAACACCCATTCTACAAGCTCCTAACTAGTCTAGACTGACCATTCCATATAATGATTGACAAGTCCAATTTTGATTTAGGAGCCATACTTACATAGTTAAATGACCAAAAATTTCCTTATTACATTCACTGTGCAAATTGAAGTATTGCTGGTGCATAACTCAACTACACCATAAGAGAAAAAGAGTTAATAGCTGTGGTGTTTGCACTAGAAAAATTTAGGCACTATGTATTAGGCTATAAGATATTTGTACACATGGATCATAGTGCAATTTGGTTCCTTATAAATAAACCAATGGTGAACCCTCACATCATATGATGGCTCGTGATCTTGCAAGTGTTCAATCTTATGATCATCAATCATAAAGGAAATGAGAATGTTATTGCCAATCATTTATCTCAATTGCGATGGGATAATAAAGAGGAAAAATACCCAATTTTTGATTGCTTCCCCAATGAACTCCTCTTTGCAGGTGTAATAAAAAATCAATCACCCACAGACACAAATTGGTATAATAGCATTCTTACCTATCTTTACATACAAGAAACACCACAAGGGCTGGACATTAAAAAGAAACAATAGTTTCTTCACTGAGTCAAACATTTCATGGAAATTAATGGATACCTTTACAAGGTATGTTCTAATGGCTTGGATCGATGGTGTGTTCCCAATGTAGATCAATTGTGAATTCTCCAAGAAGCTCATGAGGGCCCTTGTGGGGGTCATTACATTGGGAGATGAATAGCCATTAAAATCTTGCTTGTAAGATATTATTGGCCTACATTATTTCAAGACATCCATCATTTTGTCCAATCTTGTGAGTGCTACCAATGCGATGGGGGAATGACTACTAGAATGGAGGGTCCACAACAATGGATTCAACCCTTAGAACCCTTTAGCATATGGGGTATTGATTTTATGGGGCCTATTACATCAATGTCCAATGGAAAAGCATACATTTTTATTGCTATTGACTATTTTACAAAGTGGGCAGAAGCAGCTGCTGTTACCGACTGTACATCATCTACCACTATATGATTTGTTTAACAACAAATCGTAAACAAGTTTGGCATGCCTCATGCACTTATTTTTGATAATGGTACACATTTTACAAGTGTGACTTTTCAAAAGTTGATGCAATGCTTAGGAGTCAAGCATAAGCTAACTGCACCATACCATCCTCAAGAGAATGGTCAAGCTAAAGTTACTAATAGGGAAATCACAAAAATCTTGACATGAACCATTAGTAAATATAGGTGAGATTGGAGCACGAAATTGAACGATGCTCTTTGGGCATATCGCTCCACATGGAAACTCCCTATAGGCTACTCTCCCTATGAATTAATGTATGGTAAACTTCCAACACTTCCTGTCCAAGATAAGCTCCGTACACTATCCACAACATGTGACCTTAACCTTGATCACAGTCTAACATAGAAAGAACGGTTAATGAATCTTAACTTGCTAGATGAAAACTAATTAGCCACCCTGTCATCCAATGAACTACACAAGGCCTTCAACAAACAATGTCATGACCTAAAAATTAGAAAATTCACATACCAACCAGGAGATAGGGTTCTTTATTGGAATCCCGAACATGTGCCACAACAAACTAAATTTTAAACACTATGGGAATGACCTTATATCATTCATGGAACTTTTCTTTTAGGGGCCATGATGATCTATAAACTTGGAAGCCCAGATAAGAAATTATTGGTTAACATCTAGCAAACCAAACCTTTTCATGAGCCCAAAACAACTAGTACTAGCACTACCTCTGTTGATGGATAACCCTGCTCATTATTTTAGATCTCCCCCTTCCAACTCAGCCGTGGGGGAGATGGCCACCAATGCTAATCATTCTAAGCCTTTAGTTTCTTTTATTTTATTTTTACACATTTTTCATATTTACTTATTTTTGTTTTACATCATTATTAACATTTTTACTATTAAATTTTGTTTGATTTATTCTCACTCATCATATAATAAGTGCTCATGATGGTGGATTGTACTATAATAGCATTGCTTGCTAATGTTTGATTTTTACCTTTGACTTTCAATGTTGATACTAAGATATGGGCTATTTTGATCAAACAAGTAATGAGTCCACATCATCCATTCATCCATTCAACTCTATGGTCTTCCTTGGTTTTGGAACTATACTGTCCCTTTTTCTAAGCAAACCTATTAATGAATTGGTGACTTAATATTCTTCAAACCAAGGAAAGATTCAAATGGATTAAAAAGGGTGTGACGTCAAGGGCATTCAATGCATTTGTGCTGGCTATTTTCTTAGGTACTTGAATGTTTTTCATAGGTTTTTCACCATTCCATTGTCGACTAATCTTAGGAAGTTGAATGAATCAAATAGGTTTTTTCATGGTGTGGTTCTCACTTAAAAAAAACTGGTGAGAATTCAAAGCACACCCCTTAGACATAATAAAGAAACATGGGCAACAAGCACTGGTTATGGTACTAGAAAGACATGCTATCCATGCCTAAAGGTTCCCTCTAACTAAGGCCCTTTCTCATTTCCTAATTCTCTATTCTTCTCTTTTTGGGATGGTGGTTGCTCTATGACAGCATTCTTGTTGCTTCAGGAGGATGGATTGGTCAAGTGTGTTGATGCAAGATCACTGGATGTGGTTAGTTTTAATCTAGATTTGGGCTGAATTTTATTAAGTAACATGAACCACATACTACACAAGGGACTTTACACAACCTTGATGTTGGGATTCCATTCCATTCTCTCTTCTCTTCTTGTATTACTTTCCATATTCCACCTCATTATCGATTTTATGATTAGTCTATATCTTGGTAAATGCATTGTTATTCTTTGGTAAATTCTTGTGGGTGAATTCTTAACTATTGTTTCCATATGTCATTCCTAGAGCCTACGGAGTCTTTGGTTTGGGGCTTTATCAGGGCATAATGGGAATGAACCTGCTTTGGGGAGGACCCACTAGCATTCCTTTTTGGTGCAATTGTTAAGTTCTTTTTCCTTAAACATTTCTTACAATTAACTATTGGCTTCACTGTTATTTCTCTTCTCTTCCTCTTTATTTTGTTTCCCATCCTATTGCTACTAGAGGTTTGCTCTTAGTTATGGGGGCTGTCACAAATTTTTCCATTCCATTACTTATCTCACCCATACACCTTGGGTAGTTATCAATTACAAATCTCTAACCCAGTATCTGCTATACCCACAACCTAGCCAATGTGCTTCATATCGAGGCAAGGTATCAACTACACTATATCTTATCTATCCTTGCTAATTTGTGATTGTGTTGTGTGTGCAGATGGTGATCACATGAACAATGAATTGGGATAGGAGGAAGCACTTAGGATGGACTGGATCAAGAGCATTTACATAAGGAACGAGCTTGGTCATGTGGCCATGGATGAACAATGGTGTGCACATTTTTGACATCAGTAGCAACATGCATCATTTTCCTTTTTCTCTCTCTTTTTTCAAGTTGTTAGATGAGGGTCTAGATGTCATCTATGTACAGTGTTCACCATAATGGTTATGAATACAAATGCTATAATATTTTGAGTCTATCATTCCATGTCACTGTTAGTTGTCATTTAGTCAGTAATTCCATACCTTTCCAATATTTTGTATAGAACTCAAGGATGAGTTTTTATTTAGTTATGGGGGTATGATGAGTCCTAATATTGGACCCTCGATATTAGATATGCGATATCGGAGATGTCAAAGCGATATTAGACATGTGATGTCAAAATTTGTCTCATTGGCTATAAATAGGATACATGGGCACTTGGTTTGGCATTAGTTTTTAGTCCCTTAGCCAAACTCTTGCAATTTTTCTATTCTAGAGTTAGAATTATTTCTGAGTGCTCATAGTAGGAGTCATAAAGTGAATGGATCTTTATTTGACCATTGTGTACCTGAGCACACCTTGTGTCCGGAAATAAAGATGAACTTTATGATAAGCCTTGCAACATTCAAAATAGCTTAATTATTTCATTTCATGTTATTTACTATTATTTGATGCTCTCATTAGGTAATAAATGTTATTTCTATTGAATTGTTAATTATCAATGAATTAGCACACTTAGCATGACCACTCCAAGCATACGTGGAAACACTTGGTAACCTAGTAAAAACTAATGTCTGGTAATCCCAGTAGTGTTACACTAGTTTATGATGTGTTCGAAGAGTGGTAACAGATGTTGGTGTTAGGACTAGTTAGAGAATAGTTAACTAGTTAAATCAAATTAATTATTAAATTACCTCATTTCTCTCTTTTAAGCATCAAGAAAATAAAACATAAAATAATAAAAATCACATACCTCGAGTTTACTTAACCATATAATTGAGCCTTACAAGTAATCTTGGGAAGAAAACAATTGCATAACTCATCCTTGTTCTGTGTAGGCACATAAGCACTTAATCCTTAGAGTTTGACCGAATCATGCATGAATTCTTGTATTCGTATGGTTGAGCGTAGGGGTACCTTGCTACTCATCAATATTTCAAACAATATTACTACAACATAGTCAAAGTTGCTAGAGGTAAGGGGCAAGAACATCATCTTGGAGGGTTAACTTGAAATGGCCAAGGAGCTAAACAAGCAGTTGGCTACTAAAGTTGCCCAATTAAAAGCCCAAATTATTGACTCTACATTTCTAAACTCGATATTGACAAAAGAGATGAAGCTATTGAATAGCTTCACACTAGATTGAAAGTGGTTAAGGGTGCAATGGAGATGGTAGTATTCTACCAATCCTTGGTAGAGGCCACACAACACAAAATTCAGAAGGCCTTGAATTAGATCCACTAGAAGAATGTACAATTGATCACAGAGAACCATCGCCTATGAAATGTTGATGAGCACAAACAATAATTAACTAATTGCATCCATTAATAGTAGGAGTAATTTGCTAGAGAAAACATAGAATTGAGGATATTAGTAGTAGAAAATAGAAACCTTTCCATGGAGGAGGTCCAAGCCCTTTGCCAGAAAACTATAATTGAAGTAGCTACCTAGAAATCAGAGGCTCTCAAATTTGAGAAAGTTAAAGATCATTATAGAGAGTAGGTTGATCTACAAAAAGAAGTGAATGAAAAACACATCCAATTGGCAAAGGAAAGAGTGAATGAAGCCCTCCAGTGACTCCACCAAGGAAGAGAGCTTTGGCAGCCTATCATTGATGGGATAGATGCCTAAAACAAGGAAAATATCTACATGAAGGAGTTGTAGGTTGAGGAGATGAAAGAATACATGGAGCTCTCCAATCTTTGATATGAAAATCTAGCCATGTTAACTATCAAATGGTCACAGTCAAAACTAGAAAAGTAGGTTCCTAGCTTGTACTTGTTATAGAGGTTGATTTTAAGCATCACAAAGACACCAAGAAAAAGCTTGCCATGGAAAATGCTAAACTTGATGTTCTCAAGGGCAAATACACTGATTAAAGACCTATCATCGAGAACCCAGCTAGAAGGATGAACGACTACGAAAAGCTACAAAACATAGTAAGGGAATTTGAGGTCAAATGCAAATAGTTTGCTACCTAGTTTGTCAACGTAAAGGAGATGTTCTTAGTAATTTCCTATCCATGGGATATCCCCAATCTAGCCCACATTGGTGATGTTACATGGACTATGAATGATTCCTAGAGTAAGGAGGAGAAGATGAAGGCCTTATGGGTTTCCTTTTACCTTCCATCGGAGGTTGTAGTTGTAGCAGGACAGTCACAACTACCTCAACCACCCCATGTGTCCAAAGCCAATGAAGGTTCTTTAGAATCTCAAGAGCCTCCACCACCTGAGACTATATGATCTTCTCCACTACCTTCATGCCATCAAAGGATATGTTGTCCAATTTTGAGTTACCATGTCATGGTGTTCAATTTTGTATCATGAACATCACAATTTTTGTAATGTGTTGATTTGTACACTTGGGCACTTAGTCTTGTCAAGTTAGTTTGTTATGTCAAGAGTTAGTCAATAATCTCATATCTTCCAAATTTTGTAAAGGAACTCAAGAACAAGTTTTCATTCATTTGTGGGGGTATGATGAGTGTCAAAGTGTTGCATCGATAGGCCCCCATTGACGTGGCCCCATTTACGTGGAGTTGCCCTTTCAACAGGGTCATGTTGACATAGTGTTTTCTACATCTATGAGGCCTTGTAGATGCAGCCTTATAATAAAAACTATAAATACTAGTAGTAGAGCTCTTGGAATTTTTCTATTTGAAAGTTAGAATATTTCTCTAACTACTTGTAGCATAAGTCAAAAAGCGTACAGATCTTCATTCGAGCACTATTGTACCTAAACCACACTAGTTTATATGACAGTAAAGATGAGCCTTTTGATCAAACCTTACACCACTTAGAATAGATTAATTATTTATTTATGCATTTATTATTTTCATTAAATATGTAATTAATTAAGCTAAATCATACTTTAAGCAATTAGTTAATTGTTAAAGCTCAATAAATTCAACACATAAGTATGATTGCTTCAAGTGTAAACACATATTCACTTGGTAATCCTAGTAGTATTGTTGCTTGGTGCACCCAGTAGCATAGTTCTTGGTAACCTAGCAATGGATATGTTGGTTTAGGATATGTACAAAAATTGGGAGCGGATGCTTATGTTAGAATTAGTTAGTGACTAGTTAAGTAGTTAAATTAAATTAGTTATTAAATTACTTCATCTCTCAACTTTAAGAACCAAGGAATATAAAACATAAAACAATAAAAATCATCTACCTCAATTACACTTAACCATACCTTCATATATCACAAGTGTAATTGGGAAGACAACGAATGACCATTAGGGCAAGGTTCACTTCCTAAATGACTAGTGTACCAGAAGACATAGAGTCTGTGAAATTCGATTGAATTGTGCGTGAAAACTTCGTGATTTGTATGGTTGAGCGTAGGGGTACTATCACTGCTCAACAACATATAATATAATCTATGTGATTACAAGTTGTTGTTTTCCTACCTAAAATAGTAATAACACTTATATTTACGTATGGTTTAGTCTAGGCAAGATGTATGATTATTGATATTGTTATGATCATCCTTAAGCTAATTAAAAATATATAAATTAATTAGTTAATCTAATTAATGATAATAAAAATAAATCCTAAACTAGTCTATGATAATGAGTTACTATTCTTGAACTTGCCATTACATGCTAGACTCATGTACCTACTACTAAGATTACCATGTGTTATGTATGGACAAACAAGTAATAGTTTTGTTGGGATTACTAAGTGAATATCTCTATTTATACTTGAGATGAAGTCATACTCATTCTAATAATGAATTAAAGTACATCAAAAAAATTTAAAGATTATTCTAAATTTCATAGGAAATAAAATGATAATTGAAAGTATAATTAAACTAGTCAAAGTATTGTAATGAAAGGAAATCAATTTCAATCTTATTTCAGGCTATGAGATATGTCTAGGTACATCCCACTCAAATAAGACATCATACAACTAACTTAAATTCACACTTAAAGTACTTGCTAACTATATTCTAAATTATGAAAACAAAATGCAAGAGTTCAACTATACTAATGATTAAGTATGCCATATATATAGTGACTGTATTTATAGATATTTATTACAATTGTGATTTTATTAATGTGAAATTACATCACAAGTTATAATATTGCATTTATAATATCATAGTTGATGTAGTCAATTTTCATCAATCCTAAGACAAGGGCTATAACAACATGTTTTAGTGAAACATCACCTTAGCGATAGGCTTCCTAACATAAGATACATAATGTTTCATTCATAATCTAACTCATTTTTAAAGATGCCACATTTAGAAAGTTGATATTTTAACATGTGATCTTGTAATCGACTCATTACTTATTTCAAATTAGAAACATGTTCTTCTGTTATCTTAGAATAGTTAAGTAAAAATATTACTTATTAAAGTCATAAAGGTGGTCGGTATATTTGTTAAGCGAAACTATATAAATAGAAATTTCTATAATTCATACCTTGTTTGCAATATTATCTTTTTAATGGAACTCTTGTTGATCTAGATTTGATGGTATCTTGATTTAAGATCACTATCTGGAGAATATGTTGCTTTAGATAATTAATTAAATAAGTCATCTATTCTATGTGGTAGATGTATATTCTTTATTATAACCTTATTTAAAGATTGATAATAAATACAAAGATGTAAGGTTTTCTCATTCTTTTTAACAAATAATAGTAGTACTCCCCAAGATGATATAGTAATACTACAAGAATCTAGATTATATGAAACCTATCTAAATGACCCTTAAACATTAAAACATTTTTTAGATAATCTTTAGAGGTGCATCTATCAAATGTCTCTTATGATGTCATCTCGAAAAGTATTAGATAACTATTTTTAAAAATGGGTGTAAATTCAAATGCAGACCTCTAAGACATTTAAGGTACCTCTAATAATACATTCCTTTGACACCATTCAAGATATGTAATATTTGATGTACCCAAATCCATCAGAAGTGTGCATTAAAATACACACCTCCAACATGTTCAATTATACATTTCTCAAATGGCACTAGAGGCCACACGTGCATTAGGAATACATCCCTCGAAAAACATAAGTTTTTTTTAAAATATAGGAAACACCATAAACATAGTAGTGTAGAATGTATTCTTCTAAAATGGAAACATTATCTTACAGTTATACATATCTACATAAATTTGAAGAAATGATTAAAAAGTCAACAAGATAATCATGTAAAAAAGGTATGAAGAAGTTGGTAAATCATATGAATTTGTATGAAAGGTAGAAAATCAAAAATACCTCCAAAATTTATGAATTTTATAAAAATATTAAAAAATTTGAAAAAAATTATAAAAATCTTGGTTATCAAAATAATATTATAATATCATTAATAAAATAGTATAATATCATCGATAATATTGCTGAGCTATTTATTAAGGAGATTGTGAAATTAGATGGTATTTTGGTTAAGATAATATCTAATAGGTATCCCAAATTTATCTCTAGATATGACAAGTGCTTGAAGCTAATTTGGATATCAAATTAAATATAAGTTTTTTCTGTCATCCTACTTCTTATGTCATGTTGATCATCTCTTTGTTGGTCCACAATGGAGGATAGAATGCAACTAAGAATAGACTTGATTAATCAAACCATGGTGTAGGTTTGTACAGCCCAAGGTTATACAAAAGCTTTTTCACATAGATATACCAAATATGCTAACTTTGGGAGAGGACCATTTAAATTTCAACTTGTTGATTATGTCTTCCTAAAAGTATCTTCAATGAAAGAATTCATGAGATTTTGGCTTGAAAAAAATGGTTAGCTCCTAGAGATGTAACTTCATTTAAGATCATAACAAAATTGAAAAGGTATCATATTAATTAGCAATATCACTAATTTTAGGAGGAATTCATAATGTCTTTCATGTCTCCCTCCTAAAGAAGTATGGGGGGGAGGTGTTGGACCTCGAAAAGAAGTTTTATTGAAATTAAAGGTGCATCAATTACAACAACTTGAATAAGTCATAGGGTTAAAGTAAAGGGAAAACTAAGAGCATCATGAATGATACTTAGGAAACACCTTAGAAATAAACAAGTATTAGAGGAGGAACCCCAAGTTGGGGCACAACCAAATGTCTGCACAGACTGGCTTGTTACAAAATAGAATGACATAGAATTAGATGAGGCAAAGAGCTCTCAATTAAGGATAGAGAGAATTCCAATGGTGAATCCACATAATAAAAAGGGAAAAATTCCTTGCAGAGATTACTGATGCTAAGTGTAACTGGAACACATAGGTCTTTCCCATAGCTGCAGGAGATGAACCAATTGATGACTATCCAGATTGAACTTGGATGCTTCAGATGTGAGTTGAAAATAGGTGAGGCGAAAGATCTGCAACTTCTCCAACCTGGTAAGCAAACATTTGTTAGAATACTCTATCTTTTGAAATAGAACATTGCATCTTCACTTCCAAATATAATATAAAATACTAGGCCTAATAAATTTCCACAAAAAATTAAGATTAGTAGAAGTAATGTTCAAGAATCCAAATATGGCATCCTCTTGAGATAGCTTGTGTGATGGAAAAGCTTTAGAAGCTCACTGCCACACATGTTGAGCAAAGGGACATTGCCAAAATACATGGACGAAGTCATCTTGTCCACCACCTAGAGGGAAATTGGGATTAGGAATCCCCAGATATTCTAGACGTTTTCCAATAGGTAGACCATGGTGGAGAAGACACCAAAGGAACTGCTTAATTTTGGGGAGGGTTGGAAGTTTCCAAATAAGTTGGAAGAGAGGGATCCAAAATGTTTCTGACTCTTGTTTTTGCCAATT
>MNCI01036412.1:358669-372390 GCA_015680685.1 Gnetum montanum | reverse complement strand
GGGGTGGCAGCCTTGAACGAAGAGATGTCCATTGGGGTAGCTGCAAAAATGGTTTCGTAGTGGTTCTTAAGAAAAGAGAGGATACTATTGTAGTTAGTAATGATGGTACCATCACATGAGATTTTGTCAATAGCATGTGAAGGGGAAGTAGCATTAAGATATCTAAAAAATTCCTTACAATGTTCATCTTGAATATTTAACCAAGTGATCCGACTTTTAGTTAAGGTACTTTGTGCTCGGTACACTTTCCAATGTTGGAAGGCAACGCGTGCTCTAGCTAGCTCCTCGTGAACTAGAGTATCAAAGGGATCTTGAGCTAGTGAGATGTTCAATAGGGAGGTGAATTTTGTTGTATTCATGTTTGGCTTGAGTAGCCATGGTCTTACCATATGAACGCGCAAATTTTCGCACTCGACATGAAGCACGATGCCACCAATTAATCCAACCCACCTGATTTAGGGCCTAGGTTCGGCATTCCAAAGGTTGGATAGAAGAAGTTGGGCAGTTGGGGAAGAAAAATAGTTGTTGTGTAGTCTAAAAAGATGAAATTTTTTTTGGTCAGGGCTACCATGAATCTTGATAGATATGGAGATAGGAAGATAGTCGAATAAGGTGGCATGATGATGAACTGTAGTGGCAGAGAAAGCTTGCCAAAAGGAAAGGGTTGAGAAATAGAACCTATCTAACCTATTGTAGATGCGAGCCTGCCCAAGATGGAGATTTCTCCAAGTAAATCTATGGAGGGGAACGCACGTGGAGTTGTCTGCCCCGTCTGAGAGGTAAAATCTTTTCTTAAATGCGGACCAAGCCTGATACTTGAGATTGGGCAGTTGAAGAAATGCCCCTCCAGGCTTATCTTGAGGGAATTCTACCATATTAAAATCTCCTTTGAATATCCAAGGCATTTGGGGGAGAGAAGTTGCAAGTTCATGCCAAAGGAGAGACTGTTCTGTGGAGTCATTTGGGGCATATATCGAGCAAATGCCAAAAGGGCCATGCCGGGATGAGAAGGTGGCCCAAGAAACTCTATGCCCAGAATCAGAACCACTTTGAAGGATTTTAGTTTTCTAGTAGGGTGAGAGGACAATGGCCGCACCTCCTTTCCCACTTGTCTGGGATGTTGCTAGGAGTGAGGAGTGAGGAAGAAACCAGTGGGTGGAATAGGATAAAAGGTTGGCTGAAATCTTAATTTCTTGAAGGAGAATGAAATCAAAAGCCAAATTAAGACTAGATATAAAGTTGCCTGCTCACTTCTGTCGAAGCCTACTAGTAAGGCCTCGAACATTCCAAGAAAGGAGATTCATGGGAAAACAAGGGGTAGTTTGGATGGGAGGTCAACAAAAGGTTTGGGAGTCGAAGTATCAGTTTCCTCCTAAAGAAGTATGTCCCAAATGATAGCCATATCATACAATTGGAAGAAATAGACCTACAATCAAATATTACTTACCAAGAATGTCCCACAAGGATTATCAATAGAAAAAAAGATAATTATAAAGTAAAGTAATTCCTATAGTAATTAAGAATGACAAAGAAATCAAGAGGTAACTTGGAAAAGCAAATATGAGAACTAAATTTCCTCATATTTCCCAGGAGAAAATATCTTTGAGGAGAGGATGTCATAACATAAAATTTTACATTGGTTTAATTATTTAGTTTAATACATGTGTATAAACATTTAATATGATTATATGCATTTTAATAGGTATCTCTACTTTCATAGATCAAAAATAAGTTTAACTTTTGTATTCTATGCTTTTATTGTTATTGCTGCTCAATTATAGATTTTTTGTATATTTTAGGATTAAATGTTGAAATCTAATTACCCCTGGAAGTTTTCCTTTTTGTCAATTATCATAATTTTACAAGTATTTGGCTATGCATAATTTAATTTTTATGCATATTTTATTCCTTATTATGCACATTTAGTTAAATCTATTTTATTTTATATTATGTATATGTGATTACATAATAGTTTTCTCATGGAGCATTTTGGCCTCTCATCCTACTCAAGCCATACACTCTATCACATTTCATCATTGAACTAGGATTTTTAATTCATTTTTAATTATAATTAAAAGTTGCATATAGCATATTGGTTAAAGAAGTGCTTTAAGATGATGTCTTACCTAGAATCTAACCTTGTTGATGTGTTTAGAATATTCAAAATGTTGGTTTTCATCTTTGATTTACTAAACTTGGACTTAGGGTTCTTGAGATATCACATTTTTAGTTTGTTAAAAACTCTGTGAAAGTTTTAACATTTGTACTATAGGAATATGCTTGATAAGGATTATATAGGTTGAAACAAAAATTAATTTGAAGTTCGTATGTGCATGTTATCGGTGTTTAAACCTTAAAAATATTAGTTGGGAGGAGAAAATAAGAAATTAGCTTATAAAAATATTATTGAAAAATGTTAATGGCATTTCAAAAGCTACATAAATTATAAAGTCAATGGCATTAAATAAAGAAAAGTAATAAAAGTTCAAATGTATAAACAAAGTATATGTGATACATATGAAAGATATAAAGATGGTATGCATTATTTTTTAAATAGTATTATCCCACCACTTTACATGTACATCAAGTTATTTTTTTTTTTTGAAATAGAAACCATTTTTTGTCCTATTTTTTGAAACCATCACTAGCCTTGTTTCTTCTATTCTAAAACTTTTTATAGGATCTTCTACCTTGTATATATAGATATCTAGACTACATGTCATGCTTCATGTGATTCTTTTACTTACAAATAGTATTTTATCCTTTATTTTGGCTCATAAAAGGCTTTTGGCATATTAGTTTAAGTTAAAGTAAAATTATATTAAGATCATTGATGAGTCATATTTTGGTATGGCTTCAATATTAGAGTCACATTATCAGGTGTCCAATATCAAGGCACAACCTCCAATGTCAAGGATCTGATATTGCCTCATCCATGCTAGCCTATAAATACAACATTTGGGTGCACAATTTCCATATATATTTTAATAGATTTTAGATATAGACATAGAGAATTTTTGTTAGTTTGTTTCCAATGTATGCCTGTAGTGTGTTGTTAAATGACTATATAGTATTCTTATTCGAGTGTGACATACTTGGACATGTTACATGTTTGACAATAAAAATTGAGATTACTTCCATCATTGCAACATCCACTTAGCTTTATTATTGTTAATTACTTAAATGCATACTATTTTTATTAAGTTAATTTTTATCATTTATTGCTCTTTATTTTTTCTGTTATTAAGTGGAATGAGTACGAGTAATTGTAAGTGCTTAAGTGTAATTACTTAATAACCCAGTAGTGTTATCATTTGGTATGCCCAGTAACAGTAAGCTTAGTAATCCCAGTAGTAGTTGCATGAAGTCCAAGGCATGTACAAAAAGTTAGGAATGGATACTTATTGCACGTAGGCTAGTTTAGACTTTACTTTTCATTGTTAAGTAGATTAAATAATTAATTTCTCTATTATTGTTAGGAATAGCAGAAGGCTGCAACAACATCAATTATGATATGTCTTACTTTGGACTAAACCATACATGACAAAGCTACCACTAGTCCAAGTGGAAGATAGTGAACTACAATTAAGATAGAATGATCTAGATAACACAACTAGTCCCATCTATAGAATTATACTCGATTGTGCATGAATGCTCATGATTTGTATGGTTGAGCGTAGGGGTACCTACCGCTCATCAAGAATTTTGGACAAGAAAGAAAACTAAGAAGAAGATTTTAAAAGGCCTTAGCAACATAATAAAAAAGATTATTATATTTTTTTTCATGTGGTTGTCTTGCTTTATTTTAGATTTTTTACGCTTTTTCTTTGTTGTATAATTCTTCACTATTGATGAATCATCAGTTGGTAGGGATATTTGACAAAATGTCAAATTTTGATCAGCTTTAATATCTTGGCTTTGATATCTTAGCCTTGATAACTAGGTCCTAATAACTAGACCTCAATAACTAGACCCCAATAACTAAGTCTAGCCTCGATAACTAGGCTCTGTTGACTAGGCCCCATCAACGCAACCTAGTCAACGAGGCCCCATTGACATAGCCTCATCAATGAAAATGTTACATTGACGAGGCCCTGTCGATGTAGCCCAGAAATAAAATCTATAAATACACCATGATAGCCATGTTTAAGGAATTCTTTGGTCAATAGAGTAGTCAAACTCTTGTAGTTTCATTTTGTAATCTTATAGAATAGTCAGTGAGTGCCTATAGTGTGGATTTGAGTTAGTTGTATAGCATATTATTCAAGTGGCAATGTACCTAGACACATTCCATGAATGGAAATAAGATCGAGATTGATTCTTATTCATTGTATCACTTTCAATTAGATTAAATTTGCTTTCCATGCAATTTACATTTCATGTACTTAGTTAATATTTAGATTTCCATGCATATTAATGAATTGGTGGAATGAGCATGACCATTTTAAAGGGTAAACATGTATTTGCTTGGTAATCCTAGTAGTGTTATTACTTGGTTTTCCTAGTAGCATAGCACTTGGTAATCCTAGTAGTGGATACGTGGGTTCAGGATGTGTACGGTAAGCTAGGAATAGACACTCATCACCTGTAGGCTAGTTTAGACTTTACTTTTGATTGTTAATTAGTTTAAATAATTAATTTCTTTATTATCATTAGGAGTAGCATAAGGCAGCAATAACATCAAGAATCATATGCCTCACTTTGAACTAAATCATACATGACAAAGCCACCAGTAGCCCAAGTGGGAAGACAACAAATTGCAATCAAGGCATAATGATCTAGATGCCAAAACTAGTCCCATTCACAAAATTTGATTGGATTGTGCATGAACGCTTGTGATTCATATGGTTGGGTGTAGGGGGTACCTTGCTGCTCATCATTGGCACTGTTGCCAAGGATGATGCTAGTCATCTAGATTAGTTATATCATACATGATTCTTGTAAATGCATTAATGAACTATCTTTGAAAAAATACTAAGTCACATACATTATACACCAGTAATAATGTCTCTTTCACAAGGAAGTGATAATGCATTGTATGAAGAGAACATTCATTGAAGAACTAATGAGATATATGTTGAAGAAAATTGGAGTGACCAACCTCATGCAGGGGTTTCATATGTTCATGACCACCTTGACAACACTCAAGGACTACATTCACCTAAGACAGACAATCCTAGAGGAGATGAAGTAAGTCTTGGACTAGGGGAGGCCTCAAGGCCTAGGACCTAATCAAAACCTGAAAAAGATAAATCAAGGGACTATGGGGAACACCATCGAAGCCATGGAAATCCTCCCAATTTCTCATCTTTCTCTTCTTCTTCGACATCTAGTTCTAATGAAGATGAACGTAGGTATATAGACATAGCTCCACTATGGGGTCGAAATAAGGATAGAAATCAAAACCACAGGAAAAATCAAAGACCCAAAATGGACACAGTCGAAACTATCACAATCATGAAAATAGAAATAGCAATTTTTGCACACCACATCTGATGACGATGAACCCTTGTTGACCACTAAGAGCCTAATGCAGATCATAGAGGCAGTTAAGATATCCCATAGGCATCATAGGGAAAGTTGCATAAAAAGACTCGATATGAATAATATTCCTAAATTTGTGGGAGGCTATGATTCTTATCCACAACATTACTTACAAGCCTTCCATGATGCCTGTGGCTTGAAAAATATTGAAAATAAGTTGCAAAAGCTTAAGCTCTTCCCTAGGATACTAATGGATGAAGATGAAAGTTGGTATAGATTGTTGGAACCAAGTTCCATCCACCAATGGTACACAATGGTAGCAATTTTCAATGAAAAAATACCAAACCGATGCAAGAGTGTCCAACCTAAGAAAACAAATCCAAGGGTGGAAGCAAGAAAATCATGAACCCTTGGATGTGGCCTTGGATAGATACTATTCACTACTACATAGATGTCTCAGCCATGATTTCTCTCAAAAGACCAACTTTTCCACATCATATATGGGCTTCATAATGAAATGAGGAAGACCCTTGGGATGTATGCTCAAGGTTGATTATATAAAATAAAAGCCCATCAGATACAAAGGCTAATTGAGCAGGTAGCAAAAGAAGAAGAAGAGCTATGTAAAGAAGAGAATGTTAAGAAATATCATTGGGACCTAACTCTTCAAAAGAAGAGGATCCATATCTATGATGAGAAAAAAGCGGTAGCTCTCAATGAAGTGATTTCACAACAAACCTTTCCACTGTAACAATCTCTTTATGAACTTTATGCAAGACTAGATGGGATGTTAGAGTGGATAAATGAAAAAGCTACAACTTTCATAGAAACTATAGAGGTTAAGGTAACACAAAATGAACTAGGCGATTATAATAAATGAAGGAAAAAAACCAAGAAATAGCTAGGAACACTTATTAACAAATAGAAAACAAGGTTGAAGAAAGTGAGGCTATAGACTCAACCACAAATGAAGATGATGAATGTGACATCTGCATATATGATCACTTAAAGGGCCATTGCCTAGTCGTGTCACATCTACATGAGTATTGGGCTTTTGCATTAAATCCTAAATTTGTACAAATGCACATGCCCAGAAAATTACCTTTCTCACAGGGTAATTATAGACAGTTCTATGATCAACCATACCATCCTAGTGGGACTTCTTACCAACCTCAACACTATCATTTAACATAGTGGCAAAACCCACAATCATGGGGGAGGCCACCATGAAACCATCCCTACCCTTACTACCAACCTAACCCATATGGGTATTATGTTCAACAACCTATTTTCCTAATTGCTTCTACCTCTTTTACGTCAAATCACTAATACCATTCTCCCAAGTATCATCGACCCACAACATCCTCTAAAGGGTCACCACCTCACACCTCTTATCCTTCATCATATCCTCAATATTCTCATACTTCCCTTCATCATATGTTACCACTAGCAACACAGGAAAGTTTACCATCATGACATCAATGAGAGAATGCCACTTGTGCTATGAACATACATAGAAATGATAATGCCAGTAGATCTCCACCACAATCTTAAAAACATCTTTTCTTTAGGGTAGTTTCCACACATAACCAAAAAACTCATGGACCTACTTACTCATCCAAATTAGCACAATGCCAATCAAGTACAACACCCTTCCTATCACAACCAATGTCTTCTAATCCTACACAAGGGCCAACATTCGTCATTACTCCAATACCTAATAGAAATAATGAACCTATCACTATGGAGAGATAGAAGAATCCATAAATCACTACTAATACTAAAAGGTGTAGTTATGGGTCAAAAATTTAAAATATTAACATAACCCACAACAAAGTTCAGGAGTAAGTGTATGAGCAAAACCCAATCTATGTAGTAGCCACTAAACTAAAATACATCCAGTGGTTTGAAAATGAGAATGTAAAATTATTTCAAAGATACATGGAGGTAATTGATCTACTTGTTATTTCTAAACTTAAGAAAATGGACCAAACAGAGGACTTAGACACAAATATCCTACACTTTGATTATACACTAGAAGAGGATATTAAACTTGGAGAACCAAGAATTAAATAGAAAATCAAGAAGAAGAAGCAAACACATTTAGACCCTCCAAAATGGAAATACCTTCAAGTACAGATGAAGATACATCTCTAATTGTTTCAAATGAGACTATCACCAATGTTAGATGTGCTACCATGCAATTAATTATAGTAGTAATAGTGATAGATGGAAAACTAGTGGTGTATAACTAGGGGATTATGTAATCCATCTCCTGAATGTGTAGCCATATGATTGGTCATGGGGAAGATGCTCCATCTTGGTTCAAGAACTAATAAGTATTTTCACCTTTTTTTTTTTACAATTTTTTATCATTTTCCTATTTTTTCCAAAATTTTCTAATTCTTAATATGTTTTCCATTTCTTAATATGTTTCTTTTCTTTATATTTTTTTTCTTTTCTTGACTCATTTCCTCTATGTTTTATGAATGTCTTTTATATTTCTATTAATAATATTACTAAGTCATGATGCAAAAGTCAACGCTATGTGTTGGGTTTTTTTTCTTTTGTGCTATGCTATAAGGATGATTGGGTATGTAATTGTATAAAGTAGTGAGACCACCTCATCTATCCCTCCAATTCTTTGAATAAAACATTTTTTTCATGAAAACAATTTGGTTCCTCTTTCATGACACTAAAATTAATCAATGATCATTGTACCTTGAAGAAAGAGGAAATGACCAAGTAAGAATGGTAGAGGATGTGACCTCAAGGGGACTTGTTGGGTTTTATTTTTGTCTTCCTTCATGTGGTTTATAACTCCTCTTGGAATGTATCATCACTCCTCCATCGACCAATAGTAGGAAGCTAAAAGTCTTTGCATGGTGTGGTTCCCATATATTTAAAAAAGAGAGAGAGAGATAAAAGGGACAAAAGAAAATAATAATAATAATGGGAATTCAAAGCACATGCCTTAGACATAGTAATGGGCTACAAGCACTAGTTATGGGGTTGGAACGACATGTTACCCATGCTTGAAGGTGCCCCTCTAACTAAGGCCATTCCTTCCTTCTTCTATTTTCTTCTCTGTTTGGAGTGATGACAGTTCTTTAGGGTGGTTGTGGACTCATGCTGGTCAACAGGAAGAAACACATCAATGAGAGGTTATTGTTCATGGTATGGACTTTGTCTAAACTTGGACGGGTAGGTATGCTAATCATTTTAATCACATTTTTCACAAAAACCTATTGTGGACATGGTAAAGTACCTTACATCCCTATCTCTGCAATCCCTTCTCATCCCATTATTCACCTCACTATTGCATGCGATTATGAGCCTTTTGGTTTTGTGTAGTATAATACAACATCCCAACCATGGTAGTTGTGTGTTGTTGGAATGAAGGAATGGCCTACATTTAACTTCTTGGATGCCCATGGGCATCTATAGAAGTGGTTATGAAAGGGCATTATGGCATGAGCTTGCTTTGGGAAGAATCCACTTGCATAACTTTTGTTGATCATGGCTTTGAACTAACCTCCACATATTCCAAAACATCAATGATAGTTTCTCTAAATTTATGCATAATTCCAGGACTACTTCTCATCATTTTCAATTACACTTTTACTTTTTCCTACTTTTTTGTCAAAATATCCTTCAAGTTCAATATTTCTTGGCCATCTTTTAAATCAAACCTTTGGTTTCAATTGTATGAAAACTTGTGTGCTTCCAAATTTATGCATATTAGTCATTGGGGCTAGGGATGTCCACTGTGAAACTTTGAAATTTTTCTAACATCCAAGTTTTGAACATCATGGTAGCTAATAGTAATTGATCAAAATAATGTGAACAACTTGATGATTTTAGTTACCTCATAGCCTAGGGCATAGTATGCTATGATCACTTTGTACTTAAAATGAAAACTAAGGATCTGAAAAGGGTTAATTATTAAGTAAAATTTACCAAAACTAATGTTGATCCTTTGGTGACTACAGGTGATGCTAAAGAAAATCCTAAGGAAGAAGGTCTTTTGTCAAGTGTGAAAATGAAGCTAAGAGGGGAGCAACGGAGGATATGCCCATGAACAAATTGTAGAACATATAAGATAGATACCCAAGCATCATAGGTTTACTAGATCCATGGGACAATGAGAAGCAATTTTAGTCCATCCTTGAAGAATGTTCCACATAACAAAAGAAGAATAGACATAATAATCTGGGTTGGAAGTCTACCACTACTAGCACCAACAAGAAGAATCATCTTTAGTGGATTCTTGAAGACCTTTACAAATTTTGTAATCTTCAAAGTCTATCTAGTATTTTTGTCACTTTTCCATTTTGCATATATCCACTCAAATAAAATTTTTTAATGTAGCACTCAAAGTCAATTAGTAGTTAGCATCAGTCAATAATCCCATCATTCCAAATTTTTTATAAAGAAAGCTCAGTCCTATCCTGTTAACTCAAGGATGAGTTTTTATTCTGTCATGGGGGTATGATGAATCATTTGTTGGCTAGGATATTTAACAAAATGTCAATTTTTGGTCAGCTCTGATATCTTAGCCTTAATATCTTAGCCTTGCTATCTTGGCTTCAATATCTTAGCCCTGATAACTAGGCCCCAATAACTAGACCCCAATCACTAGGCCTTGCCCCAATAACTAGGCCCTAATAACTAGGTCCCATCGACTAAGCCCTATTAACATGGCCTTGTTGATGAGGCCTTGTCGATGCAAATGTTGCGTTGACGAGGCCTCGTTAACGTAGCCTAGCAATAAAATCTATAAATATGTGCTCACAACCATGTTTTTGGCATTCTTTGATTAATATAGTAGTCTAACTCTTGCAATTTTATTCCATAATCTTAGAGAATAGTCAGTGAGCGCCCATAGTGTGGATCTGAGTTAGTTGTATGGCATCTTATTTGAGTGGCCATGTACCTTGACACATGTCATGAATGGCAATAAGATCAAGATTGATTCTTATTCATTACAACACTTTGACTTAGAATAAATTTACTTTCCATGCAGTTTATGTTTCATGTACTTAGTTAATATTTATGTTTCCATGCATATTAATGAATTGGCAGAATGAGCATGACCAGTTTTGAATATTCACTTAGTAATTCTAGCAGTGTTATTGCTTGGTTCGCCTAGTAGCATAGCACTTGGTAATCCTAGTAGTGGATACGTGGGTTCAGGACATGTATGGCTAGCTAGGAATGGACACTCATCACCCGTAGGCTAGTTTAGACTTTACTTTCTATTGTTAATTAATTTAAATAATTGATTTCCTCATTATCATTAGGAGTAGCATAAGGCCACAACAACATCAAGAATCATATGCCTCACTTTGGACTAAACCATTTGTGATAAAGCTACCACTAGTCCAAGTGGGAAGACAACAAACTGTGATTAAGGCATAACGATCTATATGCCACAACTAGTCCCATCCACGGAATTCAACCAGATCATGCATGAGTGCTTGTGATTCGTATGGTTGGGCATAAGGTGTACCTCACTGCTCATCAACTATCATTTTATGATTTTAATTATTAAGCTAAGATTCTATTGAATTTTTGTCATTTTGAATTTTTTTACATGGAAATTTGCATTGGAAATTTTATCCAAATCATTTTTTTGTAAATTTTTGAAACATATGGGAACTTTTTTCAAATTTCTCATTTTATATTTTCTATTGTTTTGGATTAGTCCTTAATATGGACAAGATTTTATAGAAATATTATGAAATTTTGACTATTTTGAAAATATTTTAGATTTGAAATGTGATAAAATAATATATATTATAACTATATTTGCTCAGTTGATAGTGGGAGTTAAGAATCTTTTAAATGGTATGATTTGCATGTAATAGTGGAGCATTTCTTAGTGGGCCTCACCCTATGAGAGTAAGGCTTTAGATGGTTTCCTACCTTGAATTTTAATTTATAAGTTCATGTTTAGTTGGAAAACTACCCAAGGCCATTCCATTGAGCAGTTGAGTTTAATGATGTGCGATAAGGCATAGTCAACAACTATTCTTTTGATGAAACATGTGCCTTGGTTGCTAAGGATATTGGTAATGAGATTATTGTCAAGACCCAAACATGAGTGACTTAGTTAGGTCATGATATTAATTTTATGTTAATAGTGAGGTTATCCCAATACCTGTTAATATATTTTTGGTAGTGAGGATAACCAAGACTTATCCTTCAAATATGCTTGGATTAAAAATAAATTATGTAAACTTTTGAAAACTTATTTTTAAAATTTTCAGTTGAAAACCTTTTTTAGCCTATATCTTAAGACCTTTGGCTCAAAAATTTTATGTTCTATGAATAGGGAAATAAAAAAAGCTTCCTTATTTAATGGGCTTTTACATTTCAATGCAAAGAGCCTAGAGTAGACAAGGAAACATTAGGGAACAAGCATGAAATGATAAGTGGATCAATTTTGATGAGGATGAATGTTTGAGATTGGGTTGATAATTTTTATATATTTTGTATTTTTGTAAAATAAAAACTTTGTACAATTTTTAGATATTTAAGCCATGTACTTATTTTTGTGACAAAATAATAAAGTATAATAGATATGATATTTCTATTTGTAGCATCTTATTTGGGATATCAAAGGGATAAGTTTCTATGATAGAATCGTACCACTAGAGGTGTTAGCCTAGTGGTATAGGTTTTGGCCTAGTAACTCTAGGTCACAAGCTTGATTCTACTAGGTAACACTAAGTTATAAACTTTAATAAATCTTGGAGTGTACCTATGTTTCAATTATGTCAAGTTCCAACACCACCCACCCCCACCCCTCCTCTCCTATCACCCTTCCCTCCTCGTCCCCCATCTTCCACACCCCCCCACCCAACAAAGCCTTCATTTTTCATTTTGATGTATGCTACACATTTACAGAAAAATGATGTTTTTTCATTAATATTTTATTAATTACTATTATTTATTAAATTTCAAATGTGAATACCCTTATTAATAGATATCTGATTCAGGTGAACAAGGTGTCATTGGAATTGTCTTTTTGAATACTTTTTAATTATATAATTTATTTTATTTTGAGCATCAATATTTTTGTGGTTGCATTTATTTCTATTTTTATTTAAATTAATTTTATTTAATTATTTATACTTGTAGTAAGAAATTTTATTGCATTGTGTTGTTGTACTTCCTTTATGCTTTCAAGAGATAACTTTTATTTATTAAATAGTTGTTTCTTAAGTCAATAAATCTAGATCCTTGAGGATTTTAAAAAAATTTTATTAGTTATTTATATAATTTATACATAATTAATAAGGTTGTTACATCCTCCCTTGTAGTTATATTGATGAGTGACGAGGTACCCCTATGCCCAACTATATGAATCACATGCATTCATGTGTGATACCGTGAATTCTACAAACTATAATTACTAAATACGCTAGAGCTAAATAGTGTGTGCATGTTGTCTGTTCATTTTCTTCCCAGTCCCACTTTTGGAATGCAATTGTATGGTTAAGTATGACTGAGGCATAAGATTTTTGTTATTTTTTGTTTTATCAAATTACCCACCTAGAATAAGAATAAAAGTAAGAGTTATTAAATGCGAAGTAAATTATGGTCTAATCTAGCCTAACACAAGTAACCATTTCCACTTCCTAGACACATGTTGAACTTTGTGTAAACATTGCTAGGTTGTCAAATGCTAACTGTTTCTGAGCCACCAAGTGTCACATGTATGTTCGAAGGGGTTGTGCTTGTGTATTCTAATGAGTTGCTTGATTAATCAAAATTAATTGTTGCATGAATAGCATTAATGAAAATTTCAGGAAACCACAATATATAAATGCATAAGAAAGAAAGTCTCAAGTGTTGTAAGAATGAATCAAAGAGTTTGTCTTTATTGCCAACACAATGGTGTGTTTAGGTACATTAATGCTTAAATAAAGATCTGTTCACACTTAGACCTCTTGCTATGGGCACTTGGAAAATATTCTAACTCTCAAATGGACAAAATGCAAGAGTTTTTCTACTTGTCTGCCAAAAAACTACTATCAATCGTGTGCTCGGGGGTTGTATTTATAGACCTGGGAGTAACCCTGTGATATCAAATGTATGATATCACATCTTGGGTTGTGATATCACGTATCCAATATTGTGTACCTAATATCACAACCACCCCAATATCAGAGTGTATGAAAACATGATTTATCATAAACCCCCCATAACCCCCCCATCCCCCCCACACC
>MNCI01036412.1:338719-356930 GCA_015680685.1 Gnetum montanum | reverse complement strand
CTATCGTGCAATAAGAACAATAAGAGCAATCTAAAAATCCCAAAATTACTTGCCAAGCATGATACTATCTAAACCACTAGCTAAACAATTTAAATAAAATAAAAACTAATAATAAGCATAACTCATAGGACTTTGGCAAAGAGGCTAAAAAATTTTCCTTAGCAAGTCATTTTACAAGCAATCTTCCACAATTTCTTCTTTAGAATGCTCTTCTCCCAAGACCCAAAGTGTGTCTCCAAGTGAGAGCCCAAGTGTATGATCCCAAGTCTGATATATTTTCTTCTTACCCCTGAAGCCTTTTTATAGGGCTCAAAAGGTAGTTACACATTCCAAAATATCTTTGCTAACTTCTCTCCCAAGTAAGGAAGTTATAACTTGCCCAACAAGTTAGGAGATCTTACTTGCCCAACAAGTTAGGAGATTGTAACTTGTACAAAAGATTAGGAGAAAATCATGCTAACGTTGGCATGTGTATACATTATAAATATTATTTTTATAAGCCTATATATAATAATTTTAAAAATAAATCCAAGATCCCTAATTTATTTTAATTTTTAATTTAATATTTTAATTACTAAATGTTATTAAGCTCTTGTAATTCTCATGAAAGTAATCTAGCATTAGCTATAATTATCATGGATACTAACTAAAATTTTTTTTCTCTTTTTCAATACAATATTGTCAAAGTATCTTTAACACTATGTATGTCTTAATTGATTAATTTTAATTTAATTTCTCTATGTTATAGTTTTGGATTTTTAAATAGTCGATAACAACACTTGCCATTGTGAAACTCAGGACATCGTTTATGCGGAGCTTACGATGGTTCTATCCTCTATGTTGCCACTCCTTCTTCCTTGATTTTCTCATACAAAACAAGTGGTTGCAGCTGCATTTGACATCTGGAACAATGCCATCTCCGTTTTTCTAACTGCACCATCAAAATGGCAGGTGTCAGTAGTGGCATTGGCTTTGGCTTGTTTTAACTGAACGAGGTAACGTGTTAATGTTGCCTTCATCTTTGCAGACAAACATTCAACGTAATTCCAGCATCCACTAGAAAAGTAAATGTAATGGTGCAGGTCTCTCCGGTTAACCGTATAACCAGCAACGGTGCCACTGGATGTAGACATGGTGTTTCTTTCACGTCCTCAATGGGAGACTGTTTCTTTGCAGTTGTCATATGTTCAATTTGGGAACTGCAACTTTCCAACCGCTGCTGACTCTTGCAACTCCTTGTGACGAGTTGGCTACCTCTTTCTTTTGTTGTGTTGGTCTTGTGCTTTCTATTCTTGCTTAGATTTATCACTAGTTAAGGAGCACAATTGCATCTTCAAATGATTTTTGGAATGCCTTACTACTGAATCATGTTTCACTTTGGCTCATTCCATCAACGTGGGGCTTTAGAGAAACTCTGTGAGCCCACATTTCATGAGAGTTACTGAGCTTTCTGTTTTGCCAATGACAATTTCTTACATATACACCTTTACCTTTGTCTGGTTGAGACCATTTTGCAGATTGTTTGCAGAAGACAATACGTTTGATCTTGAGAAGTGTATCTTTCTATTCTATGCATATGCTTTTGATGTCATCCGTTGCCTCATCCACGTGTACGTTTAGTTTCTAGCTCTTCCCCCCCTTTTTTTTTTGTAGCAGACATAACCATGAATATTGAACAATTCAAGCACAGGGATAAAATATTGCCAAGATTCAGCACACCATTGAACACAAACCATTACATGATCATCTTCCAGAACTCCAACAGCCCAACCTTGTGATCACAAGTGTCAGTGTTTCAGCCAGCACTTTGATTGGCTCTCCATGGTCGACACAAATGGTAGAAGGGGCATGTCTTATTTCTTCACAATTTATGTTTTGCAACGTCTCCAAACCTTTAAATATTATATATTACTTTAAAATATATTCTGCTCAGTCTTGCCATGTTTTGGTCCATCGAATGCCCCTTTCATATTGTAAAGTTTTAATCTCCACTGTTGGCCTTTGGATCGATGTTTTGTGCATATTGTTTCTATGGCTTAACCCTGAATCGTGCCTTGTTTTGTAATATAGTGCTCTGTACATGCCATTATCTTTATATAACCACGATTCCTCAAAAATAATTTAGCACTTTAATTTTGTATCCTAAGAAGGTCTTAACATCATTTTTTTAAATAGTGAGTAACTTCTCCAAACCATCCATCAACTAGTAACTTTAAAGCCACATGCTTTATTTCTAAATTATCAACGATACATCATTCTACAAGTTGTCTTTTCCCGGTATCCACTCTTGCTGTCCCATGAAATGGCCAAATGTGCCAACACACACCATGCAAAGACTTATTTGACTTTCTATTATGGAATGATGTAGAATAGTGAGAAGCTCACGAGAACACTCCTACACATAGGAAAATAGAAAATCATGAAGAATACCACATCCCTTCCAAACCTTTGATTCCTTACCAATTCCAAAAACTACACAAGTCACTAATTTATTAAAGTTGCATTAATGAAAAATAGACTACATGTTTCCAAAACAAGGAAAACCATAGAGTATGTGGATGGGTGGATGATGTGGACTCACTACCTATTACATGAAAAGAAACCATGTCCCAGTCGTTAGTAACAACATTCAAAGTTAGAAATCAAACATCAAAAATCAAATTACAAATAAAACATACCACCATCGAGTAGCACATTAGCATTGTACTTGACACCTTATTAGTAGACAGGGTAGAGAAACACATCAAACACAAGAAGATATAAAAGAAGTAAAAGATTATGTAATAAATATCTTCTATATTAATGATGGTGTAAAACAAAAACTAAGAAAAGATCAATAACTTGAAAAACACAAATATGTAAAACAAAAAATATGAAAACAAAAAGTTGTAAAACCAAAAATGTGTAAAACAGAAACAATCAAAAGACTAAGGAGTTGTGAAAAGTATTAGTATGGGTGGCCATCTCCCCCATGACTAAGTTGGAAGAGGGAGATCCAAAAGATTGATCATGATTGTTCATTTGTTGAGGTATCCATTGAATTTGTTGGCTTGAGCTCATGAAAAGGTTTTATTTGTTGGATGTTGAATAATTGTTTCTTATCTAGGCTATTAGGTTTGTAGATGATCATGGCTCTATATGGAAAAGTCTCATCAATAATATAAGGTCCTTCCCACAAGGTTTGAAAGGGGTGCATGTGTAAGATTCCAATAGAGAACCTTGTCTCCTAGTTGAAACTTGACTTTTCTTATTTTGAGGTCATGGCATTTCTTGTTAAATGTCTTATGCATTTCTTTGGATGACAGGGCCATTAACCTATTTTCATCTAGCAAGTTAAGGTTCATTGATTATTTTTTCTATGCTAGACTTAGATTTAGGTCAAGGACATAAGCTGTAGAGAGTGTACGGAGCTCAAATTGGATGGGAAATATTGGTAGTTTTTTGTACACGAGCTTATAGGGAGAATAACCTATGGGAAGCTTCCATGTGGAGTGATAGGCCTAAGGGGCATCATTTAATTTGGTGCTCCAATCCCTTCGGTATTTTCTAATGGTGCACATTAGAATTTTTGTGATCTCCTGATTAGTGACCTTAGCTGGACCATTGGCTTGGGGGTGATATGGTGTTGTGAGTTATGCTCAACCCCCAAGCACTACATAAGCTTTTAGAAAGTGGCACTTGTGAAATGAGTTCCATTATCAGAAATTAATGCATGAGGCATACCAAAAATGTTTATGATATTTTGTTGTACAAACTGAGCAACAGTGATAGATGTATAGTCAGTGATGGCTGTTGCTTTTGCCAACTTGGTGCAATAGTCAACTGTGACTATTATATATGTCTTTCCATTTGATAAAGGTGTGATGGAACCCATAAAGTCAATGCCCCAAATATCAAATGGCTTAAGAGGTTGAATCCATTGCTGTGGCCCCTCCATTCAAGTTCTTATTCCACCATCCCTCTGGAAACAATCAAAAGCATAGAAAAATTGATGTGCATCCTTGAAAATTTTTGGCCAATAATATCTTGCCATGAGGATTTGTATGGTTGTGCATCTCCCAGCATAATGGCCCCCACAAGGGCCTTCATGAGCATCTTGGAGAACACACAATTGATTCATATCAGGGACACAGCAACACACGAGGCCATCAAGATAGACATTGTAAAGGTTTCTATTAATTTTCATCAAATGATTGACCGAGTGAAGAAATTGTTGTTTCTTTCTAGTGTCCAACCCTTGTGGTAGTTCTCACTTATGCAGATAAGTGAGGATGATGTCATACCATTTTGGTTCATCAAGAATTTGTTCATTAATAGCCCCTGCAAGGAGAGATTCATTAGGGAATTGATCAAATAAGGGACTCTCTTTCTCCTTGTTGTCCCATCTTAGTCATGATAAGTGATTCATGACCACATTCTTCACACTTTTTCGATCTACCATCGTGAGATCAAACTCCTACAAAATCATGAGCGACCATATGACATGGGGGCTCACTGTTGGTTTATTCATTAAAAATTAGATTCACTATGATCTATGTGCACAAACAATTTACAGCCAAGCATATAGTGCATGAACTTCTCTAATGCAAACACCACTGCCATCAATTCCTTTTCTGTGGTGGTGTAGTTCAGCTATGTACCTACAATACTTCAGCTTGTGCAATGAATGTAATATGGACGTTTTTGATCATCTATCTATTTAAACACTGCTTCCAAAGCATAATTTGATGCATCAGTCATCACATGAAACAGTCTAGACCAATTGGGTGCTTGTAGAATTGGGGTTTCAAGAAGCTTCTATTTCAGTTGCTAAAATGTTATTTCACATGTAGGGGTCTAAATGAATGATGCATCCTTCTTTGTCAATTCTACCAATGGCTTAGCAATTTTGGAAAAATTCTCAATGAAGCATCGGTAGTAGCCAGTATGACCAAGCAATGACCACACTTCTTTAACTATTTTAGGTTCACGGGTTATTCCTTTGATGACCCTTATTTTCTTAGGGTCCACCTCAATTCCTACTTTTGAGATACGGTGCCCCAAGACTATGCCTTCCTAGACCATAAGATGGCTCTTTTGCCAATTGAGTTGAAGGTTTATTTCAACACATCTCTTCAGCACCTACTCAAGATGGTCCAGGGCTTGCTTGATTGTAGCTCCATAGGTAGAAAAGTCATCCATGAAGACTTGTACCCTACTATCTATTTGTTGTTGGAAAATGCTAGGAACTAATCGTTGGAATGTGGCTAGGGAATTACATAGACCAAATGGCATCTACCAGTAAGCGAAAGTCCCCCAAGGACTTGTGAAAATTATCTTTTCCTAGTCCTCTAGTGCAATTCGGATTTGGTTATAGCCACTATAACTGTCCAGAAAGCTATAATAACTATGCCTAGAAATGGTGTTCAACACTTGGTTGACAAAAGGCAATGGAAAATTATCTTTGAAAGTTATCATGTTAAGAAACCAAAAGTTGATGCACACCTGCCATTTGCCTCCTCTCTTAGGTACAATCATGAGCAGACTAACCCACTCACTATCTACGACAGGGTAGATGAATCCCACCTGGAGGAGTTGTTCAATCTCCTCTTTGATAATCTACTTTAATTTAGGATTCAAACATTGTTGTAGATGTTTTGGCTTAACAATAGGGTCAATGTATATTTGGTGCTGGCATATTCTTGGATCTATCCCAATGAGCTCAAAATATGACCAAGCAAAGGCTACTAACCATTTTTCCACAACCTTCATCAACATTTTCTTTTGTTCTATAGTAAGATTGGCATTAATGATGATTGGCCTTCCATTTTTCAAAAATACATATTTCATCCCAGTTGATAGTATCTTCAATTTAAGGGGTTCTTGTCTAAAATTGTCAGGAATCTCCAACTCTCCCCAATTAACATCATCATTTACTCCTTCAGAGAGTTGGTGATGAACTTGCTCAAGTTCATCCATACTTGCAACATACTTGTACATTAGGCCCTCAGTAGGTTCCATGCATAATGTACTGTTGCTAGAATCAGTTATCAGCCACTAGGTACCTTCTTGTTTTGTGGCTGCTACATACAAGCATTTTTGGATTTCAACTTCTAGTGCACAATGCTTACATGCAGAGATAGATGCTCGCTTTACTCACCATAATTTCTGCACACAATGGCACCCTAAATTTCTATACATGATACATGGAGCCCTCTTCTTCTCGATCTTTCCAAATTCATTTTCTTTTGATATCTCCAAGGAAATATTTCTAATGCTTATTTTAGCATCAACGGTGCTCAACCATGTCCTTTCCATAATAATTGGGAAGTCCCCCTTGCAATTCTTTATCTTGATTACTAAGAAGTCAGCAAGATATGACCACCCACAAATGGTGGTTACGATGTTCCCTAGTAGTCCCAATGGAACAGTGATGGACTAGTCTACCAATTCCAGCCGAATGTTGCTCTTCTTCAAGGGAGGAAGGTTCCACATTGTGTATATCTCATGCAAGATTAGATTAACATCAAAACTATAGTTAAGAAGAGCTTTAAAAGGCTCATTCCCAACAATTTGCAAATATACTAGGAGACTCCTAGGATCAGCTAACTTTCTAGGTAGGTTACTAGCTTGAATCCAATCAGATATAGTATGGGTCAACATTACAGTATGGATTTGAGAGGGATTTTGGTTTGAAGGGGACTGGGATAGAGGTCAGATAGAGAAAGGTGGAGGAGTAGGGTTACCAACCACCAATGTGTCTAAGGGCTTTGGTGGACTACGAGGTCGGAAGAAGGATCTTTTCTTTATTCGTGGTTCCAAAAAACTTGTTGGGTTAATTAGTTGTAAATTAATCGTCCTCGTAGCATTTCTTTGTTGTGGTTGGATAGGAAATTCACCCTACATTGATGGAGAAGGTGATCATTGTGCAGGAGATGGAGGAGTGGGTGCAAGGATAGGAGGTGCATGAGGATAGTAGGTGGCATCCCTCCTTGGATAGGGAAATTGGTATACTTCATGAGGGTAGTAGTGAGGTTGGTAAGTGACAACATAACTAGAGAAATCTCATGGAGATGAAGGTTACTAAACATAGTAACCACAGGGATCTAGTTACTGGTAAGGGTACTATTGTCTTGGAGATGGCAAAACCCATGATTGTGGTTGTTATCACTGCTAGTACAATTTGTACGGTTGTAGTGGAGTGTCACTTGGATAGTACTACTGTGGTTGGTAGAACTATTGAGGATTGCCTTGTGGATAAGGTAAGCTTTTGGGTGTTTGCCTTTGTGCAAGTCGTGGATGTAAGGCATACACCCCAGATTCCTGCAAGTGTGACATAACTAGACAACATCCCTTAGGATGTTCATATTGATAAATGTCACAACCACCACCATCATCAGAGTCATTATCCATAGCCATCTCTATCATAGTTAGTTTACCCTTACCCTTAGATATGACACGTTTAGCTTCCTTACATCTCTGGCATTCATGCTCATGACTTTGCTCCTTGGACTCTTCAGCAATTTTTAAGATAGCCTAAAACTTGTTGTCCATAGAGTCCCATAATTGGTCAACCTTAGGCATGATTTCAAATTGCAATTTTTGGAGTGGAAATGTTTTCTGATTAGCCACCTCATCTCTGGTTAATTCATCCGCACTGTCACAAAATCGAACCCCCTTTTTGTAGATAGAAGGATCCCTATTGTATTCCTATGCACTTTCTCATTTTCTCAATTCTTGCTCCTTCTTGGCTACCTACTTAATTAACTTTTGAAGCTGATGAGAACTTAACTCTGTTAATCTCCCTTGGGCATAGAAGCCAAGGGTTTTTCTTATTTTAGACTGCAAGCCATCTATGATATGGTGAAGCTGATCAAGTTAAGAGTATCCATGGCTAGGGCACCTATGTAATAGAGAATAGTATCGGCCAATAACAACATCCAAGGGCTCATGATTTCCTTGTTTTCACCCTTAAATCTACTTCCTTAGATTGGATACTTGAGAGTACATTTGATATTTCTCATTGAATAATACCAACATCGTACTTCACCTCCTAATTGATTCTGGTTCCAAGGATCAGTACCAATTTTCTACTTCCTTTATGAGTGTCCTTGAAAATAATTTCAGCTTTTGCCAATCGTTCTCAATATTTTGCAAGGCACATGCATCTTGAAAGGCCTAGAGATGATTTTGTAGATCAGCATCATCTCCTCCCTCAAACCAAAGGATGTTGTTCATGTTCAACCTCTTTATTCTATTGTCCTTCATGTGCCTTGTTGGAATCCTCATGACCTCTGCAATGTTCAACATGCCCCAAGTGGTAAGTAGAGGTTCATCAATGCCATGGTGATTGTTCCTACGATGTTCTCTACTTGCCCTTCTTTCTTGATGATGGGTCTCTCTGGATTGCCCATTCCTTTGATCATGACTATCCCAATGGTCCCTTCTATTGTTCTAGTCTCAACGATCACCTCCATCATGGTTATTCCTTCTGCAGTCATGATCTGAGTCAAATGAAGAGAAAGAAGATGATGAAGGTGAAGAAGAAGGAGAACTTGCTTCACACTGACACCTATCACCATTCCTTCAATGGTCATGACCAAAATCATGATCGTGACCTCATTTTTTTCCCTTATCTTGACTTGCTTCTCTAGATCCATTTTTGTCATTGGATCCATTTTGAAAAGAACTTAGATTATGAATTGTGGATTGCACATTCGGGTTGAGGGCTTCCTAAACAAAGTCAAAGAGAGGAGAATCACTAAAGAAGTGGTCACCTCCATCAAATGGATCAAGCAAAGGTGGAAAAGTGTTTGACTCCTTTCCCTTCACAAGCTCGTGTTGCTGCTCTAGCTAACAATCCCTTAATCTTTGTGCTTCAGTGGGATGATAATCCCTTGAGTTAGGATCTTGCATCTTGTATTCTTCATGAAGATGTTGAAGCTCGTGTCATGAGAGCATTAGCTAGAGCATCACTAGAACATATCGATCAAGTGGCAACATAATGTTTCCTTCCATGTCATGCCATCGCAATAGTTCATCTTGATGCAAGATGAAGGTGAAGTTGGGTACATACTCATCGGGATGAGCATATACCACCCAATATTACTAAGGAACCTAGATTGCCCTGGGCAGACATGGGCTCCTGTGAGAAGAAGAAATTTTGTATTTATAAACTTATAGGTATTTTGTAGTTAAGGCTTAATTTAATAATAATAATAATTTTTGTTTTTGTAAGATTTGACTCTTAGGGTTTGAACAATGAGGTTACTAAGTTTCACTTGGTTTAGAAAACGCATGTACAACTACAGTCCCCAAAAATAGTGTCAATGATGAGTAGCAAGGTACTACTACATTCAACTATATGAATCATAGGCATTCATGTGTGATCCAGTGAATTCTACAGACTATAATTACTAAGTACGCTAGAGCTAAATAGTGTGTGCGTGTTATCTATTCATTGTCTTCCCAATCCCACTTGTGGAATGCAATTGTATGGTTAAGTGTGACTGAGGTATAAGATTTTTGTTTATTTTTGTTTTATCAAATTACTCACCTAGAACAAGAATAAAAGTAAGAGTAATTAAATGCTAAGTAAACTATGGTCTAATCTAGCCTAACACAAGTAACCATTCCCACTTCTTGGACACATCCTGAACTTTGTGTAAACATTGTTGGGTTGTCAAACACTAACTATTTTTGAGCTACCAAGTGTNGGTCTATAAATACAGCCCCTAGATGCACGATTGGTAGTAGTTTTTTTGGCAATCAAGTAGTGAAATTCTTGCAGTTTGTCCATTTGAGAGTTAAAATATTTTCCAAGTGATCACAGTAGGAATTCTAAGTGTGAATGGTTCTTTATTCAAGCATTGATGTACCTGAACACACCATTTTGTTGGTAATAAAGATGAATTCTTTGATTCATCCTTGCAACACTTGAGACTTTCTTTCTTATGCATNAAAATGGTGTGTTCAGGTACATCAATGCTTGAATAAAGATCCATTCACACTTAGAATTCCTACTGTGATCACTTGGAAAATATTTTAACTCTCAAATGGACAAACTGCAAGAATTTCACTACTTGATTGCCAAAAAAACTACTACCAATCGTGCATCTAGGGGCTGTATTTATAGACCCGAGAGTAACCCTACAATATCAAATGTATGATATTGCATCTTGGGTAACAATATCACGTACTTGATATTGCATTCACCCTAATATCAAAGTGTACGAAAACACGATTTATCATATATGTAGGTCTAATCATAGTGGCAATGTTGGATTGCCTTATAATGAATAGATGTCAAAAGAAGATAATCCTAGAAAATCCTTAGATCATGACTTAAACATACTTATTTAGTTGAAATTTCCTTATTAATATAGTTACTTTTTATGAAATATTGAATATAATGTATATTTGATGATTATCATGATATCTAGTAATGGGATGACATAATTAGTATGAAAGCAAACCATGACCTAGGGCACATCAAAACCAAGGATTAACCATAATCCAAGGATGAACTATGAGACATAATCCAAGATGTACCATGAACCCTCATCAGAAGTGTACCATATCTAAGATGCCTTTGTACTATGTCTACTCTCATGAATACTAATTAATTTAATTTGAATGATACTGTATGAACAAAGAACCAACAAGGTACATCAACTATAATAGATTTTGGTGAGATAAGAAGTTACATTTCTTCAAGGTAACATTTATCCATTTCTTAGTAGTGATATATTTTCCCATAGTCATGAAGGAATCCAAACTATTAAGTCCCAAGCTAGGAAAATGACAAATGATCTTTAATGTCTTCTTAGTAATGTTAAAACATCCTCTTTTCTAGAATCATAGAAGTAACTCTTTTTGTGATGTCTAGAGCCTAGTCTTTTTCGAGTTTTTTCCTTTCCTATACACCTTATTCATGGATATAGTAACAACCCAAGGAAAACCTCATTGAACATAAGGAAATTAGGATAAGTATAGGTTCCCTTCATTAATTTGACATTTCTTATTATCTTACCTCCACTAAAGTATATCCATGACATTTGATAATGGGATATCATAGTCAGTCTTACACCTCAAATAATGTAATAGCTAAAATATAATAATTTTCATAGATAGTTATACCCATTACTTTACAATTAAAACTAAAGTACCTAAAGGATGAAATTTCTTTCATAGATGAGCTTAATAAGGCTAATTTAGTGAAATAGTTAATTTTAGTTTTTCTAAAATTCTGAAAATTTGATTTACAAATTATACCTGAAACTATGTCTAACATGTAGTAATCTTCAAAAATATTCTAATAGTACTAATTCTGTCTTAATCAGCCTTACACTTAAGCAGATATCATAGTTTAAAGTTTTTCAGAAAACATGTACTTTTCCAAGGCATTTGATGAGTAATCTTGTAGTAAGATAAGATAAAACTAGAACTCACATTGGTAATTTTATGTTTATCATGTAAAGGCTATTTATGACATAAAATTATGTGTTCTAGAGTTAAACCATTATAATGGAACATAACTCACCAAAAATAGTTTACAATAGTAATTAATAAAACTTAATTATAAATTGGTTTAGATAAATAATTTTATCATCATCATGACAGTGACAATATCGTAATGGTATACTATAACACCATCCTTCTTAGCCTTAGTTTAGAGGGCATTATGTTGGGTATATAACTCTTAAAAAAAAGTCATGATAAGGAAATGAAAAATTGAAATGAACTAATGTAGTAATAAGGAAGCCTAAGAAAAGTTATGGTGAAGCCATGACCAAAAGGNTAATCCAATACATGAAACATAAAAATGAGAATCATTTAAAGCATGTATCTCAAATGCCATATATATGCCAAAAGATAAAGACAAATGCTAGAAAAGAAATGTGAACAAAATCCAAATTAGCAACAAACACTTTGTAGGATCCCTGACAACTACCCTATAAAAATGATTATATTTTCTTTTTCTTTTTCAATCCTCTAAAAACATGGGAGTATACTTACACTAGTAACTAATAAGAATGTGAATCATGATGATGGGATGATTATAGGGCCTACATACCTTTTTTCCTCATTAGACTTAACAAGTTATTGATAGGATGAGCCCATGTCAAATCTCATAATCCTAAGGATTGATGCACCTATTGCATATCATCTATCTTTAATAGCACTATGATGTATTAAATACTAGCTTTGTATAAGTTGATTTCTAAGACTCCACATCACTTAGAAACCTAGAAAACTTCAAACATTTGTGTGGCTCACTTGTTTCAAGTTTGATTTTACAAGCAGCACAAACAAATATGGTTGGAAGTACTCCTAGTTCTCTACTATGTTTCTTCCATACAAGATTATTTAATCTATGATAGGCTTCAAAAAATAGCTGGCAATAAAATATGTACAAGTTTCAACAACTTTTCCTATGCAATGTGGCATTACATTCCCACATTAAGGATCATCCATCTCGAAGGATCTAGTCACCATTAAGCTGTGAGTTCAGTTATCTTCAAGTTATAAACTACATAAATAAGGCTAGTCTTAACCATCATTTCTGGACTACACCTCAATATACTTCCAAGATAGGTGACCAAGGATTTTATGTGAGGTGGGTACACATTTTCAAATGGTGCCTACATCACTGAAAATATTTGGGTGTTGTGCAACTGAATCCTCTTATGTCCAATGCCTTAGCATATTAAGCTAAAGTAAGCATATGTACGAGTAGGGTTAGATAGTGGTTCTTATCTCTACATCTAGGGCAAGGTTTATACAAAATTAATAAATAATACAAGGTATGGGGATGAATAGATTATTATTAAAATGATTTGTTAATGATCCATAAACATACTACATGCTTCACATAATGCATACCAATCAAATGCATTAGCCAACTAATTACTAACTATGACTTTAGGTGAATTGTTTATCCTAGGGTCCAAAAGGCTTCTAATCATAATTCATCTAGGTTAATTTTATGGAAAGTAAATAAACATATATGATCACACATATATTTTCGTTCTTTGCATAAATAAAAAAATATAATTGCTAGTAAGTAAATGGGGTTAGCATGTTAAAGAAAAAATAAATAAACAATATTTACTTTCATAAAAGGATAATATAACTATAAAAAATGTACAAAACATTCATGTAATGAAAGAATTACTCCAAGAAGACCTCTAGCCTTTTAGAATGTAATATTTGATTGAAGTAACTATGCATTTCAAATGCATTTTACATGTCATATGATGAACCGTCTTGTGATGTCGAATACCCGATATCGTGGCCCATCTTCTTGCTTATAAATGAGAGGCGGTGCCCTTGGTTTCAATAGTTAGAAGTTAGTCCCATAGCCAAAATCTTGCCATTTTTTCCCTCTAGAGTTAGAATTATTTCTGCATGCCCACAGTAGGAGTCATAGAGTGAATGGATCTTTATTCGAGCATTGTGTACCTGAGCACACTTTGTGTATGGCAATAAAGATAAACTTTATGATAAACCTTGCAGCATACAAAATAGATTAATTAGTGTTAATTATTATTTAATTATTTCCTAGTTAATTAATGATTTCTCCCACCTTACAACTCTCTTAGTTAAATACACTCAGTACGACTGCTTTGAGCATGCGCATAGCACTTGGTAACCCAGTAACGATTAGCATTTGGTAATCCCAGTAGCGTTGCAATGGTTCAGGATGTGTACGACAAGTGGGAATGGATACTGGTGTTAGGAGTACTTAGAGCTTAGTTAATGAATAGTTAAATGAGATTTTTTACTTAGTTATTTCTCTCTCCCCTCCTTATTAGTGCAAGATATAAAAGACATAAAAGCCATAAAAATCATACGCCTCAAGTTTACTTAACCATACAACTATGACATACAAGTAAGTTTGGGAGGATAATAATTAATCAACCCGTTATTGTTCCACAGAGGCACATAGTCACTTAGTCCTTGGAATTTGACTGGATCATGTGTGAAACGCTCGTATTCATATGGTTGAGCATAGGGGTACCTCGCCGCTCATCATTGGCACCGTTACCAGGTACTTAGTTATTTGTGCACTAAGTAGAACTTAGGAAATCAATTACATCATTGGAATGAACCCTTAGGGTTGCTTGAGAAAAAAAAAAGATAATAGTACATTGCACATTGAACAAGACAAGATGTCTTCTTCTTCACACAAAAGCAGTTCACCACCTAGGACTAACATAAGAAGTAATCGGCGGCAAGATACACATGACATTGATCCGCCAATTCCTCAACAGTTTTGTGTGGTATATATTCATTTTGATGAATATGTACCTAACTTCACCTTTATTCTCCACCAAGATGAATAGTTACGTTGATGTGACTTGGAAGGTAACATAGTATTACCTCTCAACTGTTCAGTCCCAAGTATGCTTCTTCATGCTATTACACGAATAGGCATGTAACACTTACATGCAAAGTACATTGCGTGAGACTATGATTCGAGAGACTATTTTCCCACGAAAGTGCAACGTCAAAGGGATTTTCAGTAGGAGAAACACCATAAATCCTTGAAGGAAAAATGGTCTAAGGTTGCCCCCCACATTTTAAGTGAAATTGAGGATGATGAACCTACCTCAGGTAGTCACCCACATAATGATGTTCCTTCCCTTAACTTTGGCCAAGGGGTTGTGTATCAGAACCTTCATTCTACTATTCACAACCCAGGTGCTGATACCAATGGAGACAAAATGTCTGAAAAAGGAACAAAGATACATGACAAAGGTGGGCATCCTGATCGTAATCACGATTGAGGTAGAGACCACCGAAGAGGAGGTAGTAGCCATCATCATGGTGGCAGTTCTCCTTCTTCTTCACCTTCATTGTCTCCTTCACCCTCTCCTTCCTTGTTTGGACATAGCCATAGAGAAATAGATCATGAGAGTAAGGAAAAACAAAGTGGAAATCATAGACAAGACAACCAAGATAGAGGACGAGGGTGCTCTAGGGAATCACACCATAGAAGAAGGGGGAGTAGGGAACCATGTAGGCACCATAGACGCTACGAACGAGATCATCATGATAAACCCCTACTCGCCACGTGAAGCATGCTAGATATTACTGAGGCTATGAGAGTTCCAACAAGGCACCAAAAAGATAGTAGGATCAAGAGGTTAGACATGAATAACATCCACAATTTGAAGGGGGATATAACGCTGATTCATAAAATCACTTACAAGAATTTCATGATGCATGTGCCTTGCAAAACATAGAAAACGAGTGGCAAAAACTTAAGTTGTTCCCACGGACACTAATAAAAGAAGCTGAAAGCTGGTACCAGTCCTTAGAATCGAAATCCATTCGTAGGTGGAGTACTATGTTAGAATTGTTCAATGATAAGTACAAAATATACTCTCGGGTGTCTAACCTATGAAAGAAAATCCAAGAATGGAAACAAGGAAGTCATGAATCCTTGGATGCTACCATGGGCCACTATTATGCACTACGACATCATTGTCCTAGCCATGGTTATTCATAGTGGGATCAACTATGCCATCTTGTAGATGGGCTTAGGCATGAAACAAGTAGAACCCTTAGGACTTATGCCCAAGGGAGGTTATCTGAGCTTAGGTCCCATCAAATTCATAGGCTACTAGTGCAAGTAGCTAAGGAAGAAGGTGAGCTATGAAAAAGAGAGAGTGCCGAGATCCTTCCCTCTAAAAGAAGGAAGTAAGATTTTGTGAGGATGAGGAAAAGTCATCACTCGAAGAGATGGTGAATAGGAAAACCTTGCCTATCCAAAAGTTAGCATCAGAAGTATCAGCAAAGGTAGACCAAATGTGGAACTCTTTAGATAGTAGGTTTCAAATTGTGCTCAAAGTAGTAGAGGAGTCTAAAGAGTGAGGTAGAGATCGTGACAAAAGGAAAAAGAGAGAAGCAGAAAATGCACGTAATAAGGGTAAGGGTAAAGTTGCTATTATTGAAGAAGTTGTGAACTCATATACAGATAATGATAGTGGATGCAAGATTTGTTAATATGACCATCCTAAGGGATGTTGCCTTGTGATCTCACATATGCAAGAGTTTAGGGTGTGAGAGTGGTTAGGATGTTTAGAGTTGGCTGACTAGTCTATCACGGTTCCCTTGGGATTAGTGGAGGACATTGTTACCACTATTTGTGGATGGTCATACCTAGCTGACTTTTTGGTAATCCAAGTGAACAATAGTAAGGGGGACTTCCCAATCCTAATGGGAAGGGCATGGCTAAGCACTATTGATGTGCACCTAGGTATCTATGATCTTTCCCTAGAAATATCTAAGGAAAACACTTTCAAAAAGATTGAGAAGAAGAAGGTTCCATGCATCGCATACAATGACATAGGATGAAACTACGTGTAGAGATCATGGGTTGTGCAAAGTTTAACATTTCCTACATGCAATCAGTGTGCACAAACAATAAACATACAAAGGTGCCTGTATGCAGTAGCCACACAATAAGAAGACACCTAGTGGCTGATAGATAATTAAGAAAGCAACTCACTTCTATGCATGAAACTAACTGAGGGTCTGACTTGCACTTACATAGATAGCATTGATGCATTAGAGCAAGTCCACCACCAACTTCCCAATCCTAACCTAGAAAACATCAACTGGGGGAAGTTGGAAATTCCTAAGAAATTTAAACAAGAGCTCAAAGAGCTAAGACCATTGCCCACCAGTATGGAATACATGTTCCTTAAGAATGGAAAATTGGTAATCATCAACGCAAGACTTTCCCCGCAACAAAAAGAGAGTCTGCTAGAGGTAATAAACAAGTGGTCAAAAGCCTTCACTTGGTCATATCCAGAATTAACAGGAATAGATCCTAGGATATGCCAACATAGGATTTACATTGACTCCTCCATGAAGCTTTGAAAACAACCACAGAGGTGATTGAACCCAAAGTTGAAGCAAGTAGTAAAAGAAGAAATCAAACAACTTCTAAAGGCTAGGTTCATATACCCCATTGCTGATAGCGAATGGGTTAGCCCCTTAGTAATCATCTCTAAAAAGGGAGGCAAATGGAGAGTGTGCATAGATTTTAGGCTGCTAAACATGGCAACATTCAAGGATCACTTTCTATTGTCATTTGTTGACCAAGTCTTAGACACAATTGTAGGGCATCACTATTATAGTTTTCTGGATGGATAAAGTGGATACAACCAAGTACAAATAGCCCCATAAGACCAAGCCAAAACTATGTTCACTAGTCCTTGGGGAATGTTTGCATACAAACAAATGTTGTTTGGCTTGTGCAATGCCCCTACCATGTTTCAACACTTAGTTCTAAGCATATTCCAATAGTAGATAGGAAATGGTATGGAAGTCTTTATGGATGACTTCTCCACATATGGATCAAGTTTTGATCAAGCCTTGGACTAATTAGATCAAGTGCTAAACAGATGCGTAGAAACTAATTTGAGGCTCAACTAGAAAAAAAGCCATTTGATGGTCAAATAAGGCATAGTACTTGGACATAAAATTTTACATGTAGGGATAGAGGTAGACCCTAAAAAAATCAAAGTCATCCAAGGAATCACTCGTCAACCAAAAACTATCAAAGACATTTGGTTATTCCTTGGACACACTTGCTACTATAGGAGATTCATAGAGAACTTTTTGAAGATTACCAAACCATTGGTAGAGCTAACAAAAAAGGACGTACCCTTCAAGTGGACCAGGGAATGCAAACTAGCTTTCCAAAATCTGAATCAGAAGCTAGTAGAAACACCCATTCTACAAGCTCCTGACTAGTCCAGATCATTCCATGTCATGATTGATGCATCCAGCTATGCCTTAGGAGTCGTACTTATGTAATTAGATGACTAGAAAAATCCTTATTATATCCACTGCGCAAGTAGAAGTATAGTTGCTACACAAATTAACTACACTACTACAGAAAAATAATTAATGATTATAGTGTTTGCACTAGAAAAATTTAGGCACTATGTATTGGGGTACAAAGTATTCATACACACAGATCATAGTGCCATCCAATTCCTCATGAATAATCCAATGGTAAGCCCCCATATTATATGATGGCTGGTAATCCTACAAGAGTTCAATCTAACAATGATCGATCGTAAAGGCACTGAGAACGTAGTTGCTAATTATTTATCTTAGTTGCGCTGGGACAGTAAAGAGGATGAGTATCCCATCTTCGATCACTTCCCCCAATGAGTTCCTCTTTGCTGGTGTAGTGAATGACCAATCA
>MNCI01036412.1:327367-338229 GCA_015680685.1 Gnetum montanum | reverse complement strand
GCTGAGGTCACCAATAGGGAGATTACTAAGATACTGACCAGAACCATTAGCAAGTATAGGTGAGACTAGAACACTAAACTAAATGATGCTCTTTGGGCATGCTGCTTCACATGGAAACTCCCTATGGGCTACTCTCCCTACGAGTTAGTGTATGGAAAACTTCCAATGCTCCCTATCCAAATTGAGCTTCGTACGCTAGCCATGGCATGTGACCTCAACCTTGACCTTGATCTAGCACAAAAACAACGGTTGATGACTCTTAACTTGCTAGACAAGAACTGATTAGCTACCCTGTCATCTAATGAATTGCACAAGGTATTTAATAAACAATGTCATGACTTGAAAATTAGGAAATTTAAGTATCAATGAAGAGATAAGGTTCTCTACTGGAACCCCACACATGTGTCATAATGTACCAAATTTCAAACACTGTGGGAAGTACCTTACATTATCTATGCAACTTTTCCTTCGAGAGCCATGACCATATATAAACCTGAAAGCCTAGATAAGAGACTGTTAGTCAACGTGCAACAAAAAAAACCCTTCCATGAGTTGAAGACAGCTAGAACATATGCTACCTCTGTAGGTGAGAAACCTTGCTCATTATTTTAGATCTCCTCCTTCCAACTTAGTCATGGGGGAGATGGCCACCTCTGCTAATCATTGAAAGCCTTCAGTTCTTTCTAAGATTTTTTTACATATTTTTTATTTTTACAATTTTAGTTTTACACATTTCTTTAATTTTTCTTATTTTTTTTACACCATTGTTCATATTTTTTACCATTTCTTTGTGTGTTTACTTTATTTTGTTTGTCACCCAATAAGTGTTTATGTTGGTGGTATGAATAATATCATATTTAGTGTTAATGTTTGGATTTTACCATTAAAGGATGATGTTGATATTATGGTATGGTTCTTATTGATTGAACAGACAATGAGTCCACGTCGTTCATACATCCATAAAAACCTATGGTCTCCCTTGGCTTGGAACTGTACAAGTCCCTTTTTCTAATAAAAATATTAATGAATTGGTGGCTAGGCATTTCTCAAACTAAGGAAAGACTTGAAAGATGACAAGGGTGTGACTTCAAGGGGATTCAATGCAATTGTGCTAACTATTCTCTTGAGTGCTTGGATGCTTTTTGCTTGGGTTTTCCACCATTCTGATCATTCATCAAATCACTGGAAGTTGAGTATAAAAAAATAATAATAAGTCTTTGCATGGTGTGGTTCTCATGCAAAACAAAAATGGTGAGAATTCAAAGCACACCCCTAAGACACAATAATGAACTTGGGCTATAAGCACAAGTTATGGAACTGGAAAGACATGTTACCCATGCCTAAAGGTTCCCTCTTACTCAAGCCCTTTCTTGTTGATGGGACGCGATATTGCTTCCGCTGCGATATTGCATCCCCTGCGATATCGCGTATGCGATATCGCAGTTTGCCACAATGTCTATAAATAAGAAGTGGCTCTCCCTTGTTTAGGCATCTAGTTTAGTTCCTTAGTGAAACATTGGCAATTTGATCCCTCCATAGATATAATTATTTTTCTGTGTCTGCCCGCAGTGTGGTGAATGTAATTGTACGACATCCTTTATTCGAGTGTGACGTACTTGGACACACACATGACCGACAATAAAGATCGAGATTACTTCATCATTGCAGCATTCACTTTGTTTATTTATTTAATTTTTATTTACTTCTTTCATAGTTAATCTCTCTCACCCTTATCTCTTAGAATGCGTAATGAGTACAACTTGATTACAAGCATGTAAGTGTGACTACTTGGTAACCTAGTGGCGTACCTAGGATTTGCGCTTGGTAATCCCAGTGGTAGTCATGCACGAAGTCCAAGATGTGTACAGATGATCAAGGAATGCATGCTCATCACACTTAGGCTAGATTAGATTCTCTTACCCTTTCTCCCCTAGGTTAGCTTAGTTAATATTCTCTTTCTATCACCTTCAGGAGTAGTGGTTAGATTAGGAACACATCATACAACTCACTCTGGACTAAACCATACATGACAAATATAATACTAGTCTAGGTGGGAAGACAATGAACTGTGACATAAGGATAACTGTCTAGGTGCCACAACTAGTCCGTCTGCGGAGGTCGACCGGATCACACGTGAAAATGCTCGTATTTGTATGGTTGAGTGTAGGGGTACCTCACCACTCATCACTCGCTTCCTGGTTCTTCATCTCGCTCTCCTCAAAATGGTGGCGAATTTTTGTAAAGGCATTCTTGTTACTTCAAGAGGATGGGTTGGTCAAATGTGTTGATGCGAGCTCATTGAATGAGGATTTTTGAGCTTGGGTTTGGAATGAGTTCTACTCAATCACATTAACCATAAAACATACAAGGGACATTACACAACCTTGTTCTTGGGTCTTCATTCCATTATCTCCTCTTCACCTTTCTTTTCCATTTTCACCTCATTGCCAGTTTTATCATTAGGCCATATCTTGGTTAATGCATCATTTTTCCTTGGTAATTTCTTATGGGTAAGTTTTTAACTCTTGCTTCTAAATAACATTCCTACAACCTACGGACTCTTCGGTTTGTTGGTCTGTCAGGGCATCAAAGGCATGAGCCTACTTTGGGGAGGACCCACTGGCATTCCTTTTTGGTGCACTTGTTAACTTATTTCCCTTAAACATTTCCTGTAATCAACAATTTTTTGTTTCATCCCCATCCATGAGATCCATTTTCTTTGCATTACCGTTGTTACTTTTCTCCATCTTTCTTATTCATTATCTTTTTCTATCCTATTGCTACTAGAGGTTCGCTCTTAGTCATGGGGGCCTTGGCATAATTTTTTTAACTTTTCCTAACCCCTACACCCTAGGTATTCACTAGTGTTAAACCTCAAGAATCATTATTTTCCATAATCACAACTCAGCCAATGAAATTTACATCAAGGCAAGGTATTGACTGAATTGTGATTTATCTATCCTCGCTCATTTGTGACTATGTTGTCTATGTAGATGATGACCATACAACAATGGACTGGGCCTAGAAGAAACACTCGGGATGGACTAGAATTAGAACATTTATGAAAGGAGTAAGATTGGTGGCGTGGCTATGGATAAACAACAAAGGGCACAATCTTAGCATTGTCAACAACATGTTTTATTCTTTTCTCTCTCTCTCCTTCTCTCCTAGTTGCCAAATAAGGTTGTTGTTATGTATAGTTTTCACTCTTGTGGTCATGAACACTAGTGCTTTCATGTATTGTATTGTTGATCCATTCACCGGGCATGTTAAGTCTGTCACCCCATTCCATAGTCAATGGTCATTCAGTCAATAATCCCATACCTTCCCAATATTTTGTAAGGAACTCGAGGACAATTTTTCATTCAATCATGGGGGTATGATGAACCACGATATCGGATCATCCATGTGATGTCAAATACCTGATATCGCGGCTCATCTCCTTACCTATAAATAAGAGGTAGCACCCTTGGTTTCAATAGTTAGAAGTTAGTCCCATAGCAAACTCTTGCCTTTTTTTCCCTCTAGAGTTGGAATTATTTTTGCATGCCCACAATAGGAGTCATAGAGTGAACAAATCTTTATTCGATCATTGTGTACCTGAGCACACTTTGTGTACAATAATAAAGACAAACTTTATGATAAACCTTGCAGCATACAGAATAGATTAATTAGTGTTAATTATTATTTAATGCTTTCCTAGTTAATTAATAATTTCTCTCACCTTATAACTCTCTTATTTAAATACACTTAGTACAATCGCTTCGAGCATGCATGTAGTGCTTGGTAACCTAGCGACGATTAGCATTTGGTAATCCCAGCAATGTTGCACTGGTTCAAGATGTGTACAGCAAGTGGGAATGGATATTGGTGTTAGGAATACTTAGAGCTTAGTTAATGAATAGTTAAATTAGATTAGTTACTTAGTTATTTCTCTCTCCCCTCCTTATTAGTGTAGGATATAAAACACATAAAAGCCATAAAAATCATATGCCTCAAGTTTACTTAACCATACAACCGTGACATACAAGTAAGTTTGGGAAGACAATGATTAATCAACCCATTATTGTTCCACAGAGACACATAGGCACTTAGTCCTTGGAATTCAACTAGATCATGCATGAAACACTCGTATTCGTATGGTTGAGTGTCGGGGTACCTCACCACTCATCATCATATAAGAACTAGCTCACAGGGTACAATGGAGAGAGTTACAATAGTTATAGTTTGTTTGTTATAGGACATTCAAAATTTGGCAAAAAATGTCTAAAAGTACAACCTAAATTTTTAGTAATCAAATTTATTTATGGGAGACTAAGGACCTAAAAATAAATTTGAGATTATAATCCATACAACTCATGGAATTTGGGATTTAACAAGGTTGTTTTTTGTTTTTTTTTTTTGTTTTTTTTTTCAATTTTCCTCTCATCTTATGGTTTTTTTCAATCTCTACAATAGATAGAATCTTGGAAAATAGTTTACCAACCATTAAAAACAATAATAATAAAAATCTTCCTTTTTTTTTCTTTTAATTTCCAAGCTAAAAATAGAGAGTAGATAGTCTCTAAATTTCCTTAAAATAAAACAGAAAGAGAAATAGATGCAAATTCTATGTGTAATGATTATCATTTACATTTTCCATTAGTACTTATCTAAAAAATAAAAATAGTCAACACTATGTAATAAAAAATAAAGAAAAAGAATGATAATATCTTTACTAAAATATTTAAATAATCAAAGTTCTAATTTTACGGAGCTGACAACAAAAAAAATCTCATGTGCTCATGTGCAACATGGAAAGGAGAAACAACAATAAAATCTGATATGGTAAGTTTGATCACCATGCTGGATTAACATGGTTCCAAACTTTGACATCTTCATTAATAAATTTTCCAACCTCTCATGTTTTCACATTGAGAAAAATGTAGGCTTGAACAAAGGACTATTTAACAATGATTTTGAACATGACAACTCTCTTAGAAACCCCTCAAAACTAACTCAAAAATGATCAACAAAACAGAACATGTGCATTTAACAAAAGACACCAAAAATACTTAATATGCATAGCTTTATTTTTAATATTAAAATGAATACTTAATGGATCCTTTGGCCATCCAATTGTGCTACACCTAGTCTTTCCAATCCTATAGCATCTTGTAGCCCACACAAGAACACCAAGATTGGATAAACTAGTGGGACATAACACCATCAAGCACCTCCAAGTACCAAGCCCTTGTAGCTAATACAAGAGATCACTAGCCTTGAATTGAATAATGGGGGAATTTTTTTTTATAAAAAAGAATGATTATGAAAACATGAAATACCAAATGCACATGACACAAGAAAATGCTAACTCATAAGCCTAAAACATACATACCAAAAATCAAATATAAGACACATGAAAGACTCCATGCATGAATCACAACTCACAAGAAATCCCACATGCCCTCATGAAATAATCCATACTTTTCCAAATAAATATAACTTCAAACACCTATTAAAAATTTTGTACAACAAGGGTTTAAAACATACATCTTTAAACTTGAACTTGACTAACTTGGGAAAGGAGAAGACACCCCAAGTTTAGGTTATTGTCCAACCAATAGACTCAAAAAGTAGAACATGTAAGATAGTTGAAGAGATGGCATCATTACTACTTGACATGGATAAGCAAGCTCTCATGAAGGTGTGAACATGTAAAATTGATAACACTTAAGAGAGTCACATGGTCCCTATTAAATGAGTCCTTTGTCCCTTTTCCATCCATTAATATGAAGTGAACAATTTGCATATAAATAAAATAAATGTCATGGTAAGCATGTCATGAAGCATACATTATCATCCCACATTGACTTTTCTCATGTCCCCACCTTTTTTCTTGTTTTAAGTCACTTTTTAGTTTATATGCTATGATGGTTTCTAATTTATTTTTGGCCTTTTATCTATTTTCCACATTTCCTATAATTTATCTAGTAAAAATCATTGATACTAAACCTTTTTCCATTCTACATTTTACACATGCCAAGCCAATCGTAACAAGCACAAACATGCTATAGCTATCATGCTAAAAATTAATATTTTGATTGAATTAAGGAAAATTAATATTTTGATTGAATTAACATTAAAATCCTAAAATCTAGGGTTCAAATTAAAAAACTAATTGTAGATATATACTCTAGATGTAAATTTGAGTTAGTCCACCAAATTTGAGTGTGATTTGTCAACTTTAAATTTTGACATATTTTAATTAATTAAATATTTAATAATTTAAAAATTCTAACTAACTATCAAAATAAACCATGAATTCACATCATGTTAAATTTTTAATGTTATTTTAAAATAATGCTAAAATTTGCAATGTTCATTCATTAATATATATATAAACTTAAAATTATAAAAAAATAGAGAAAAATTAGAATTAAATGATAATCTTGCTTATGTCACCCAAACAAAGCTCTTCATATTACTTATAAGCATTAGGCATATCTACAAATATATATAATATTTAAAACAAATCAAAGTCTAAATATTTAGTAGAGTACTAATGCCACAAATACAAATGTGGAACATTATACTAAGTGAGGAACTGTGGTATCTCCTCCAGCTGAATTAAGGGCAAGTCTCATGATGGGTAAGTGAAGACATTAATATATACAAACAATCCAAACATCCAAGAACACAAAACAAACATTGATCCAAACAACCAATAAATCTAGCTAAATTAAATTGCCTACTCCACTAATCAACTTATAAACAAAGAGGCTAGTATGCACTGCACTTAGTTGCAAATGTGTAAATTATTCTCATGTGTACTTATCCCTATTTAACCATCAATATGTTCAGATGTTGATCATGTACTTAATCTCATTTAATTAATAAAATTCTATTTTTGGGGTCTNCCCCCACAAAAAAAAAAAGAACATGAATTTTATTACAACTGCAAATTTAGTCTAGCTACAAACTTTTTAAAATTCTTAACACTCAATGGTTTGGTAAAACCATCAGCAAGTTGATCATTAGTATTGATCTAAATTGGAGAAGTGAATCGTTTAGCAAAGACATATCAAATAAAATGCACAATAGTCACAATATCCTTCATTATGTCATGAAACATAGTAGTTGTGGATAACTTGATTACATTTTAATTATTACAAAAGATTGTAATCAATAATGAAATGACCTTTTCAAGTTCTATAAAAAACTAATGAAGCCATTTTAACTCTACGATAAGATTCATAATAGCTCTATATTCAGACTGGTGAAGAAAAAGACATTTTCTTTTGCTTAGTTGAATGCTACAAGATTTTATTCCCACAATGTTTGATAAGGAAATTGGTAGTTGAGCACCATGAAGATGCATTTCCACCATAGTCTACATTTGTATACTTTCCATATTAACTTTTGAAGGTTATCAAAGTTTACTTTATAATCAATAGTAACTCTTAGATATCTTAAAATATCCATGACCAAAGACATTTAAACATTGGTTGTTTTTTGATTGAATCTTGGTAACAAATTTACTATGTATGAAATATTTGGCCATGTAATGGTTAAATATATTGGTTTTCCAATCAAATTTTGATATACCATGGAATCTACAATGAGTTTAAAATCATCAATCCATAATGTCCTCCCTAAATCCAATCATGTTGATCTTGGTTTATAATCCATCATACAATATTTCTTTAACAAATCCAAAACATACTTCTTGAGTTACTAATTTGTGGCCTAATGACTAATGAATTTTGAAACTAAGAAAGTAATTAAGCACAGCTAGATTTGATATTTCAAAAAAAATTTTAACTAGTTTTTAACTTCATTAATAAACTAAACATTCTCCTAGTTATTATAACATCATTAACATACAATAATAATATCACTAACCATAGCAAGTCCTTTGTCTTCATAACATAAAGACTAATATCTACATTTGATCTCTTAAATTCTAATCCATGTAAAAATTCATCAAATGTTATGTATTATTCTCAATGAGCTTATTTTAATCTATAAAAGAACTTTTTCAGTTTGCAAACACAATTAGGTAACTTACAATTCATAAAGTCTTTAGGTTGATATATAAATATTTCTTCTTGTAGATATTTATTAAGAAAGTAGAATTAATGGCAAGTTGATATAATTTCAAATCATAGAGACTGATCAAGGATAAAATACAACATATAGTTTGTTATTTTCTAGTGGATGTAAAATTTTCTTTGTAATTAATATCCTTCTTTTTTGGAAATACGTCTAACAACTAGTTGAGCTTTATATTTATCTATGATATTAACTTTTATTTTATTAGGAATTACCATAAAAAATTTAGTCTATTATTGGCTCATGGTGTGATCTAATTTCTAAAATAATTTATTAAATGATACATAATGAGATTTAATAATTTTACGCTCCTTGTTGTTTCACACATAGTAGGCATTGTGATTTGAGAAATAACCTAGTAGTAGTCACATCACGGCCTTGGGGTCCAACTTTTCATGGTGTGCTTATGGAACATAGACATAACATGTCTTGCCACAATGGTATAGATGAGATATTGACACATCCTAATTATTCAACAATTTCTTAATTGGAGAGGTATTAAATTTGCAATTGAAATTTTCTTAATAATATGAATGGAAAAATATGACACCTCAATCCACAAAGATTTTGGTACTTGCATATCATGCATCATACATCTTATCATCTCCATTATTGATTTGTTTTTCGTTTCTAAAACATCATTTTGTTGTACTATATGACATCATGAACTCTTATTTTATATCATTACAATTACAATAAATATTAAATTCACTTAAAATACTTTACATGTTTTGAAAAAGGCATATGGTAAATTTTCTTAATCTTAGATGATTCACAATTGAATTTTTAATTTTCATCAAACTCTAAAATATCATGATTCATTTTCTTTAAAGTCTTAATATTCACATGTCCAAACCTTAAATTCCATTTCATTAATTGATCTTTATTAACATACACATGCTTTCACTATGATGATCCATAATTCTAAATATGTTTTTGGATGATACACCATAGGCTAGGACATCACCACCATAGTTTACTATGTAATATGAAGTTTCACAATCTTTTTTATCAAACTGAACAAGTGAACCTTCATTTACAAGTTGATATACTTAAACCAGTATCATGTAAAATTCGTTGCCATAACCAACATCCTTTAATTTTAGATCAGAAATTTTTAGGTGTCAACATTCAGTGATATATATTAAACCATCTCCAATATTTATGAAATGTTGATAAAGGTTACATTTTTAAAACCACAAGAGGTTTATTAACAATAACGAACTAGTTGTAAACACATAAGATGACATGAACATAAATTACAAAGTTTACTTATGTATATCATTATGTTTAATAAGTGAAAATATCATAATACATATGATACAAATGAAGGAACCTAAGTTTCCATGCTAGGAAAGTGATATTTTTTATATATTTTGTAAATATAAATAACAAAAAAAATAATTAAAACTTGTTACAATCCCTTGTGGGATAGGTGTGAGCTTCACACATGGAAAATAAATAAAACACACCTTTGGATCACAATCCCTTACAAAATAGGTGTAATGCAAAAATCTAACATAGATGCAAAGTATGTCATAATCCCTTATGGGACAAGTGCAAGACTAACACAATAAAAGCAATAAAATCTCCTGAGTTACACCCTTGATTGGCCAACATAATTTCATACTAGTGTGATCTGCTCAAACAAGGTGAAATCATCACAAAGCTTCATACAGTCATGAAAATGGTAATCAAGACTGAACCACAACTCATGATGATAGACCATGACTCATGGTATTTCAAATTTGTCAAAAAAAAAATTGGAAAACATACAAGATGACTAAAGGTTGACCATGATCCATGGTGGATGATCACGACCTAACCATGACCTATGGTTAATGCTAATAGTCATACTATTACTCGTGGTTTCTATAAAAATTTCAAAAAAAGGTTAAAATAGCAAAAAGAGACTCATAAATGTTCAATAATCATCAAGGTTTAATAAATGCATAGAGGACAGGAAGGCCCATCAAGGTTAATTGACTCAATCAACCAAAGGAAAAGATGCCACAAGACCATGACATAACAAAAAGGTACAAACCCTAAGAAAACTTGGAATCTCATAAATTGACCAAAACCTAATAGAACATATGTTAAAGCAAACATAATGACAACATAACATTGATCAAAAGAGAAATACCCTTGTCCCAAAATAGTAGTTAAATTAATTCTCATACAACCCTTAAAATCCAAATTTGGTAAAATATATAAAATTACAATAGAAAATGCATCAAATTAAAGAACATAAATTATACAATGCTATTTATGCAAAGTAAAACTCAATCCCCAATTAAAATTCACATAGATATACATAAATGAAATAATACCCAACCTTTGCTTAATATGAACAAACTTCTATGAATCAAAATGAATATGAAAAAGTGTCAATATTACTCATGTGAAAAATCAAAGCACAAATCCACAGCAATGTCTAAAACTCACCCATAAGCTCTCATGATTCCATGCTTATAAATTAGTAAAGCTTCATGTACTACCATAGGTCTTCAACCTAGCAACATTTCCACATGTAGAAATTAGATGTCAAATTTCTTGGTTGAATGGAGTGTGGGTTTTTTTTATAGAAAATTACCTGAAAAGCCCATCATAACATAACTAAATAATTTCTAAAATCTAAGATATCATAAAATAAATATATCATTGATGAGCAATGAGGTACCCCTACACTCAACCATATGAATACGAGTGTTTCACGCATGATTCGGTTGAATTCCAAGGACTAAGTGCTTATGCACCCTTGTGGAACA
>MNCI01036412.1:263979-327209 GCA_015680685.1 Gnetum montanum | reverse complement strand
ATAAAATAAAATAAATGCATAAGAAAATAAAATAAAAGAAATGTGCAAGAAAAAAAATCTCAAGTGCTCATCTTTATTGCCATATACAAGGTGTGCTTAGGTACATAATACTTGAATAAAGATCTGTCCATACTTAGACCTCCAATCCATCACACTTGGAAAATACTCTAACTTTCAAATAGACTACAAGAGTTTCACTACTTGACTGCTAAAAGACTTCTCTTAATTGTGTGCCTAGGCACTATATTTATAGGCTTGGGAGCAACTACTCTAATAATTAGAATAACTACTAAAGCAACCGCTAGAGTAACCACTCTAATAATTAGAATAACTACTAGAGTAATCATTAGAGTAACCGCTAGAGTAACCACTCTAATAATTAGAGTAACTACTAGAGTAACCGCTAGAGTAATTGCTAGAGTAACCACTCAAATAATTAGAGTAACTACTTTCATCATACCCCCATGATTAAATGAAAACTCATCCTTGTGTATAGAAGGAAAGAAACAAGTTCTTTACAAAATATTGGGAAGGTATGGGATTATTGACTAACTGACAACTGACAGTGGAATGGGATGACAAACTCAATGTGCCCAGTGAATGGATCAATAAGCAAATTACAACATTAGTGTGCATGACCATTGTGGTGAACACTCGTACATAAATGACATCCAAGCCTTTATTTGGCAACTTGTAGAGAAAGAGAGAGAAAGAAAATGAAGCGTGTTGCCACCAATGCTAAGCTTTCCCCTTCCGTTGTTTATCCATAGCCATACCACTAGACTTGCTTCTTTTGTAAATGCTCCAATTCTGGTCCATCCTGAGTGCTTCCTCCAAGCCCAGTCCATTCTTTGTGTGATCACCATCTACACACACAACATAGTCACAAGTGAGCAAGGATAGATAAACCACAATGTAGTTGATACCTTGCCTCGATATGAGGCACATTGGCTGAGTTGTGGTTATGGTAGAAATTGGTTTGGAGATTTATCAAAGGTGACTACCCAAGATGTAGGGGTTAGGTGAATAGTAAAATGGAGAAAATTGAAAAATTTGTGCTAGGGCCCCCACGACTAACAGCAAACCTCTGATAGCTATAAGATGGAAAAATATGAGGAACAAGAAAGATGAGAAAAAATAACAATGGCAACGCCAATAAAATGGATGTCATGAATGGGGATGAAACAAGAGATGATTGATTGCAGGAAATGTTTAAAGAAAAGAACTTAACAATTGCACCAAAAAGGAATGCCAATGGGTCCTCCCCAAATTAGGCTCATGCCTTTTATGCCTTGACAAACCCACAAACCAAAGAGTCTGTAGGCTCTAGAAATGCCATTTGAAAGCAAGAGTTAAAAACTTACCCATAAGAATTCATGAAAGAAAAATAATGCATCAACCTAGAACAGACTAATGATAAAACTGGCAATGAGGTGGAAAATGGGAAGAAAGATGGAGAGGAGAGAATGGAATGGAATCCCAAGAACAAGGTTGTGTAAAGCACCTTGTGTATTTCATGGTTAAGATGACTAAGTAGAACTTCATCCTAAATCCAGACTCAAACCAACCAGATTCAGTGGCCTCACATCAATACACTTGGCCAATCCATCCTCTTGAAGCAATAAGAATGCCTTCACAAAGAGTGACCACCATCCCGAGGAGATCAAGATGGAGAAGCAGGAAGTGAGAAATGGCCTTAGTTAGAGGGAACCTTCAGGCATGAGTAACATGTCTTTCCAATTTCATTACCAGTGCTTGTAACATTATGTCTAAGGGGTGTGCTCTGAATTCTCACTTTTTTCTTTCTTTTTTTTTCTTTTTTTTTTTTTGCATGAGAACCACACCATGCAAAGACTTATTTTTATTCACTTGACTTCTTGATTTTTGAACAATGTCAGAATGGTAGAAAACCCAAGAAACAAGCATCCAAGCACCCAAGAGAATGGCTAGCACAAATGCATCGAATCCCCTTGAAGTTACATCCTTTTCATTCTTTGAGTCTTTTCTTGGTTTGAAAAGTACCCAGCAACCAATTCATTAACAAGTTAATTTAGAAAAAGGGGACGGTACAGTTCCAAGCCAAAGGAGATCATAGAGTTGTATGGATGAGTGGATGACATGGACTCATTGCCTATTTTACCAAAAGAACCATACCTTAATATCAGCATCATAATTGAAAGGTAAAAACCAAACATTAGTAATCAATATGATATAATTCAATCCACCATCATGAGCACTTATTATATGATGAATAAAAGTAAATCAAGCAAACAAAGAAAAATAAAAACATGAACGATGGTGTAAATAAAAATAAGAAAAGTTGAAATAATGTGTAAAACAAAAATTCAAAAATAATTGAAGGCTTAAAACGATTAGCATATGTGGCTATCTCTCCCATGACTAAGTTGGAAGGAAGAGATCCAAAATAGTGAGCAGGGTTGTCCATCAAGAGAGGTAGCATGTGTACTGGCTATCCTAAGCTCCTGGAAAAGTTTGGTTTGTTGCACATTGACCAAAAGTTTCTTATCTGGGCTCTCAGGTTTGTATATTGTCATGGCCCCTGAAGGAAAAGTTGCATAAATAATATAAGGTCCTTCCCACAATGTTTGAAATTTAGTATGTTGGGGCACATGTGTGGGATTCCAGTAGATAACCTTATCTCCTGACTAATATTTAACGTTCCTAATTCTTAGGCCATGACGTTGTTTATTGAAGACCTTGTGCAATTCATTAGATGACAGGGCAACTAATTGATTTTAATCTAGCAAGTTAAGGGTTACTAATTGTTGTTTCTATACTAGATCAAGGTCAAGGTTGAGGTCACATGCCATGGATAGTGTATGGAGCTTAGTTTGAATGGGAAGCATTGGTAATTTACCATACACTAACTCATAGGGAGAGTAGCCTATAGGGAGTTTTCATGTGGAGTGGTATTCCCAAAGAGCATCATTTAGTTTAGTGCTTCAATCTCACCTAAACTTGCTAATGGTTCTTGTCAATATCTTCATAATCTCCTTGTTGGTGACTTCTTCTTGACTATTTTCTTGGAGGTGGTATGGTGTAGTCAATTTATGCTCAACCCCTAAGTGTTGCATTAATTTCTGAAAAGTTGCACCTATGAAGTATGTACCATTGTCTAAAATAAGTGCATGTGGCATACCAAACCTATTTATGATTTGTTGTTGAACAAATCGTGCAACTATAGATGATGTACAATCTTTAACAGTAGATGATGAAATAAGCTTTTCCATTGGACATTGGTGTAATCGGCCCCATAAAATCAATTCCCCAAATGTCGAAGGGTTCTAATGGTTGAATCCATTATTGCAGACCCTTCATTCTAGCAGTCATTCCCCCATCATGTTGATAGCACTCACAAGATTGGAAAAAACAATGGGCATCCCAAAATAATGTAGGCTAGTAATATCCTACAAGCAAGATCTTGATGGTCATTCATCTCCTAGCGTAATGACCCCCACAAGGACCCTCAAGAGCATCTTGGAGAACTTGCAGTTGATCTATATTAGGAACACACGATCGAACTAAGCCATCAGGACATATTTTGTAAAGTTGCCCATTGATCTCCATAAAGTACTTGGCTTGATGAAGAAACGATTGTTTTTTCTTAAGGTTTAACTCTTGTGGTGTTTGTTGGGTGAGGAGATAGGTAAGAATGCTACTGTACCAGTTTGTCTCCATGTTTGATTGATTATTCACTACACCAGCAAAGAGGAATTCATTAGCGAAATGATCAAAAATTGGATACTCATCCTCTTTGTTGTCCCATCATAACCGAGATAAATGATCAACAACTACATTCTCAGTGCCCTTGCGATCGATCATTGTTAAATCAAACTCTTGTAAGATTACAAGCCATCGTATGATACAAGGGCTTACCATTGGCTTATTCATGAGGAACCAAATTTCACTATGATCTATATGTATATATACTTTATATCCTAATACATAGTGTCTAAACTTTTCTAGTGCAAACACTACAACCATTAATTCTTTCTTTGTGATAGTGTAGTTAAGTTGTGCACCAAGGATACTTCTACTTGCATAGTGGATGTAATAAAGATGCTTCTAGTCATCTAACTATGTAAGTATAGCTCCTAAATTATAGTTGGACGCATCAATCATGATATAGAATGGTTTGGACTAGTCAGGAGCTTGTAGAATGGGTGTTTCTACTAGCTTCTATTTCAAGGTTTGGAAAGCTAATTTGCATTCCCTAGTCCACTCGAAAGGTACGTCCTTTTTTGTTAATTTTACCAATGGTTTGGAAACCTTTGAAAAGTTCTCAATAAATCTCCTATAGTAGCCAATGTGTCTAAGGAATAGCAAAATATCTTTGACAGTTTCTGGTTGATGGGTAATTCCTTGGATAATTTTGATTTTCTTGAGGTCTACCTCTATCCCTGTGTGTTAGATTTTGTGCCCTAGTACTACACCTTCTTGGACCATCAAATGACTTTTCTGCCAGTTGAGCCTCAAATTGGTTTCTACACATTTTTTTAACACTTGCTCCAATCGGTCTAAGGCTTGATCAAAGTTTTCTCCATAAGTGGAGAAGTCATCCATAAATACCTCCATGCCATTCCCTATCTGCTATTGGAATATGCTTACAACTAGTCGTTGAACTATTGCAGGGGAATTGCACAATCCAAACAACATTTGTTTGTATGCGAACATTCCCTAAGAACTGGTGAACGTAGTCTTGGCTTGGTCTTCTAGGGCTATTTATATTTGGTTATATCTGCTATATCCATCCAAAAAATTGTAATAGTGATGACCTACGATGGTGTCTAAGACTTGGTCGAAAAATGGCAATGGAAAGTGATCTTTGAATGTTGCCATATTTAGTAGCCTAAAATCTATACACACCCTCCATTCGCCTCCATTTTTAGGCACAATAACTAAGGGGCTAACCCATTCACTATCAGCAATGGCGTATATGAACCCAGCCTTGAGAAGCTGTTCGATTTCTTCCTTAATTACTTACTTCAACTTAGGATTCAATCACCTCTATGGTTGTCTTTGATTCTTCATGAAGGGGTTAGTGTAATTTCTATGTTGGCATATCCTAGAATCTATTCCAGTTAATTTTGTATATAACCAAGTGAAGGCTTCTGACCATTTATTTATTACCTTTAGCAGTTCTTCTTTTTGTTGAGGAGTATGCTTAGCATTGATAATTACTGATTTTCCATTTTTAAGAAACGTGTATTCCATACTGGTGGGAAATGGTTTCATCTTGAGGGGCTCTTACTTAAATTTCTCTTGGATTTCCAACTATCCCCAATTGATATTTTCAAGGTTAAGACTTGGAAGTTTGTGGTGGACTTGCTCTAATCCATCTATGCTATTGATGTAAGCATAAGTCAAACCCTCAGTTGGTTCCATGTATATGAGTGAACTACCTTCTTGATTAGTTGTTAGCCACTGGGTGTCTTCCTATTGTGTGGTTATTGCATTCAGGCATCTTTGTATGTTAATCACTTGTGCACACTAATTGCATGTAGGCAATGCTACACTTTGCACAAACCATGACCTCTGCATGCAATTACACCTTGTGTTACTATATGCGATGCATGGAACTTTCTTCTTCTCAATTTTCTGAATGTATTTTCCTTTGATATTTCTAGGGAAAGATCATGGATTCCTAGGCATGCGTCAATGGTGCTTAGCCATGCTCTTCCCATTATGATTGGGAATTCCCCCTTACCATTGTTTACCTGAATCACTAGGAAGTTAGCTGGGTACGACCACCCACAAATAGTGGTAACAATGTCTTCCACCAATCCCAATGGGATAGTGATGGACTAGTTGGCCAACTCTAGACAGATGTTTCTCTTTTTCAATGGAGGTAGGTTCCAGGCCTTCTACATTTCTTGAGAAATTAAGTTGACACTGGAACCTGAATTCAAAAGAGCCTTGCATGGTGCATTTCCAATGATTTGTAAGTATATCAGAGGACTCACAGGCTTAGGGAATTTCTTGGGAAGGTGGCCATCTTTGATCTAATCAGTGACAACATGTGTTAGCATGACCGTATGTGTTGAGTGCAGTGATTGGGTTGAAGGAGGCTCCAAAGTTTTGATTGATACTGAAGAATCTAAGGAATAAATCACTTGTGATTGCAAGGGCTTGGTTGGACTATTGGTTTTAAAGAAATGTCTTTTCTTCATGTGGTTGTTGGAACCAACAATAGGTTGAGAGTTAATAGCCCTTGTGGTGTTACATTGCTACAGCTCAGTAGGGATTTCACCTTGCATCACGAGAGCAGGTGGTAGTGGAGCTATTGGTGGAAGAGATGTGGCCGGATGAGAAGGATGGTATGTTTGTAGAATATCACCTCTAGAAGAGGGAGTCCCATAATACTCATGGACTTGGTAGTGAGGTTGAGGAGTGACATGACTAGTAGAGTCACGTGGGGAGATTGGCTGCTACACGTAATATCCGATAAGGATACTATTACCTTGGTGGTGGCATTCCCCATGATTGTGGGTGCTACCACTGTTGATATTGCTCAATCGGTTGTGGCGGAGTTCCACTAGGACAATATGTTAAGGGTTGGTGGAACTGCCTTGGGTTACCTTGAGGATAAGGTAACCTTCAGGGTGTTTGCCTTTTGTTTAATTGTGGGTTGAGTGCATACACCCCAGAATCTTGCAAATGTGAGATTACAGGGCAACATCCCTTAGGATGGTAATATTGACATATCTCACATCCACTATCATTGTCTATTTTTGAATCCAAAACCTCTTTAATAATGGCAACTTTGCNTCATCTTTTGGATAGGCAAAGTTTTTCTATTCACTATCTCTTCGAGTGGTGACTCTTCTTCATCCTCACAAAATCTTACTCCCCTCTTTTGAAGGGAAGGATCTTGGTTATACTCTTCTACAATTTCTCTCTTTCATAGCTCACCTTCTTCCTTAGCAACTTGCTCCAATAGTCTTTGAATTTGATGGGACCTAAGCTCAGATAGTCTCCCTTGGGCATAAGTCCTAAGGGTTCTTCTCGTTTCATGCCTAAGTCCATCCATGAGATGGTGCAGTTGATCCCTTTATGAATAATCATGGCTAGGAAAATGATGTAACAATGCATAGTATCAGCCTATGGTAGCATCCAAGGGTTCATGTCCTCCTTGTTTCCAACCTTAGATTTTCTTTCACAAGTTAGACACTCGAGAGTATGTTTGGTACTTGTCATTAAATAGTTCTAACATAGTACTCCACCTACGAATGGATTCTGATTCTAAAGACCAGTACTAGCTTTCTACTTCTTTAACTAATATCCATGGGAACAACTTACGTTTTTTCCATTTATTCTCTATGTTTTGTAAGGCACACACATCATGGAATGCTTGTAAATGATTCTAACGATCAATGTTGTATCCCCCTTCAAATCGTGGGATGTTATTCATATCTAATCTCTTGATCCTACTATTTTTCTAATGCCTTATTGGAATTATAATAGCCTCAGTTATGTCCAACATACTTTGAGTAGTGTGGAGGGGTTCATCATGATCGTCTCGTCCATGGCGTCTATGATGCCTACGTTGTTCCCTACTCTCCCACACTATTCCCTACTCTCCCTTCTTCTATGTCATGACTCTCTAGAGTGCCCTCATCCCCTTTCCTGGCTATTTCATCTATGACTTCCACTTTGCCTACCTTTATCCCCATGGTCTTTTTCTTTATGATCATGTTTAGATATTGAAGGAGAGAGGGTGAAAGAGATGATGAAGGTGAAGAAGAAGGAGAACTTCACCATAATGGTGTTTGCTACCTTCTCTTCTATGGTCTCGGCCCCGATTGCAATTGCGATCAAAATGTCCATCTTTATCATGAGTTTGTATCCCTTTCTCATACCCTTTATTCTTGTGGGTATCAAAACTTGGGTTAAGAATAGTGGAATGAAGGTTCTGATACACAACCCCTTGGCCAAAGTCAAGGAGAGGAACATCATTATGTGGGTGACTGCTTAAGGTAGGTTCACCACCCTCATTTTCACTTCAGACATGTGGGTCATCCTGAGACCACCTACCCTTCAAAGACTTATGATGTCTCTCATATTGTAAGTCCCTTTGACATTGTGCCTCTATGGGATGGTATTCTCTCGAGTCATGGTCTTACACAACGTATTCTGCATGTAAGTATGGCATCCCAATTTGTGTGAGAGCACAAAGAAGCATGCTCGAGAGTGATAAATTGGGAGGTAATACTATGTTACCTTCTAAGTCTCACCAACATAGTTTTTTGTCTTCATGGAGGATAAAGGTGATGTCTGGTATATACTCATTGGGATGAATATATACCACTCAAACTTGTTGAGGGACTAGCGGATCAACGTCATGTGTATTACGCCACCGACTGTTTCCTATTTCAAGCCTAGGTGGGGAGGTGCTTTTGTACAAATAAGGAGACATACTTGTCTATTCAATGTGCAATGTATTATTTTTTATTATTTTCTCAACCAACCCTAAGTGTTCGTTCCAATGATGTGAATGATTTCTATGTTCTAGTTAGTGCACAAACAACTAAGTTCCTAGCAATAGCGCCAATGATGAGTGGCGAGGTACCCCTACGCTCAACCATACGAATATGAGAATTTCACACATGATCCAGTCAAATTCCAAGGACTAAGTGCTTATGCACCCTTGTGGAACAAGGACAGGTTGATTGGTTGTTGTCTTCCCAAACTTGTATGTCATGATTGTATGGTTAAGTAAGCTTGAGGCACATGATTTTTATATCTTTTATGTTTTTATGTCCTGTGCTAATAGGGAAAGAGAGAGATAACTAGGTGACTAATTTAACCTAACTACTTAGTAACTAAGTTCTAACTAATCTTAACACCAGCATCTGTTCCCACTTTCCGTACACATCCTGAACCAGTGCAACACTGCTGGGATTACCAAACACTAATCGTTACTAGGTTACCAAGCATTACACGCATGTTTGAACTGGTCGTGCTTGTGTAATTTAATGATTTGCTAAATTGATTAAAATGAATTGTTGTGCTAATAACATAAATATAAAGTGCATAAAATAAAATAAATGCATAAGAAAATAAATCTCAAGTGCTACAAGGATAAATCAAAGAGCTTGTCTTTATTGCCATACATAAGGTGTGATCAAGTACACAATGCTCGAATAAAGATCCATCTACACTTAGACCTCCTACTATAGGCACTTGGAAAATACTTTAACTTTCAAAAAGACTACAAGAGTTTCGCTACTTGATTGCTAAAAGGCTTCTCCCAATTGTGTGCCTGGGCACTGCATTTATAGGCTTGGGAGCAACTACTCTAATAATTAGACTAATTGCTAAAGCAATTGTCAGAGTAACTGCTCTAATAATTAGAATAACTACTAGAGTAACCACTGTAATAATTAGAGTAACTACTAGAGTAACCACTAGAGTAACCGCTAGAGTAACCACTCTAATAATTAGAGTAACTCCTCTCATCAATCATAAAAATCTCATGTCATGTATGTAATCTTCTACAAATCCAAAAATCATATCAAAACTAAAAGATAGGGAAATAACACATGCCTTAAAATTTTAATTAATAAACTGGCATACTTAAGCAAAAATCAACAATGCCATAACCTCCATAAGAATCTACCAAAATTCATTCATCAAGTTAGTGCACACTAGCTGAAAATAATATTACATTTATGAAATTAAACATAAAATTAAAATATGAATAAATATAAAATACAAAGCTAGTAAATCTAACTAACCAATAGCATAACCAAAGCATAACATGATATCTAGGTACCACAAGCACAAAGTACAAAGATAAGGATACAAACTAGAACATCAAAAATACTAGTTGTTACATCATCCTTCTTTTAAGAATCTTCCTTTTAGAAGATCTCACGATAGAATAAATAAACATTAGATTCAAGATCATAAATCAATTCTTGAGAACCATGATGACTCCAGAAGAACTTAATCATGGGGACTACCTTACTATGTAATTGCCACTTCATTCAACCAATGATCCTAAATTAACACTCCATTTATGAGGCATCAATTTGAAGTTGTACTTTCATATGATTGATAACATGGCTATCATCTAGGATGTACTTCCAAAACATTGATACATGAAAAATATCATGCATGTTTAAAAGCTATAGAGATAAACTCACATGATATGCCAACTGTCTAATGCACTAAGGGACATTGAATGGCTCAATGTAATGAGATGCAACTTTGCCTTTATAATTGAACTATATAAATCCTTTTAATGAACATATGCAAATGAAAACCTTGTCATCAAATATAAAGTTAAGAGGTCTCTTACAATTCACATAGATAGTCTAAGTCTTGAGTTTCTTTAAGTCACTCATGAATCTCTTTGATCTAGAATGAAAGGATTACAATAGCAATTGGTCACACATCAAGATTATAACAAGATGTCAAAGCTTAGAACTAGTTGATCTACCTTCACAAGTCTAGGAGACCTACAACAACAAGATTAAATTTACTAAAGTGCCAAAGTAATACTAGGAATCACGAATGAAAGGTATTAATTAAAAGGAAAAGGGTAAAAGAATATCACATACCCTATCTTTATAGACAATCTGATGAGTGGTGAGGTATCCCTACACTCAACCATATGAATACAAGCATCCACGCATGATTTAGTCGAATTCCAAGGACTAAGTGCTTATGCACCTTTGTGGAACAAGAATGGGTTGATCAATCGTTGTCTTCCCAAGCTTACTTGTATGTCATGATTGTATGGTTAAGTAAACTTGAGGCATATGATTTTTATACTTTTTATGTGTTTTTATGTCCTACTACTAATAAGGGAGGAGAGAGAAATAACTAAGTAACTAATTTAATTTAACTACTCATTAACTAGGCTCTAAATGATCCTAACACCAGTATCCGTTCTCACTTGCCATACAGATCCTAAACAAATGAAACACTACTAGGATTACCAAACGCTACTCATTACTAGGTTACCAAGTGTTACACGCATGCTCAATGTGATCGTATTGTGTGTGCTTACTTAGGAGAGTTGTAGGGTGAGAGAGAATCATTAATTAACTAATGAAAGCATTAAATAATAGTAATTAACATTAATTAGTCTTTTCTGAATGCTTCAAGGTTTATCATAAAGTTCATCTTTATTACTATACACAAAGTGTGCTCAGGTACATAATGCTCGAATAAAGATCTATTCACTTTATGACTCCTATTGCGGGCACATAGAAATAATTCTAACTCTGAGAGGGAGAAAAGGCAAGAGTTTGGATAAGCGACTAAGACTAACTATGAAAACCAAGTGCACCTGCCTCTTATTTATAGGTAATGAGGTAGGATGTGATATCGCATACGTGATATCATGTGGGAGGCCACGATATCGCGGGTGCGATATTACGGTTCATCATACCCCCATGACTGAATGAAATCTCATCCTCAAGTTCCTTACAAAATATTTGGAAGCTATTGGATTATTGACTGAATGAAAACTGATAGCGATATGGAATAACAGATTCAAAGTGCCCGGTGAATAGATCGATAAACATATTACAACATTGGTGTTCATGTCCTTTGTGGTGAACACTATACATGGATGACATCTAGACCTTCACTTGATAGCTTGAAGAGAAAGAGGGAGAAAATAAAATAAGGCATGTTTCTGCCAATGCTGAGATTGTGCCCTCCATTGTTTATCCCTAACCACATGACCAAACTTGTTCCTGGCGTAAATGTTGCAGCTCCAGTCCATCCTGAGTGCTTCCTCCTATTCTAGTCCATAGTTGATATAATCACAATCTGCACATACAACACAGTCATGAATGAGAAATGATAAGTAAGCCACACTGCAATTGATACCTTGCCTTGATATAAAGCGCATTGGCTAGGTTGTGGTTATGGCAAAAACTTGGTTAGAGGTTTATTACTGATAACTACCCAAGGTGTAGGGGTTAGGCAAGTAGTAGAATGGAGAAATTGAAACATTTGTGCCAGGGCCCCCACAACTAAGAGGAAACCTCTGGTAGCAATAAGATGGAAAAATATAAGGAACAAGAAAGATGGGAAAAATAACAACAGCAATGCTAATAAAATGGATGTCAAAGATGGGGATGAAATAAGAAATGATTAATTGCAAAGAATGTTTAAGAAAAGAACTTAACAATTGCACCAAAAAGGAATGCTAGTGGGTCCTCCCCAGAGAAGGCTTATGCCCTTTATTCCTTGACAAACATACAAACCAAAGAGTTCGTAGGCTCAAGGAATGTCATTTGGAAGTAAGAGTTAAAAACTTACCTATAAGAATTTACCAAGGAAAAATAATGCATTAACCAAGATATGGACTAATCATAAAATCGACAATGAGGTGGAAAATGGGAAGAAATATGGAGAGTAGAAAATGGAATGGAATCCCAAGAGCAAGGTTGTGTAAAGTCCCTTGTGTATGTCATGGTTACTGTGACTAAGTAGAACTCATTCAAAATCTGGACTCAAACCAACCACATTTAGTGACCTCTCATAAATACACTTGGCCAATCCATCCTCTTGAAGTAACAAGAATGCTTCCACAAAGAGTCACCACCATCCCAAGGAGAGCGAGATGAAGAAGCAGGAAGTGAGAAAGGGCCTTAGTTAGAGGGAACCTTCAAGCATGGGTAACATGTCTTTCCAATGCCATAACCAGTGCATGTAGCCCATATTGCTTTATTATGTCTAATGGGTGTGCTTTGAATTCCAACTTTTTTTTTACATGAGAACCACACCATGCAAAGACTTATTTTTATTCACTAGCTTCCTAATATTTGATCAATGGCAGAATGGCAGAAAACCCAACAAAAAGCATCCAAGCACCCAAGAGAATGGCCAGCACACATGCATTGAATTCCCTTGAAGTCACATCCTTTTCATCCATTAAGTCCTTCCTCGGTTTGAAGAATACCAAGCCACCAGTTCATTAATAAGTTTAATTAGAAAAAGGGACAGTACAATTCCAAAACCAAGGAAGACCATAGAATGGAACGAGTAAATGGATGACATGGACTCATTGCCTATTTTATCAAAAGCACCATATCTTAATTTCAACATTGAGAATCAAAGGTAAAAAACAAACATTAATAATCAACATTATTATGATACAATCCACCATCATGAGCACTTATTGTAAGATGAATAAAAGTAAATCAACCAAACAAAGAAATAGTAAAAATGGTAACGATGGTGTAAGAAAAAAATAAGTAAATTTGAAAAAATGTGCAAAACAAAAAAAGTGTAAAATAAAAAATATAAAGAGCTGAGGGCTTAAAATGGTTAGCATTGGTGGCCATCTCCCCCATGACTGAGTTGGAAGGAAGAGATCCAAAATAGCGAACAAGGTTTTCCACCAACAAAGGTAGTATGAGTACTGGCTAACCTAAGCTCATGGAAAGGTTTGGTTTGTTGGACATTGACCAATAGTTTCTTATCTAGGCTCTCAGGTTTGTATATCATCATGGCCCCTAAAGGAAAAGTTTCTTGAATGACATAAGGTCCTTTACATAGTATCTAAAATTTGGTACATTGTGGCACATGTGTGGGATTCTAGTAGAGAACCTTATCTCCCTATTGATATTTCACTTTCCTAATCCTTAGGTCATGACATTGTTTATTGAAGGCCTTGTGCATTTCGTTTAATGATAGCATGGCCAATTAGTTCTCATCTAGCATGTTAAGGATCATCAACCATTGTTTTTGTGCTAGATCAAGGTCAAGGTTGAGGTCACATGCTGTGGATAGTGTACGGAGCTTAGTTTGAATGGGAAGCATTGGTAATTTACCGTACACTAACTCATAGGGAGAGTAGCCTATAGGGAGTTTCCATGTGGAGTGGCATGCCAAAATAGCATCATTCAATTTAGTACTCTAGTCTCACCTAAAATTGCTAATGGTTCTTGTCAATATCTTTGTAATCTCCCTATTGGTGACTTTGGCTTGACCACTCGCTTGGGGGTGATATGGTGTAGTCAGTTTGTGCTCAACCCCTAAGCATTGCATTAATTTTCAAAAATTTGCACCTGTGAAGTGTGTACCATTATCTAAAATAAGTGAATGAGACACACCAAACCTATTTATGATTTGTTGTTAAATAAATCGTGTAGCTATGGATGATGTACAATCCTTAATAGTAGCTGCTTCTTCCCATTTTGTAAGGTAATCAATGACAACAATAATATAAGCTTTTCCATTGTACATTGGTATAATCGGCCCCATAAAATCAATTCACCAAATGTCAAAGGGTTCTAAAGGTTGGATCCATTGTTGTGGATCCTCCATTCTCACAATCATCGCCCCATCACGTTGACAACACTCACAACATTGGATGAAATGATGGGTGTCCTAAAACAATGTAGGCCAATAATATCCTACAAGTAAGATCTTAATGGTTGTTCGTCTCCTGATGTAATGACCCCCACAAGGACCCTCATGAGCATATTGGAGAACTTGTAGTTGATCTACATTGGGAACACACCATCAAACCAAGCCATCAGGACATACTTTGTAAAGTTGCCTATTAATTTCCATAAAATACTTAGCTTGGTGAAGAAACTGTTGTTTCTTGTTGGTGTCAAACACTTGTGGTGTTTGTTGTGTAAGGAGATAGGTGAGAATGCTACTATACTAGTTTCTCTCTATGGTTAATTGATTATTCACTACACCTACAAAGAGGAGTTCATCTGGGAAATAATCAGAAATTGGATACTCATGCTCTTTGTTGTCCCATCACAACTGAGATAAATGATCAACAACTATGTTCTTGGTGCCTTTATGATCGATCATCATAAGATCAAACTCTTGTACGATTACAAGCCATCATATGATGTAAGGGCTTACCATTGGCTTATTCATTAGGAATATTATTGCACTATGATTCGTATGTATGAATACCTTATAGCCCAAGACATAGTGCCTAAATTTTTCTAGTGCAAACACTACAACCATTAATTCTTTCTCTATTGTAGTGTAGTTAAGTTGTGTACCAGTGATACTTCTACTTGCATAGTGGATTTAATAAGGATGTTTTTGATCATATAACTATGTAAGTACGGCTCCTAAAGCATAGTTGGACGCATCAATCATTATGTGGAATGGTCTGAACCAATCAGGAGCTTGTAGAATGGGTGTTTCTATGAGCTTCTATTTTAAGGTTTGGAAAGCTAGTTTGCATTCCCTAGTCCAATTGAAAGGTACACCCTTTTTCATTAATTCAACTAATGGTTTTTCAACCTTTTAAAAGTTCTCAATAAACCTTCTGTAGTAGCCAATGTGTCCAAGAAAAGATTGAATATCTTTTACATTTTCTGGTTGAAGAGTAATTCCTTGGATAACTTTGATCTTTTTGGGGTCTACCTCTATCCCTATTCATGAGATTTTATGCCCTAGTATGATGATTTCTTGGACCATCAAATGGCTTTTTTGCTAGTCGAGCCTTAAATTAGTTTCTACAAATCATTTTAGTACTTGCTCCAACTAGTCCAAGGCTTTATCAAAGTTTGTTCTGTAGGTGGAGAAGTTGTCCATGAAGACCTCCACACTGTTTCCTATCTGCTACTGGAATATTCTTAGAACTAATTATTGAAATGTTATAAGGTCATTGCACAAGCCAAACGATATATTTTTGTATGCAAATGTTCCCTAGGGACTAGTGAACATAGTCTTGGCTTGGTCTTCTAGGGCTATTTGTATTTGGTTGTACCCACTATGCCCATCCAAAAAACTATAGTAGCGATGGCCTAGGATGGGGTCTAAGACTTGGTCAATGAATGGCAATGGAAAGTGGTCCTTGAATGTTGCCATGTTTAGTAGCTTGAAATCTATGCACACACTCCATTTTCCTACCTTTTGGATACTATAACTAAGGGGCTTACCCATTCGCTATCAGTAATGGGGTATATGAACCTAGCTTTCAGAAGCTATTCAATTTCTTCCTTAACTACTTGTTTCAGCTTTGGGTTCAATCTCCTCTGTGGTTGTCTTCGAGGCTTCATGGAGGGGTCAATATAAATTCTATGTTGGCATATCCTAAGATCTGTTCCAGTTAATTTGGGATATGACCAAGCGAAGGCTTTCAACCATTTGTTTATTACCTTCAGTAGTCTGTCTTTTTGTTGTGGAGCTAGCTTAGCATTAATAATTACTGATTTTCCATTTTTAAGAAATGTGTATTCCATACTGGTGGGCAATGGTTTTAGCTCAAGGGGCTCTTGCTTAAACTTATCAAGGATTTCCAACTTCCCCTAGTTGATATTCTCAAGGTCAAGACTTGGAACTTGGTAATGGACTTGCTCTAATGTGTCTATGTTATTGATGTAAGTGCAAGTTAAACCCTCAGTTGGTTCCATGCATATAGTTGAATTGCTCTCTTGATCAGCTATCAGCCATTGAATGCTTTCTTGTCTTGTGGTTGTTGCATACAAGCATCTTTGTATATCAGTCACTTGTGCACACTGGTTGCATGTAGGCAATGTTAAACATTGTAAAAAATCATGATTTCTGCATGCAATTACACCCTGTTTCACTGTATGCGATGCCTAAAAATTTCTTCTTCTTGATCTTTCCAAATGTATTTTTCTTTCATATTTCCAGGGAAATATCATGGATTCCTAGGTGCTTGTCAACTGTGCTTAGCCATGCTCTTCCCATTATGATTGGGAAATCCCTCTTACCATTGTTTACTTGAATTACTAGGAAGTCAACTAGATACAACCACCCACAAACAGTGGTAATAATGTCCTCCACTAGTTCCAATGGGACAGTGATGGACTAGTCAGCCAACTCTAAATGAATGTTACTCTTTTTTAGTGGAGGTAGGTTCCAGGCTTTGTACATTTCTTGAGAAATCAAGTTGACACCAAAACCTGAATCTACAAGAGCCTTGCATGGTTCATTTCCAACGATTTGTAGATATATCAGAGGACTCCCAGGATCATAGAATTTTCTAGGAAGATGACCAGCCTTTATTCAATCAGTGATGACATGAGTTAACATGACTATATGCGTTGAGCACATTTTTTTGGCTGAAGGAAGCTTCGGAGCTTCAAGCGATAGTAAGGCGATTGAAGAATTATCTACTTGTGGTTTCAAGGGCTTAGTTGGACTATTGGTTCTAAAGAAAGGTATTTTCTTCATGCAATTGTTAGAACCAATAGTAGGTTAAAGGTTAACAACCCTTATGGCATTATGTTGTTGCGGCTGGGTAGGGATTTCACCGTGCATAGCTGGAGCAGGTGGTAAGGGAGTTAAGGGTGTAAGAGGTGTAGCCAGATGAGAAGGATGGTATGTTTGTAGAACATTTCCCTTAGGAGAAAGAATCCTCTAGTACTCATGAGCTTGATAGTAAGGTTGAGGAGTGACATGACCAGTAGAGTCACATGGAGAGACTGGCTACTACACGTAATATCCATACAGGTCAGGTTTCCAGTAAGGATATTGTTGCCTTGGTGGTGGCATTGCCCATGATTGTGGGTACTACCATTGTTGATATTGCTCGATTGATTGTGGTGGAGTTCCACTTAGATAATACGTTAAGGGTTGGTGAAATTATCTTGAGTTACCTTGAGGATAAGGTAACCTTTGGGATGTTTGCCTTTTTTTTAATCATGGATTGAGTGCATACACCCCAGACTCCTACAGATGTGAGATTATAGGGCAACCTTTCTTAGGATGGTCATATTGGCATATCTCACATCCACTATCATTGTTTGTATCCGAATCCACAACCTCTTCAATGATGGCAATTTTTCCTTACCCTTATTACATGCATGTTCAGTTTCTCTCTTTTTTCTTTTTTCACAATCACTACCTTACTCTCTAGACTCCTCTACTATTTTAAGAACAATTTGAAATGTATTATCTAGGGAATCCCACATTTGGTCTACCTTTGCTGATACTTCTGATGCTAATTTTTGGATAGGCAAGGTTTTCTTATTCACCATCTCTTCAAGTGGTGACTCTTCTACATCCTCATAGAATCTTACTTCCTTCTTTTAGAGGGAAGGATCTCTATTATATTTTTCCACACTCTCTTTTTTCCTTAGCTCACCTTCTTCTTTAGCAACTTTCTCTAATAATCTTTGAACTTGATGGGTCCTAAGCTCAGATAGCCTCCCTTGGGCATATGTCCCAAGGGTTCTTCACGTTTCATGCCTAAGCCCATCTATGAGATGGCATAGTTGATCCCTCTGAGAATAATCATGGTTAGGACAATGATGTAACAGTGCATAATAGTGGCCCATGATAGCATCCAAGGGTTCATTCCTTCTTGTTTCCATCCTTGGATTTGCTTTTGTAGGTTGGACACTTAGGAGTACATTTGGTACTTATTGTTGAACAATTCTAACATGGTACTCCACCTACAAATGGATTCTGGTTCTAAAGACCGATACTAGCTCTCTGCTTCTTTGACTAGTGTCAATGGGAATAACTTAAGTTTTTTCCATTCACTTTCTATGTTTTGTAAGGCACATGTATCATAAAATGCTTGTAGATGATTTTGAGGATCAGCGTTGTATCCCCCTTCAAATCGTGGTATATTTTTCTTGTCTAATCTCTTGATCCTACTATCCTTTTGGTGCCTTGTTAGGATCCTAATGGCCTCAGTTATGTCTAGCATACTTTGAGTAGCGAGTAGGGGTTCATCGCAATAATCTCGTCTATGGTGTCTATGATGCACATGTTGTTCCCTACTCTCCCTTCTTTCACAGTGTGTTTCTCTAGAGTGCCCTCATCCCCTTTTTCGAATATTTTATCTATAGCTCTCATTTTTCTTACCCTTATCCCCATGATCTTTTTCTTTGTGACTACATCTAGATCCTGAGGAGAGGGTGAAGGAGATGATGAAGGTAAAGAAGAAGGAGGACCATCACCATGTCGGTACTTGCTTTCTTCTCTTTGGCGGTCGTAGCCTTGATTGGTTATGATCAGAATGTCCACCTTTTTCATGTGTTTATGTTCCTTTTTTAGACCCTTTGTGTCTATTGATACCAGAATCTAGGTTATGGATAGTTGAGTAAAGATTCTAATACACAACCCCTTGACCGAAGTCAATAGGAGGAACATCATTGTGTGGGTGACTGCCTGAGGCAGGTTCACCACCCTCATTTTCACTTAGGACATGTGGGATGTTTTGTGACAACTTTCCCTTCATGGATTCATGATGTCTCTCTTATTGTAAGTCCCCTTGATGTTGTGCCTCCATGGGTCGATACTCTCTCGAGTTATGATCATACACAACGTACTCTGCTTGTAAGTGTTGCATGCTAATTCGTGTGAGATCATGCAGAAGCATGCCTGGGACAGAGCGATCAGGAGGTAACACTATGTTACCTTCTAAATCTCACCAACGTAGTTGTTCATCCTAGTAGAGGATAAAGGTAAAGTTCAATACAGATTCATCAGGATGAATATATACCACATGAAACTATTAAGGGACTAGCAGATTATCATGTGTACTACACCCCTGATTGTTCCCTGTATTAGACCTAGGTGGTGAAACACTTTCATACGAAGAAGGAGACATGATTGTCTATTCAGTGTGTAATGTATTATTATCTATTATTTTTCTTTAACCAACCCCAAGGGTTTTTTCCAATGATGTGAAATATTTCCTATGTTTTTATTAGTGCATAAACAACAAAGTCCACAACAATGGTGCCAATGACGAGCAACGAGGTATCCCTACGCTCAACCATATGAATACAAGCGTCCACACATGATCCAGTAAAATTCCAAGGACTAAGTGCTTATGTACATTTGTGGAACAAGAATGGATTGATCAATCATTATCTTCCCAAGCGTACTTGTATGTCACGATTGTATGGTTAAGTAAACTTAAGGAATATGATTTTTATACTTTTTATGTGTTTTTATGTGCTACTGCTAATAATTGAGGAGAGAGAGATAACTAAGTAACTAATTTAATTTGACTACTCATTAACTAGGCTCTAACTAATCCTAACACCAATGTCTGTTCTCACTTTCCATACACATCTTAAACCAGTGCAACACTACTAGGATTACCAAACACTAATCATTATTGGGTTACCAAGTGGTACATGCATGCTCAAAGTGATCGTACTATGTGTACTTACTTAGGAGAGTTGTAGGTGAGAGAGAATCATTAATTAACTAAGAAAAGCATTAAATAATAGTAATTAACATTAATTAATCTATTCTGAATGCTACAAGGTTTATGACAAAGTTCGTCTTTATTTTCATACACAAGGTGTGCTCAGGTACACAATGCTCAAATAAAGATCCATTCACTTTATGATTCCTACTGTGGGCATGCAGAAATAATTCTAACTCTAAGAGGGAGAAAAGGTAAGAGTTTGGGTAAGGGACTAAGACTAACTATGCAAACCAAGTGTGCCTTCCTGTTATTTATAGGCAATGAGGTAGGACACAATATTGTGTGAGAGGCCACAATATCATAGACACGATATTACGACTCATCACAATCCTAAGGTTTCTAAATCAAGACTAAAACAATAGTTCACAATAGCAAATCTAATCGATAAATTTCATAATAACTAGAAAAGTGAACCAATAGTTTAGTAGACATTAGAAATTATTAGAATAAAGCTTGTGCAAGGTCTTAAAAAAATATAGGAATCATCAAAAAAATATCAAACTCTCAGTTTACAACATGCACCACCATGTTTACAACATGTTCTCAGTAAGAAAACACTAAGAGATCAATGTTTTCCAAATATAAATTCAAAAATTTAAATAAATTCATATTTTATAAAAGAGGATACTAGGAATTTCCAAATATAAGATTAAAATAAAAATATTTATCAATAGAAATCATAATTTATTAAAATTTAAAAAAATAGTTCAAGAATCCAAGTTTTATAAAAGATAAGGCATACATAAAATATTTATGAGAAGGTTGTGAGCTCAAATCCCTAAGCATGAACAATATAACAAAAGACATAATGGAAGCCAAACCACTAGTTAATAAAAAATAGATAAACATAATCCAAGGGTTAGGAACACCACGTGTTACACTAGGCCACACATATCCCTAACCACAACCTATGCATACATATAGAGGTATGTGACAAATATGATGTTCATTTTTTGATGATTTTGGAAAAAATAAAATTAGTTATTTTCCAAGATTAGCTTTATTAACCTCATGTATAGATGAAATTATACCAGGTAGGTGAATTTACCTATGTTAAAAGTAATGAGATATACTTAATTGTGCAAATTAATATATTTTAGTTGTTATGTTGCTTAAGGTATGAGATTAGCATACATATTTCTTGAATCATGGCTATAATATCAATTTGGAGCCCAAAAAAATATTTATAATGAGCAAAGAAAATGTAGGGTACATCACAAGCTTGCCACTAAGTCAGCATCATTGAAAAAAACATATGAAAAGGAAAAAAACTTTCCAATTTTAGAACTATCTACTCATGTATATAGCCTTACCATTGATACTTTGAAAAAATAAGTGAAAAAAACTAATTGTTAATAAGGAGGAAGGTCCCAATCCTAACAAAATTTATATCACTTTTCAACATGTATGCTTGAATTTAAAATAGGAAAAGTATTAGAGAAAGAGAGAGTTGTAGCTTGATACTAATATTTGTATCAAAGTAAGAAAGTTGTTGCACTTGTGGAAGATCTTCACTTTATCACTTATTATTGATCTTACATTGAAAATCATCACCATTAACTCTAATATTTTGTCTATACTAGTTTTAATCTTTGAGTTAATAATATTCTTATCACACAAGGAAAATTTTGCCTTATAAGTTATTTGTATACGCTACCTAATGCTTTCTCTAGTACCAGTAAAATTATACACGTGATCTTTCATCTTCTTTGTATTCTTTAATGTCATTTAAGCATTTTTATCATTGACATTAATTTTTTTTTGTATCTTCAACTTCATACTACTATTTTCTATATTCAAATTCAACACATTTTTTGTTTTTTTTTTCAAAAACTTTTTTCTTGAGTAAAAAAGAACAAGCATTAAACAAATGTTCTTCATAATGGAAAAAGTTGTAATAATTTTGAAGATTATAACATGTAATTGGTTTAATTTAAATATTTTCTCCTACTTTTTATACCAATTCCTTTTTACAAATGAAAAGGTTGATTTCAACAAAACAACACCTACAAAAACCAAGATTGTAGAAATAGACTCTATATGCGTATTGGGACCAAGAAGACTAATAATTTCCTACTTCACTTTCTAAAAAACCAATGGAAGATTATATAACTCAATGAAACATGGAACTTTAGAACATCTTCATATTGGACATTGAAATCTAAAGCCCAATTTCAACTGATCAATAATGCAAGCTTATGTATAAAAGACCCTAGATCTAGGGCATGTTCCACCATCGAAGCATTGCCTAACTCATTAAGAAACAAATGAGAATAATACCTAGCATGAAGGTCTTGGTTGTTATGTGATGAATCATGGTTTATCAGGTGATGATATCAGACCCTTGTTAACTAGGTGCTGATATCAGACCCCTATTATCGAACCCCTGATATCTGATGAGTCCTGATATCGAACCCTCAATATTGGGTACATGATATCGAATATGCAATATCGTGGTTCCTGTGTGAGCCTATAAATACACAATGGGACGCATGGGAGAGTAATAGGAAGTTAGTGTTAAAGTAGGATCTTTTTATTAGTTTTTCCTCTCAACCCTTTTCCCAGTGCATGCTTGCAATGTGATGATTGTAATTCTACAAAACCTTTATTCGAGTTTAATGTACTTGGACACGCACATGATTGGCAATAAAGATCAAGATTACTTCATCATTGTAACATTTACTTGATTTTAATTGTTATTTATTACTTTCATAATTAATATTTCTCTACCCTCATCTCCTACCCCTGTTAGTAAATGTGAAATGAGTATGACTTAATCACAAGCATTTAAGTGTGACTACTTGGTATCCTAGTAGCGTACCTAGGACATGCGCTTGGTAATCCTAGTGGTAGTACACGAGGTCTAAGATGTGTATGGATGATTAAGGGATGGATGCTTATCACACTTAGGCTAGCTTAGACTCTCTTCTCCCTTTCCCTCTTAGGTTAATCAAAGTTATTTTCCATTATCCCTAGGAGTAGCATAGTGATAGGAAACACATAATACACCTCACTCTAGACTAAACCATACATGATAAAGCAAATACTAGTCCAAGTGGGAAGATAGCGAACTGCAATCAATGAGTAACTATCTAGATATCACAACTAGCTCGTCTGTGGAGTTCGACCAAATCATGCGTGAACACTCATATTCGTATGGTTGAGTGTAGGAATACCTCGCCACTCATCATTGGCACCATTGTTGAGGACGATGCTAGTTATTTAGATTAGTTATATCATACAAGATCACTGTAACAAAGTATTCAAGATATATCTTTTAGAAAAGAAATTAATTTCAATTAAGTCACACACTATTCACAACAATGTCTCTTTCACAAAACTATGACAACACAATAACTAGTAAGGCCATTCATTGGAGAACTAACGAATTATACAATGATGAAGATGAATTTTGGAGTACTCAATCTGATGCAAGGGCCTCCTATTTACATCAACAAAGACAACATCATCCCAACTCATAAATTCATAATCTACCTAGTGACGATGAACCCTTGCTAGCCACTAAGATCTTAATGCATATACAAGAGGCTGTTAAAATATCCCACAGGCATCATAAGGAAAGTTGTCTACCTAGGCTTAATTTAAACAACTTTCCAAAATTTTTAGGAGGCTATGATTTAGATCCACAACATCATTTAAAAGCCTTCCATGATGCCTATGTATGGAACAACATTGATAATGGATAAAAAAAACTTAAGCTCTTTTCCATGACACTTTTTGGCCAAGAAAAAGTACGGTATAGGTCTTTAAAACCAAAATCAATTTGACATTGTCCAAAAATGGTAGAACTCTTCAACGAAAGATATCAAACCTATGCAAGAGTGTCAACCTTGAGGAGACAAATCCAAGAATGGAAACAAGCACAACATGAACCCTTGGACATTGCCTTAGAAAGATATTATACACTATTAAACAACTGCCTAGACCATGGGTTCTCCAAGGAGAGGCTAATGTACCATATCATAGATGGGCTCCGTGATGAAACAAGGGAAACCTTAGAGATGTATGCCCCAAGTCAACTATATGAACTACGAACCCATCAATTCCAAGAGCTTATTAAGTGGAAAGTAAAAGAAGAAGGAGAAATGGCTAAATGGGAGAATGCTGAAAAATCTCAATGGGACCAAAATCTCAACCTAACAAAGGTCCATAATTAGGAAGATGAAAAATCAACTCACCTTAAGGAGGTGGAACAATCTTTGCCAATATTACAATCACTAGAAGAAATTGAGGAAAAGATCAATAAGATAATGGAGTGGATACATAAAAAATGTGGAGAATATGCCAATATTATTGGAGGTAGAGCCATGAAGAATCAAGAAATAGGAAAAAATACCACTAGACAATCGAAAATAAGTGTAGAAGAAAATAAGAACTTAACTACCAATCATATGTATCAATGTAACATTTTCCCGTACGATCACCCCAAAGGTCAATGCCTAATCTTGTCACATTTACATGAACATTGGGAAAGAATGTTACATCTAGAGTTTGTACAAAAATACTGTGTTCAATCACAATGGCAAAAATCCCAGTCATGGGGGAAACCACCCCCAAACTGGTTACACCCTTCCTATCATCCAAACCCAAGTGCATATCAAGTCCAACATCCTGTTTCGCCAACCAAGTCAACATCCTCTATCTCACCACATTATTATCATTCTCCTCAATACCATCAACCCATATCCTCACCAACAGGACCACCACCTTGGATACCTTACACTTCTCCTCAATTTCAACATTCTCATCCTTCACCTCCTTCTACATCACCTTCGATTGTACCTGAGGGATTTGCACCACAACATCAACCCATGAATGTTACTTGTGCTTCTACTGTCAATAGTAGTGGAAACCCTCCACAACATTGAAGGAATCCCTTCTTTAAACACAACCATAGGAAGGGGTAGCACAGTTCTGAGACCATCGCATTTTCCAACTCAGCACAAGTCCAACATTGTGGTGCTTCTTTTTCCTCAAACCCAATGCCTCATGTTACCTTATAAAGGTCACCAATCAAAACTCCAGCAACTATGGGGTCCAATGAATATAGCCACGTAGGGAGACATACCAATGCTTGCATACCATCTTACGGTCACGAGTGTCATAGTGGATCAACTCCTTATCAATTAACCTCATCTTCTAACTTGCCCCACTATGTCAACTTTAATACAATGTGTGCACCCCAATTTGGGTACATTCCAACCATGACATCAAAGGATGCCCAGTGGTTTGGATATGACCAGGTCATAATATTTCCAAAATGCATGGATCCAACCCTTCCATTTATTAATTCTCGCTATGATCAAAAGTTTAGTTATGGGGGATATCCTCCATTCTAACAAGCATAATTAATATATGTTTTTCCTTTTTTTTAATTTTATAATGTTTTTCCAGTTTTTCATCATTCAATTTGTTGTTTTATCTTTTTATTTATTGTTTTTTCTTTTTATCTTTTTATGAGTAATCTCATCTATGAATAAAACACTCATGTAACTCATTGGTTGAGGTGTTGTTCTATGCTATCAAGTCTCAGATGAATAATTACTTGGACAGCGAGCCCATCACATCCACCCAACCATTCTATTAATAAGAGGTTCTACTCTAGGTATGATGATATTCTTGAAAATAGTAAAAATTAAAGTAATTTTGTGCTCATTATACTTAGAGTGAAGAAGGATGGACCAAGAGGGAATGGCCAGGGTGTGACATCAAGGGGACTTGTGGATTCTCTTTGGTGACATCTGTAGGCATTACCATGTAGCCTAGGTGTACTAAGATCCTTGTGGATCTAACGAAAAATGGGAGTAAGAGTAATAAAGGTACTTAATAAAAAAACAAAAAAAAACACCCAATGCTATTCTAGGGGATCCCACTAGAAAGACATGCACCCATGCCTGAAGGTAGGAGGCTTCTCTGGATTACGCATCAAAAAGAAAAATAATAAAAAAAAAGCAAGAAGAGTGTGCCAAAGTGGATACAAAAAAAGAAAAAAAAAAGAAAATATCAAGATCAAAGTTCCATAAAGCAATTTCGAATCACTCCTCCCTTGAATAAAATGCCAAGTGATCATACACCTTGCTGTCATGGTGCTCTTATGGTTGTCCATCATTGGATGAAGCAATGTAATGTCACTAATTGAAGGAATGGACTTGGTCTTGAGTTTGGAGAAATGGGCTAATGACACATTAATCATGCCCTACACTCAAGATTCATTGTGCCCTGGGTCAGCTACCTCATGTCCCAATCTCTACAATTCACCTCATCTTGTTGTTCATGTATTTGTGACTCATGTCTTGTGTAGCATTGAATGCATATCTCATCATGGTAGTATCAACATGTGTGTGTTTTGTTGCATCAGTGTAGATTACATTTAACCCTTCAAGTGCCGACAGACATTTTAAGGTGTGGTTACACAAGGGCATTATAGGTTGGAACCTACTTTGGGGAGGACCCACTTGCTTGCCTTTTGTAATTTGTACTTGTTGCACACCACCACATCATTTTATATCCTCCAAGTACTTCATTGTCAAATCTATTCTTTCCTTTATCATCATTTTATCAAACGTTTCTCAAAACCATTACATGTCCTTTTATGTGTCACCTAAACAAATCAAGTCTGACATTAAAATTTTAGTGCAACTTCCTTGAAAAAAATTTCTAACTCTAAAATCATACTAAGAAAAGAATTCAAAATTTATTAAAGGCAATCATTAAGGTATGAAATAATTAAACTTCTCTTAATAACCTTACTAATAATTAATCTTTGTGTGATTATAGATGGCCCCTAAAAGAAGACAATAAGGAGGACCTTCTCAAGGTGCAACTAAATTCCCAAGGGGAGGTAGAGACTAAGGACCTTATGTAGAACATGTAGGGTAGGAGGCACAATCATTTATCATCCATCAAGGACCTCCTATCACTGCACAATCTATTCAAGAAAAAGGTGGAGAGGTTAGGGCCCAAGCCTATGAATAGGAATAATGGCTATTTGTGGTATGGCATTTCAAGGTCAATTAAGTGTTTCTGTAGTTACCGCATCCATGGGAAGTGCTAAATCCATCAAACATTGGAACATCAGCATGGAAAACTCATAATCCTTCAATGGTATCAATCTCAGAAGAGGAGAAACATCAGGCGCTTCTTCAATGGTATCAATCTCAGAAGCCTAGCACGCAGGACAAAGGAAAGGCACCCATGGAGGAACCACCACCACCTAGAACCACATGAGTTCTAATAAATACTATAATTTTGTGTCTATGTTCCAATTTTTTCATATTCAATTCTCCACTATAGCATGAATAAATTTCTAGTTAGTCAATAATCCCATACCTATCCACTATGTAATCAATTGAGCTTGTTCCTCACTTTCTTTAAGTCAAGGACGAGTTGTTATTCAGTCGTGGGGGTATGATGAATTGTGGTTTGTTAGGTGCTGATATCGGACCCTTGTTAACTAGGTGCCAATATTGGACCCCTATTATTGAACCCTTGTTATTAGACTGTTGATATCTGATGAGTCCCAATATCGGACCCTCAATATTGGGTATGCGATATCACGTCTTGACAAGCAACATCAAATATGTGATATCATGGTTCCTATGTGAGCCTATAAATACACAATGGGATGCATAGGAGAGTAATAGGAAGTTAGTGTTAGAGTAGGATCTTTTTATCAGTTTTTCCTCTCAATCCTTTCCCCAATGCATGCCCGCAGTGTCATGATTGTAATTGTACAAAACCTTTATTCGAGTGTGACATACTTGGACATGTACATGACTGGCAATAAAGATCAAGATTACTTCATCATTGTAGCATTCACTTAGTTTTAATTGTTATTTATTACTTTCATAATTAATATTTATCTACCCTCATCTCCTACCGCTGTTAGTAAACTCAGAATGAGTACAACTTAATCATGAGCATTTAAGTGTGACTACTTGGTATCCTAGTAGTGTATCTAGGACATGCACTTGGTAATCCTAGTGGTAGTACATGAGGTCCAAGATGTGTACAGATGATTAAGGGATGGATCCTCATCACACTTAGGCTAGCTTAGACTCTCTTCTCCCTTTCCCTCTTAGGTTAATCAAAGTTATTTTCCATTGTCCCTAGGAGTAGCATAGTGATAGGAAACACATCATACACCTCACTTTGGACTAAATCATACATGATAAAGCAAATACTAGTCCAAGTGGGAAGACAACAAACTGTGATCAATGAGTAACTATCTAGATACCATAATTAGCCCATCTACAGAGTTCAATAGGATTGTGCGTGAATGCTCGTATTCGTATGGTTGATTGTAGGGGTACATTGCCACTCATCATTATGTTTCTTCATCGCATCATTCACTATGATACAAAATGGAAATTATTAGATAAGAAACCAAAACTTGTAATGAACACATATTGTAATAAAATATCAAAAACCAATTACTCATATATATCATCAGGAAGAAAAAAATCAAGTATCTCATTTGCATCAACATCACTAGAAGAAGGCATCATAACTTTTTTCTTACAAGCTTGTAAATCCGTATTTTGAGAATGAATAGAAATTTTCACATCAATAAAAGAAGCAAAAATTTCAACATTGGTTGAAGAAGATGAAAGTAATATAGAATCTAATGAGGGACAAGGTACCCCTATGCTCAACCATATGAATACGAGTGTGTACACGTGAGCCAGTCAAACTCCGCATATGGACTACTTGTGGCACCTAGGTAGTTATATGTTGATCATAGTTTGCTATCTTTCCACCTAGACTAGTATTTTCTTTGTCACATATGGTTTGGTCCAAAGTGAGGTGTATGATGTGGTTTCTACTACTATGCTACTCCTAAGGACAATAAGAGATGACTTAATTAAGCTAATGAGCAATAGGAAATAAGATCTAAGCTAGTCTAAGTGTAATGAGCATCTATCCCTAATCATTTATATGCATCTTAGACTTCATGTACTACTTCAGGGATTACCAAGTGCACATCACTCGAAGCACTACTTGATATGCTACTAGGTTACCACATAGTTACACTTAAATGTTTGTGATTAAAGAATACTCATTCTACATTAACAACAAGAGTGATAAAAGAAATATTAACTAAGAAAACAACAAAAAATAATAAATAATCAAAAAAATTTAAAGCTAAGTGAATGATACAATGACGGAGTAATCTTGATCTTTATTGCCAATTGTATGCATGTCTAAGTATGTCACACTCGAACAAAGGTTTCGTACACTTACAAGCATCACACTACGGGCATGCACTTGGAAGGAACATAAAACTAAAAACTAACTAAAGGCTAACAAAATGGACTAACTTAAAGATTGACCAAAAAAATCCCTCGCTATGTGCTTGAGTGCTATATTTATAGGCTAATACAAGAATCACGATATCATGTATACGATATCGTATCCTGGCTATGATATTGCGTAGCCGATATTGTGTACCCAATATCAAGGCCTAGCAAACTGTGATTCATCAAAACCAAATTTGGACACCAACACAAAATACAAAATTTGTAAAACTCATGTGGTTCTTGGTGGTAGTGGTTCCTCCATGGGCTTCTTTCCTTTATCTGATGCTCCAAGCTTTTGAAATGGATACCTTTAAAGAAGTCCCTAAAGTTTTTCCTCCTCTATCCAAGGATCATGTGTCATTCATGCTAATGTTCCAATGTTTGATGGAGTCAGCACTTTCCATGAATACGGTAGTTGCAGGAACATTTGATTGGCTTTGACATACCATGCTAAAAATAGCAATCATTCCTCCTCATAGGCTCTAGCTTTGCCTCTAAATTCTTGATAATCTATAAGCCATCAAGAAAAATCTACTACTACATCTTTCTAACCTTGGTAGCTAGCCTTAACCATCTCTAATTCAAAGTTTTCCACTTCTAATTTTTGCAATGTCTTTTGATGCTCTGTAAACTTTGTCTCATATTTAGCATAGGTGGTAGCTACCTACTTCTTGAGCTTAGTTCCTGAGCACTCTGCTGTTAACATGGCCAAGTTTTCATATCATAGATTTTCAAACTCCATGTATTCTTCAAGATCTTGGATCTATAGGTCCTAGCTTTTCAATTCTGCTTGGTGTGCAAAGGCATAAGTATTCAATATGGCTCGCCACTCAGTATGTTGAGAACTGAAATAATTAATATGGGCCTTAACCATATAGATCTCATTTTTGATGATTTCCTTATACATTCCCACCTCTTCACAGAAGTGTTCTTTTAACTTCTTGTGCTTATTGGCCTCATTTTTCCATGCACTTATTTCTATGGTTGTCCTTTGTTGAATTGCGCATACCTCCTCCATAAAGAGGGTTCTACTCTCCTTGGCCAAGAGATTCATGTCTTGGTTGACCCGAACTAGTTTTTCTTGCATTTTTTTGAAAATTTCTTTGAGAATGTTCTTCTATTTCTCAACTGTGGTCAACTAAAGATTCTCAACAACAAGTAATTTATTTTCCTCTTGTAAGGCCTTAAGAGCTTTAGTATGTGCCTATGTTTGAGCTTGTGCTTTTGAAGCATTCCAATCAGCCTTCTCTTTTCCCATTGCCACCCTTTTATTTTCTTCCATTAATTTATTTAATTTCTTAGTTCTGAAAATGTCTAATTGATCGACTATGATAAATTGGGAAGGATCCTGTCATCCAGCTTGTAGGGCAATGAGCTTTTCTTGCAATCTTTGCAACTATCCATTCATGTGCTTGGCTCTAACTTCAGCCATGACCAATTTTTCTTTGGTGGAAATGAGATCTAATTGTGCTATGGTAACATCTTGGGAAATGTCAAATAAGGATGTCATTACTTGTCCTAGTTGCAACAAATGATCCAAAGCATCCTCAAGTTTTGCAAGAGTCATTGAGGAACTGGCCAAAGCTTAAGCATCATGTGCTCCTGTGAAATCTACCAATGGCACAATAGGAATGTTAAATAATTCTTTGATGTGGTCTACGACTACCTCTACTACGCTTGCTACATCCTGGTGCTGCATGACCATCATCATGGCTCCTTCACTAGTTTCCAACTTGACCTAGAAAGATGTGACATTCCTAGAGATCTACTAACACCACTGGGACTCTCCTCTTGAAATTAATGAAATATTTACACTTGTAGGGTTATCTGAAATAGTGGGCTATATGATGTCATCAATGACCTTGAATAATTTTTCATCATCATAGCTTCCCCAACTGACCATCTTGGAAATCATTCAGAGATGGCTGATAGAAGGCTGATAGTCTTATTGCGATGGTGGAAATTGCTAGACTTTCTAGCTTATGGGCTATGTTGTGGGCCCCACTTCCTATTTTTGGCTGGGTCCTATCATTTGAGGCACAGTGAGTCCAACCATTGGTTCTTCCTCTCATTCTAACTACTCACTAGCATCTTTCCTAGGCACCAATGGTTTGAGTAGTTTAGCATATGAAGTGTTTTTGGCTTTTCTAGGAACATCATTTGTCTAGCCCAAAATCCCAACACATCTGCATAGCTTCCTAATAAGACAAGGGAAAGGAAAAGCAAGCTTCTCTGTCTTCCTTTCCTTAAATCACCTTAATATCTCCATCAGATATAGATGGGGCAGATTTTCATTAAATTTTTCCTTCATAATCGCATTGCTCCGTGCCACATAAGTAGATAATCTATTTAATCCCTTGGTGGGGAAAAGGTGATAAGTGTCAATCTTAAAATAAATTCTTTCTTCCAAGGTCAATTCTCTATAAACTTTATTCTCCTTGTCGTAGGCTTGTTTCATCCATAATTTCCTCGTGTCTGCGTCTAAGAGAGTGGACAAATGAGTAACTTTTGATCCCTTGTTTGGAAGATTTAGGACCTTTGTAATGGCCTTTGCTAAAAACTCAATGGAAACACCACCTACATTAGCAATGGTGCCTTCCTCCTTGCCATGCCAGAATTGATATGTTTCACCTAAATACCAATCACCACTCTTTGAGAGTATGGGCCATAGTGGAGATTCCTTCAATTGAGTCTTTATGGATTCAGGGCAAACTTAGTGAAAGGCCCAAAATTGAGCTCCACTATCATAGTTGCAAAGGTGGGTTTCTCCCAAATGTCTTGGAGACATTTAGGGGACAGCATAAGATGTTACCTTGGTTCTAGGGCTCTAACTTCACCACCTTCAACATGGCTGGATTGCACTATTGTAGGGGTTTCTTGATGCATGCTAAATGATTGTGCCTCTTGATTTGCATGTTCTACTTGAGGTTCTTGTCCTCTACCTCCTCTTAGGCATTTAGTTGCACCTTGAGAAGGTCCCCCTTGCTATCCTCTTTAGGGGCCATCTAAAATCACACAAGGACCGATTATTGGTAAGGTTATGTAAACAAATATGGTTATCTTAAACCTTACTCATTGCCTTTAATGAATGTCTAATTCTTTGCTTAGTGTGATTCTAGAGTTAGAAATTTTTCAAGGAAGCTACCCTAAAAGTTTCATGTCAAACCTAATCTATTTAGGTGACTCATATAATAACTTAGATGGCTTGGATAAAGGGAGAAAATTAATATGGCATAAATTTTTAATAGTACTTACCCCTATGGTATCCTTCGAGTGATAGCAAATTTCGAAAAAATGATGTGCAAGTTCTATAATACCCCTCCTCCATGACTAAGTTAAACACTTTGAGTTTAATTAGGTTTGATCATAAAAGAAATCAAAGCATAAAAGAGCAAAATATTGACTATGGAATTTAGACTTGCAAATTGCTAAAAATCATGGAAGAAAATTTCAACTCTCCTGCATCAACCATTGAAAATGACTTCTATAGTATGTGAGGGGTCCCATATATATAGTTTTTATAAATGCAATATCACGTACGTGATAGTGCATACCCGATATTATGTCCCAACCAAGATAAGGTACTTAGTACAATTGATGATTTTTTGAGTTTTTATGACCAAAAATGAAGGATTTGAGATAGATTCAAATGGTCTAGGGTAATGTCAAGTGGGAATTGAGGCACCGAAAGTGTAATGAAGGGAAGTCATATAATGAAGTTCTTTGAAAAGGATGAGGAAAATGGACATGTAATGTTTCTAAGGAACGGTTGATTAAAATGATGACAAAGGAAAGACTAGATTTGGCAATGGCATATTTGGAGGGTATAGAATGATGTGGTGGTGTGCAACAAGTACAAATTGCAAATGTCATGCAAGTGGATCCTCCCTAAAGCAGGTTCCAACCTATAATGCTCTTGCATAACCACACCTTAAAATGTTTGTAGGTACTAGAAGGGTTAAATGCAACCTGCACCTATGCAACAAAACACCTACATGTTAAGTACCACCACTATGAGGTATGAATTCTATTCCACACAAGACACAAGTTAGAAGTACTTGGACCATGAGATGAGATGAATCACATAAGGGATTTCAAAGATTGGGACATGAGGAGCACAATGAATCATAAGTGTTGTGTGTGATTAAAGTACCATTAGCCCTTTTTATCCAAGATCAAAACCAAGTCCATACCTTAGATCAGCGACATCACATTGTTTCATCTCAATGATAGACGACCATAAGAGCATCATGATAGCAAGGTGTACAATCACTTGGTTTTTTGTATAAGAAAGAAGTGATTTGAATTTGTTTGTGGCATCTTTTTCGTATTTTTTTCTTTTCTTCTTCTCTTATTCCTTTTCTTTTTCTTCTTCTAGCCACTTTTGCACTTTGTCTTTCCCAAAGGTGAGCCAAAGAAGCCACCAACCTTCAAGCATGGGTGCATGTCTTTCCAATGGGAACCCCTAGCATAGCATTGCATTCTTTTCTTGAGTGTCTTTATTACCACTCCTACTCCCATTATCCATTAGATCTACAAGGATCTTAGTACCACCAAGCTGCATAATAGCCATACAGATGTCACCAAAGAGAATACACATGTCCCCTTGATGTCACACCCTTGTCATTCAGTTCATCACTCTTCACTTTGGGCATAATGAGTACAAAGTTACTTTAAGTTTTGATGATAATAATAATATCATCATTCCTAGGGCAATAACCTCTTATTAATAGAATGGGTAGATGGATGTTGTGGGCTCACTATCCAAATAATTAGTCACTTGTGACTTGATAACATAGAACAACACCTCAACCAACTAGTTACATGAGTATTTTATTCATAGATGAGATTACCCACAAAAAGATAAAACAACAAATTAAAAAATGAGAAATTACAAAACAAAAAATTGAAAAAAAAACTATAAAACCAAAGAAAAGGAAAAAACATTTACTAATTCTGATTTTTAGAATGGGGATATCCCCCATGGCTAAACCTTTAATCATGACGAGAATTAATAAATGGAAAGTTTGGATCCATGCATGTTGGAAATATTGGGATACAACCATATCTAGACCACTAGGTGTCTTTTGGTGTGGTGGTAGGAATGTACCCAAATTGGGGTTCACACACTTGGTTAAAGTAGACATAGTAGGGCAGATTATAAGATGTGGTTATGTGATAAAAAGCTAATCCACTATGACACCTGTGACCATAAGATAGTATGCAAGGATAGATATGTCTCCTCACGTTCTTATATTCATTAGGTTGCATGGTTGTTGGAGTATTGATTGGTGGCCTACATAAGGTAATAAGAGGCATTGAGTTTGAAAAGGAAGGTGCATCACAGTGTTGGGCTTGTGCTGAGTTGGAGGATACAGTGGTTTTAGAACCATGCTATCTCTTTCTACGGCCATGCCTAAAGAAAGGATGCTTTCGACATTGTGGAGGACTCCCACTACTATTGATAGTAGCAACACAAGTAATGTTCATTAGTTGGTGTTGTGGTGTAAAACCTTGTGGTACAACTAGTGGTGATGTAGAAAGAGGTGAAAGATGAGAATATTGAGAGTAAGGAGTGTAAGGAATATGAGGTGGTGACCTCGTAGGAGAGGACATGGGTTGGTGATACTTGGGAGAGTGATAACGATAAGGTGAAGTAGAGGATGTTGATCTCTTTGGAGAAATAGAGTGTTGAACATAATAAGTACTTAGTTTTAGGTGATACAAAGGGTGTTTCCAGTTTGGCGATGGTCTCCCCCACGACTAGGGGTTTTTCCAGTGCAGTTGAGCACAATACTTCTGTACAAAATCTGGATGTAACATGTTTTCCCAATGCTTATGTAGATGTGACAAGATTGGGCATTGGCCTTTGGGGTGATCGTGTAGGCAAACATCTCATTGATACTTATGATTTACAGTTGAGCCCCTATCCTTATTTTCTTCAGCCCTTCTTTCCAATTGTTGAATGGTGTTCTATCCTATTTCTAGGTTTGGTATTCCATATTGGTTTTGGTTGTTAGAGTTATCATGCATGGGTCTCCCTCTAATAATGTTTGCATATTCTCCACATTTTTCATGTACCCACTTTGTCATCTTGTTGATCTTTTCCTCGATTTCATCTATTGATTTTAGTATTGAAAAAGGTGGTGACGGTTTCACCCCCTTGAGGTGAGTTGATTTCTCCTCTTCATGATTATGGACCTTTGTTACTTTAAGAGTTTGGCCCTATTGAGATTTTTCAACATTCTCCCATTTAGCTATTTCTCCTTCTTCTTTTGCTACCTACTTAATAAGCTCTTGGAATTGATGGGTTTGTAGTTCATATATTTGACCTAGGGCATACATCCCTAGGATCTCCCTTGTTTCATTACGGAGCCCATCCATGATGTAATACATTAGCCTTTCCTCAAAGAACCCATGGCCTAGGCATTTATTTAACAACAAGTAATATCTTTCTAAGTCCATGTCCAAGGGTTCATGTTGTCCTTGTTTCCACTCTTGGATTTGTCTCCTTAGGGCTGATACTCTTGCACAAGTTTGATATCTTTCGTTGAAGAGGTTTACCAATGTAGGCCAATAGTAAATTGAATTTAGTTTTAAAGACATGTACCACACTTTAGCTTGGCTAATGAGTGTCATAGGGAAGAGCTTAAGCCTTTGCCACCCATTCTCAATGTTGTTCCATATACAAGCATCGTAGAAGGCTTGTAAATGATGTTGCAGATCTAAATCATAGCCTCTTGAGAACTTAGAAAAGTTGTTTAAATCAAGCCTGGGTAAACAACTTTCATTATAATGCCTACGGGATATCTGAATGGCCTCTGTTATATGCACTAGGCTCTTAGTGGATAGCAAGGGTTCATCATCACTAAATAGGTTGTGAGTTTGTGAGTTGGGATGATGTTTTCTATGTTGATGTTGGTGTTCCTGATTTTGCCTATGGGTTCGATTTTTATTTCTACATTAACCTTGTAAGGAATAGTCATATGTGTCACAACCCAACATTGAAAGAGCAAAGAAAGAGAGGGAACTAGAAGACTTATCATGAATTTTTTAAGTCTTCCAATCATCCCCTAATGTACTCATGCTATCCATTGAGAAGGTCCAAGGCCTCATGGGTCCCCTTGTTCTATGGAATGTGCCATCTTCACTAGAGGTATCTAAGTTGGATGACAAAAGTCCTTGAGTGTCGTTGGGGTGTCCATGAACATATGAAACTCCTACATAAGATTGAGTACTCTAAACTTCTTCTTCATCATAAATTTCATTGGTTCTCCAATGAATTTCCTCCTTAGATGTTGCGTTATCATTGTCTTATGAAAGAGTCATGTTGTGAATTATGTGTGACTTCATTGAATTTAATTTCTTTATTTAAAGAATATATCATTAATACCTTTTTACAACAATTTCTGTATTATATAACTAATCTAGATAACTAGCACCATCCCTAGCAACGATGCCAATGATGAGTGATGAGGTACCTTTACGCTCAACCATATGAATACGAGCATGTACGCACAATCCGGTCAAACTTCATGGATGGACTAGTTGTGGCACCTAGACAGTTATACATTGATTATAGTTCACTATCTTCCCACCTGGACTAGTATTTTCTTTTTCACGTATGGTTTGGTCGAGAGTGAGGTGTATGATGTGGTTTCAACTACTATGTTACTCCTAAGGAGAATAATAAATGACTTAATTAAGCTAATGAGCAATAGGAAATAAGATCTAAGCTAACCTAAGTGAGATGAGCATCCATCCCTAATCATTCGTACACATCTTGGACTTCATGTACTACTTCTGGGATTACCAAGTGCACATCACTCGAAGCACTATTCAATATGCTACTAGGTTACCACATAGTTACACTTAAATGTTCATGATTAAAGTGTACTCATTCCACATTAACAACAAGAGTGATAAAAGAAATATTAACTAAGAAAATAATAATAAATAATAAATAATCAAAAAAATTAAAAGATAAGTGAATGCTGCAATGATAAAGTAATCTTGATCTTTATTGCCAATTGTGTGCATGTCCAAGTACATCACACTCAAACAAAGGTTTTGTACAATTACAAGCATCACACTACAAGCATGCACTCAGAAAGAACTGAAAACTAAAAACTAACTAGAGGCTGAAAAAAAGGACTAACTTAAAGACTAACCAAAGAATGACCAAAAAACATTGTGTGCCTGAGTGCTATATTTATAGGCTAACACAAAAATCATGATATCGTGTATACAATATCATATCTAGGCTGTAATATCGCATACCTGATATCGTGTATTCAATATTGAGGCTTGGCAAACTGCGATTCATCAAAATCCCTTATAGGGGAATTCTAGAAAAATCAAATCTAATGTGAAAGCTTGGTAATTCACAATTACTTATAGATGAATATTTTATACACCAAAATCAAGATTCTTATCTCCAAAAATTATCTATAATATCAATGAAGATAAGGTAATATGGATTATTAAGCTTGGTTTTTCTAGTGTAAAGGAAGAGATTAAAAGTGTAGGACATATCATTATTATCTAATAAATGATAAATTCCCTATCAACCATTGGTTTATGGCCCTTACTAGTTTAATGTGGGAGATCTATGCTTAGCTTTAGTTGCTTATATTAGTTTAATGAAGTTTTCTTACTCATTTTTATAAATTCCATAGAGAATTAACCTAGGTAGATTAAGAATATTCTGTTGATTCTTACTTATAAGGATTAAATGGTTCAAAATAATTAAAGTTAATGACATGAAGAAGAGTTAAGAGGACTTCAAAGAAGGATAAACCATATAACTTGAGGGATGTGAGTTTCTAACCCTACAAAGAACATTTTAAAGAATTACCTTAATCACTTTTCTAAATTGACACCTAAAGGTTTAGATTCCTATGTGACTAACAGGAAGTTAGAATTGGATAACATGTTACTTAGAAGAAAAATTACTTTCTAATCCTCTTTTTTTAACTATCTTTTTTGACCTGAAATCTTATGCACTTGCTGTACTTTGATGATTCTATTTTCATCTAATGTCCATTAGAATCAATATCAATTGGTATCCATAGGAGTCAAATATCTACTAAAACTATAATCTATTCAAACTAGTCAATTCTTTCCTTGAACCTAACTTGTAGGCTATAATTTACCCTAGATTATAACCTGGTCTATAATCATAGTTCATCTAGAACATGATCTACTTTGGTGATGGTTCACAACTCACCTTGGTGGCTCATAATTTACTCTTATTCATAGTTCATTCTAGATCATATTTTATCCTTGATTTTGATCTACCTTGGATCATGGTTTTCTCAGGTACCATTTGTGACATCCCATTCTTGGATGCTATTGCAAATGTCAAATATACATTATATTCAACATTATGCATATTGATGAGCAATGAAAGATACCCCTACGTTCAACCATACAAATCATAAAGCATTCATGCATGATTTGGTCAAATTCTATGGACTCTATGTCTTCTAGTACACTAGTTGTCTAGAAAGTGAACCCTATCCTAATGGTCATCCATTGTGTTCCCAATTACACTTGTGATGTACAAAGGTATGCTTAAGTGTAATCAAGGCATATGATTTTTATTGTTTCATGTTTTGTGTTCCTTGATTCTTAAAGTAGAGTGATGAAGTAATTTAATAACTAATTTAATTTAACTACTTAACTAGTCCTAACATAAGCATCTGGTCCCACTTTCCATATACATCTTAAACCCACATCTCCACTACTAGGTTACCAAGTGTTACATTACTAGGTCCACCAAGTAATAACACTGCTAGGATTACCAAGTGAATACATGTTTATGCTCAAAGTAGTCATACTTATGTATTTAATCTATTTAGCTTAGATAATTAACTAATTGCTTAAAGTCTAATTTAGCTTAGCTTAGCTTAGCTTAGCTTAACTTAATTAATTGCATATTTAATGAAAACAATGAATGCATAAATAAATCATTAATCTATTCTAAGTGCTGCAAGATTTGATCAAAAGGCTCATCTTTATTACCATACACACTAGTGTGGTTCAGCTACAATAATGCTCAAATAAAGATATGTATACTTTCTAACTTCTACTGCAAGCACTCAAAGAAATATTCTAACCTTCAAATGGAAAAATTGTAAGAGCTCTACTACTACTATGACTTGATATTCCATAAACATGGCTGTGAGATCATATTTATATTTTTTATTATAGGGTTGCATCAACGAGGCCTTGTAGACATAGTAAACGCTACATCGATATGACCCTATCAATGGGGCAACACCATGTAAACAAAGCCTCATTGATGCTACACTTTGATGCTCATCATACCCCAACGACTGAATGAAAACTTGTCCTCAAGTTCCTTTACAAAATTCAAAAGGTATGGGATTATTGACTAACTCTTGACATAATAAATTGACTTTGACAAAACTGAGTGCCCAAGTGTACCAATCAACACATTACAAAAATTATGGTGTTCATGAGAAAAAACTGAATACCATGACATGACTACATAAAATTAGACAGCACATTCTTCGATGGCATGAAGACAGTGGAGAAGATCAGATAGCCCCAAGTGATGGAGGCTCCTAAGGATCTGAAGGACCTTTTTGGCTTTAGGCACATGTAGTGGTTGATGTGGCCAGGGCTATTGTACTATGGCTACAACCTTCAGTGGAAGGTGAAAGGCATCTAGTAATGCCTTCATCTTCTCCTCCTTACCCTAGGGACCATTCATAGTCCACGCTGCATCACCAATATGGGCAAGAATGAGAATATCCCATGGTTAGGACATTACTGGGAACATCTTCTTAACATTGATAAACCAGGTTATAAACTATTTACATTTGACATTGAACACCCTAATTTTGTTTTGTAGCTCTTCGTAGTCATTCATTCCTTTGACCATATTTTTTGTGGTAGATGTTTGATCAATTTATTTTCCCTTGAGAACTTCAAGTTCAAAGTTTTCAATTGAAGCTTTTGCTTGGTGTCTTTGTGATACTTGAACTTGGCCTCATACAACAAGTACAAACTAGCCACCTATTTTTCTAGTTCTAATCGTAGTTGTCCAGTAGTCAGCATGGCCAAAGTTTTGTATCAAAGATTAGAAAGCTCCATGTATTCTATCATCTTTTTAATTTGCAACTCCTTCATGTAGATTTTCACCTTATTATAGGCATCTATCCCATTAATGATAGCCTACCAAGCTTCTCTTCCTTAATGGAGTTTCTAGAGGGCTTCATTCAATTTTACCTTTGCCAATTGGATGTGGTTTTCATTCACTTCTTTTTGTAGATTAACCTACTCTCTATAATGATCTTTGACTCTCTTAAATTTGAGAGCCTCCAGTTTCTAGGTAGTTATCTTGATAGTAGTTTTCTGGCAAAGGGCACAGACCTCCTCCATGAAAAGGTTTCTATTTTCTATTGCCAATCTCAATACTAGTTGCTCCTATTGTTGATGGATGAAATTAGTTAATTATTATTTATGCTCATCAACATTCTGCAAGTGATGGTTCTCTACAATCAATTATACATTTTCTTGATGGTTCTAATCCAAAGCCTTCTGAATTTTGTGTTGTCTGAGCTCTACCAAGGATTTATAGAACACCACCATCTCCATTACACCCTCAACACCTTTTAGTCTTGTGTGAGGCTATTCAATAGCTTCATCTCTTATCAATGCTAGGTTGAGAAATGTAGGGTCGACAATTTGGACTTTTAATTTTACAACATTAGCAACCAAGCATTTTTTTAGCTCATGGGTTGTTTCAAGTTGCCCCTCTAATATGATGTTCTTATCCCTTGCCTCTAGTAGCTCTAACTAGGTTGCAATAATATTGTCCAAAAGATCAAAGATATTTGGAAGCAGTTGCTTAGTTCCCACCAGTTGATCCAATAGTTCTTCATGTTGTGCTACATTTATCCTACCACTTATGGTTCTTGTGAACATCTACACATCCTTGAGTGTAGTGATGTCTAGTATAGATGCTACAGGTGAATAAAGGATTTTAGCTATTCAATCAACATCCACCTTTACTGTAGTCTCCTACCCTTGGTGCTACATCACCAATACAATTACCTCCTCACCTTCCTCCAAGTGTACTAATAAGGCCATAGTGTTCCTAGAGATTTTTGGAAGTGATTGCTATTCTACGAGAGATGCTATGACCTCTATGATGCTAGGATTCTACCTTGTAGGCAATTGCATTCTTTGGGCTACAAAAATAGATCCACCTCCATCCATCAAGCTAATTTTTTGGGTCACCTCATTTAAATAACCCATTGTTGATCTATACATGGATGGGTCCCTACCACTTATGCCTACTTATTACTCTTGTTCACTCAAGAGCCATTTTCAATATTCACACAACTATTGGGTTGTTGTAATGACATCAAACATAGTTGTTTGAGTGGCAGGTGGAGGTGGTGATTACTACTCCTCCTCTTAAATGGTAGTTGTATGCATCTTCTCTTTCATCATATTTACATTATTCATACAATAGAATATTCCTCCCCTTTGAAAATTTTTTTTGACAAGGCATGGAAAGGTTGATAGGGAATCTCCCACTTCTTCATCTCTAGATAGATCAGCTATGGAAGGTTGACAGGGAATCTCCCACTAAGAGCAATGCATGCTTGGGTAGAAAATGTGGTGATTTTTCTTGGCCTCACTATGGGATTGAGGTGGAAGGCCACAATCTTATAGTGGATTCTTTTTGCTAGTGTGAGCACACCAAACTCCTTATAGTCAACACCATAGCACCATTGCATCCATTCTTTCTTGATGTTGGGGTCTAAATGTATTGGAATTTCAAAAAGACTTGCCCCTCTTTCTGACAACCCAAGCACTTTAGTAATAGCCTACATCGAGTAAGATTGAGATATCCTTGATTTTTACCATAGATATAGGCTTCTTATTGTTCAAAAATTAAAATGTTTGTCCCATGTACCACTCCCCAATGGAAGTGATGATTGGCCACATGGGAGAGACCCTGAGTTGGTCCTATACTTCACTTGGTGCTTGCTCCAAGTAAAGGCCAAAGTTCAACTGCTAGAGCACTATTTTTTGGACCTCCCTTAATCTGATATAATTCAACAAGCTTCTATCAAGGTCACCTTGATATTTGTGTATTGAGTTGGTGCATCATCCCAGTGGGAGTGTTCTATTGTTGTTATTGGTTCTAGAATCTGTTGAATAGATTCCACCTTAGCCTCTTCCCTAAAAGGACCTATGGCATGGGTTGCAAGTGGTTCTTCTTGGGCCTATTCTTGGCCCCTTCCCATTCTAGGTCATTTCTCCCTTGGTTGAGATGGTCCTGCTTCTTTTGTATGCTTTCCTTTTGATGCCACCTATAGTCACAACACATCTATGGATTAGTAAATACAATGTGTAACTTTTAATTTTTTAATACCTTTTCTCATTAGTCAATTACACTTTGGCTAAGGTTAGACCATGGTAGATTGATTATTTTTATTATTATTTTATTAATTTTTATTGTAAATGTCACTAAAGCTTATTGGAAAAGTTTAACTTTTGTAATTTAGTGTCTAATAGTTGGTTTCTTAGTTAAACCTTGGTGGGATTTAGAAAAATGGAGAAAAATATCCATCAAAAATGGCATAATTGTGGCCCCCATGATGAAGAGCTTACCTCTAATAGCTGTAGGGTCAAAGAATGAAGTGATTTCAATAAATATTTAGGAAGTTCTAGTCTCTGGAACATTCTAGGCTCTAAAAATTTGAAAACCTCCCTTGGCATTTGTGAGAAAATGTAAAAATTTCCAAGTGGGATCACACATATATATAGAATATTTTTGCTACATCAATGGGGCCTTATATACAAGGCCTCATATGTGGGTTTACTCCATCGACAAGGCCTAGTATACAAGGCTCAAAGGAAAAATTTTGAATTTTGAATATCTTAAAAAATACAGGGAATTTTTCAATGAATTTGGGGTCCATGGAGTTCTAGAAAAGCCAAGAATATGAGGAAATCATTGAAGAGTGTCTTTGAAAGCTCAAAAATTGAAAAGATTGATAGAGAATATATTTATTAAACAAAATATGTGAAGGAGCACATCGTTTGATGTAGAAGATGAGTGTACAAAAGATTCTGATTACAAGAATGCCTAAGGATAAGGTGCTTAATGAATCCAAATAAGGGATATGCAAGTGGGTCCTCCCCATTGCAGGCACATGCCTTGTTTGCACTTACATAACCTCAACCTAAGGAGTCCATGGGCCCCATAGGTGATTAATGGTCAATGGAAGTTAAGGACCAAAACCTGAAAGATTCTACCTAAGAATTCAAGTACATCAGACCAAGACACCAAATCAAGAACATGGACTTCAACAGTGAAAGGAGTTACAAACAACATAGATGGATGATGAAGAAGGTGGAATGGAATTTCGAATTGAGGTCATAAGAAGTCCCTTATGGAGTTTGTGTTTAAAATGAACTAAGAAGGTTCATCCTTAGTCTAGACCAAAACAAACCTCTTTCAATGACTTTGGATCACCACTCCAAGACCAATCTACCCCCTTGAGATACAAGTGTGCATCCACATAACAATCATCATTCCATAAAGAGAAAAAAAAAAAGAGAACCAGGAAGTGAGAGAGGGCCTTAGTTAGAGAGGACCTTCAAGCATGGGTAACATGTCTTTCTAATCCCATAACCAATGCTTGTAGCCCATTTAGTTATCTAAGTTTTGTGCTTTGAATTTCCATTATGTTTATTTTTTTCTTTTTTTTATGTTTTTTTTATTATTTTTTTTCTTTTTGGATAAGAACCACACCATGCAAAGACTTTATTTGACTTCCTGTTATTGGTCGACATGGAATGGTAAGAAGTCTATGAAAACACTCAAGCTCTGAAGTAAGTAGAAGAATAAAAAGAGTATTGAGTCCCCTTGAAGTCACACCCTATACAAACGTTTGAATCCTTTCTAATTCTGGAAACTACCAAGGTTAGAAATTTATTAAAAGTTTATTTAGTGAAAAGGGACCTCAAATTTCTAGAACAAGGAAAACCATAGAGTTTGTGGATGGGTGGATGTCATGGACTCACTGCCTGTTCCCTAAAAAATAAACCATGACTTAGCCATTGCCACAAAAATTCAAAAATAGAAACCAAACATTAGCAAACAAAACATTAAGCACAAACCACCATCAATAACAACTACAACACCACTGTGTCCTATTGGTACAAAGCACATTTATTAGAAAAAATTCTATATGAAACGGGGACTCACTATTGGCTTGTTTATTAGGAAGCAAATGGCACTATGATCAATGTTTACAAACATCTTATAGCCAAGCACATAGTACCTGAACTTTTCAAGAGCATACACCACTGCCATTGGTTCTTTCTCAGTTGTGGAGTAATTCAATTTTGCACTTACAATGCTTCAACTTGCATAGTGGATGTAATATGAATGTTTCTTATCATCCAACTGCATAATCATAGCTCCCAAGGCATAATTAGATGCATCCATCATTATATGAAATGGTCTAGTTTAGTCTAGTGCCTGTAGAATTGGAGTTTCTATGAGTTTATTCTTTAGCTGTTAGAATGCATGTTCATACTCCTTGGTCCAGATGAATGGAGAATCTTTCTTTGTAAGCTCAACCAACAGCTTTGTGATCTTAGAAAAATTCTCTATGAACCACTAGTAGTAGCCACTTTGCCCAAGGAATGATCGAACATCTTTGATTGTCTCTGGTTGGCATGTGATTCCTTGGATGATCCTTATCTTTACTAGGTCTACATCAATCCATGCTTGAGTAATTATATGCCCTAGTACTATGCTAGACCATTAAATTGCTTTTCTGCTAATTACGCCTAAGGTTTGTTTCAATGCATCTTTTAGTACTTGCTCAATGTGGTCTAGGACATGCTCAAATGTAGTCCCATAGGTAGAGAAGTCATCCATAAAGACCTCTACCCTATTACCAATTTTCTATTGAAAAATACTAAGGACCAGGCATTGAAATGTTGCAAGGGCATTACATAGATTGAACAACATCTTGCAATATGGAAAAGTTCCTTAGGGATTTATGAATGTTACTTTGGCCTGATCTTTTAGCGCAATCTAGATTTGGTTATAGCCACTATAACCATTCAAAAATCTATAATAATGATGCCCAAATATAGTGTCCAACAGTTGGTCCACAAATGGCAATAGAACATGATCTTTAAATTCTTCCATATTTAACAACCTAAAGTCGATGCAAACCTACCACTTCCCACCTTTCTTTGGCATAATTACGAGTGGGCTAACCCACTCACTATTTTCTATGGGATAGATGAAGCCTGCGTTGAGGAGTTGTTCTATTTCATCTTTGACAATCTACTTCAACTTGGGGTTCAGTTGCCTTTGTGGCTACCTTCTTAGCTTCATGATTGAGTTAGTGTAAATGCAATGTTGGCATATCCTTGGATCAATTCTAGTCAACTTAGAATATGACCAAGCAAAGGTTGTTGGCCATTTGTTAACTACCTTCAACAGCTTATCTTTTTGTTCAAGAGTAATATTTGCATTGATGATAACCAACTTGCCATTATTTAAAAATGCATACTTCATGCCAACTCATAGATTTTTTAACTCTAGGGGCTCTTACTTGAAATTATTAGGGACTTCCAACTCTTCCCAACAAGTATCATCATTTTCATCATTAGAGTTGGTGATGAACCTGCTCAAGTTCATCCATGCCCTCAACATAGCCATATGTTAGGCTCTCAATAGGTTCCATGCATAATGTGTTGCTATCAAAGTAAACTATTAGCCACTGGGTGCCCTCCTATTTTGTGGTTGCTACGTATAGGCACCCTTAAATATCAATTTCATGTGCATACTAATTACATGCTTTCATGAATGTACTTTTAATGGACCAAATTTTCTACACAAAATTGCACTCGTTATCACTATATGCGATGCATGGAACTCACTTCTTCTCAAGTCATCCAAATTCATTTTCCTTAAATATTTTCATGCAGAGATCCCTGATGCCCATTCATGCATCAATAATGCTCAACCATGCATGTCCCATAATGATAGGGAAGTTGCCTTTGTAGTTTTCAACCTTAATCATCACAAAAATTGATAGGATAGGACCACCCACAAACTATGATCATGATGTCCTCCACTAATCCCAAAGAGATAGTGATTGATTAGTTTACCAATTCTAAATGGATATTTCTCTTCTTAAGAGGTGGTAGGTTCTAGGCCTTGTACATGTCATAGGAGATGAGATTGACACCGAAACCAAAATCAAGAAGAGCCTTGCATGGCTCATGTCCTATGATCTATAAGTAAATAAGAGGACTTCCTAGGTTAGATCTTTTCATGGGAAGGTTTCCAACCTTGATCCAATCGGAGACAACATGAGTTAACATCATAGTGCAGATCTAAGGTAGCATTTGATTTGAAGGGCTCTCAAATGTGTTTAATGCAGAGGATGAGGATGCTAGAGATATAGGGTGACCAGTCACATTAGGTTGTGAGCATTTGGAAGGACTATTGGATTGGAAAAATTTTCATTTCCAGGATTGACTGTCTGAACCACTCAACTAGAAAGCTAGTTGTGAATTTATAGCCCTTGTAGCATTTCGTTTTTGTGACCGTGGGGAAATTTCATCCTACATGAATGGAGCAAGAGTTAACTAGGTTGAGGATAGAGGGATGTGTGTAGAAAAATGTGGAGATGATATGGATATGGGTGCTTCTCTTAAGTAGATGGTGAACGGGTTCAATGGTATTTTGGAGGGTAATAGTGATGCTAGAATGAGGCATGGTTGGTACAACTTGTGGAGAAATGGGTTGCTAAACATAGTACCCATATGGATCTGGTTGCCTATAATATTACTACTATCTTGGCAATCGCATTCTCCATGACTATGGTTGCTGCGAATGCTAGTATTGCTCATGTGGTTGTGGTGAAGCTTCACTTAGATAGTAAGCTTGTTCTTGCTAGTGGAACTACCTTAGATTGTCTTGAGGATAGAGAAATCTTTTGGATGCTTACCTTCTTGCTAGTCATGGATTTAAATCATACACCCCAAACTCTTGTAAGTGAGACACGATGGGACAACATCATTTAGGATTTTTATATTGGTAGATGTCACACCCAACATCGTCATCGAAGTCTATCTCCACAAGCTCTTCTACTTTAACAACTTTTCCCTTACCTCTCTAGTAGACATGTTCAGCTTCTTTCCACCTCCTATAGTTATGATCACTATTTTTCTCTTTGGATTCTTCAGCAATATTCATAGCAATTTGGAATTTTTCATCCAAAAGTTAAATAATTTATCAACCTTTGCCAAAACATCGAAAATAGATTTTTGGATGGGCAAGGTTTTCCTATTCACCACTTCATCAAATGGTGACTCCTCCTTGTCACAGAATTAGACCTCCCTTTTCTTGAAGGAAGGATCCCTATTATATTCTTCTGCACTTTCTCTTTTTCACAACTCACCTTCTTCTTTTTCTATCTACTCTATCAGCCTTTCTATCTAATGAGCTCTTAGTTTAGATAGTCTTCCTTAGGCATAAATCCCATGAGTTCTTCTAGTTTTTACTTTGAGCCCATGTATAATATGGCAAAGTTTCTCCCTCTGAGAATAACCATGGCCAGGGCATCAATGCAAGAGAGAATAATATCTACCCATGATGGCATCCAAGGATTTGTGTGTTCCCTATTTCCAGCCTTAGATTTGCCTTCTCAGATTGGACACTCTAGAGTACATCTAGTATTTATCATTGAATAGCTTGAGCATTATACTCTATCTACAAATAGATTTTAGCTCCAAGGACCAGTACCAAATTCTGCTTCTTTGATGAATGTCCTGGGGAATAGCTTCAATTTCTGTCAATCATTCTCTATGTTTTGTAAGGTGCAAACATCGTGAAAGGCTTGTAGATGGTTTTGTGAAATAGAGTTATATCCCCCCTAAAATCTTGGGATATTGTTCATATCTAAGTGCTTGATTTGACAATCTTTCACATGCCTAGATGGGATCTGGACTACCTCTACAATGTTAAGCATGCTTCGAGTTACTAGTAAAGGCTCATCATCAGTATTATTTCATTGTCACCGATGATGTCCTATGTTACCACTTCAATTATTGTGAGCATGGCAGTCAATATTATTATTCTACTACTAACCTCCATCACAATTGTACCTTTTACTACATTTTTTAGAACCAGAACAAGAAGAAGAAGATGCAGATGAAGAGGGAAAAGAGGAAGAAGTATTGCCATCACCATGGTATCTACCAACTCCTCTTCGATTATGATGACCACATTTGTCAGGTTTCTTATCATATCGATGCTTGCTCGAGCTCCTATCTTGACTACCATCTTTATTGAAACCTAGTTTGTTAATAATAAAATGTAGATTTAGGTTCACACCCTAATCATCAATAATGAACGGTGAAAAATTTTCATGTTGAGAGCCTCTAGAAAAAGGGCCCTCATTATCATCTTGGTTCAGCAAGAACAAGGGATTGGTGAACTTTTTCCCTTTCACAAATTCATGTTGCTTCTCCTGGTGTTGATCTCTTTGGCATTGTGTTGCAGTGGGATTGTAGTCCTAGTGGTTGTAATCATGCACAATGTACTCCTCTTGAAGATCATGGATGCCTAACTTTGTAAGAGTTTGAAGAAGCATCATAGGCATAGATCAATCAGGAGGCATTACAATGTTTCCTTTCATATCACACCATTGTAATTATCTATCTTGGTGTAGGATAAAGGTGAAATCAGGTACACACTCATCAAGATGAGTATATGCCACCTTACACTGTTGTAGCATGGATGGTTTGACATCTTCATGTTTGTGAGAAGAAGACATTTTGCAAAGAAATGAATTATTAGTCTGCTTTTGTAATTATATAATTTGAGAATGATGTCAACCTTAGGGTTCATCCAATGATATTAATAATGTTCACTAATCTTAAATAGCACATGTTTCAAAAAAAGAAACCCCAGCAATAATGCTAATGATGAGCAGTGAAAGTTACCCCTACACTCAACCATACGAATTACAAAGCATTCATGCATGATCCAGTTGAGTTCCATGGACTCTATGTCTTCCAATACACTAGTCATCTAGAAATTAAACCTTTCCCTAATGGTCATTCATTGTCTTCCCAATTACACTTGCGATGTACGAAGGTATGGTTAAGTGTAATTGAGGCATATGATTTTTATTGTTTTATGTTTTATGTTTTATGTTTGTTGATTCTTAAAGTAGAGAGATGAAGTAATTTAATAACTAATTTAATTTAACTACTTAACTAGTCCTAACATAAGTATCCAGTCCCACTTTCCATACATGTCCTAAACCCATGTATCCACTACTGGATTACCAAGCACTATGCTACTAGGTGCACCAAGCAATAACCTTGCTAGGATTACCAAGTGAATACGTGTTTACACTTGTAGCAGTCATACTTATGTGTTTAATCTATTTATCTTAGATAATTAACTAATCATTGAAAGTCTAATTTAGCTTAATTAATTGCATATTTAATGAAAACAATGAATGCATAAATAAATCATTAATCTATTTTAAGTGTTGCAAGGTTTGATCAAAAGGCTCATCTTTATTGTTGTACACACTAGTGTGGTTCAAGTACAATAGTGCTCAAATAAAGATCCATACACTTTTTGACTCCTACTACGAGCACTCAAAGAAATATTCTAACTTTCAAATGGAAACATTACAAGAGCTCTACTATTTCTATAACTTGATATTTCATAAAAATGATTGTAAGCTCATATTTATAGTTTTTATTACAAGGCTACATCGACAAGGCCCCATAGACATAGCAAATGCTACGTCGACGTGGCCCCATCAATAGGGCAACACCACATAAACAAGGCCCCATCGACAAGGGTCCATCAACATGACACTTTGACACTCATCACATATTTTACAAGATAGTAAAAGCATAGAAGAAAATAAGAAGGAACTTTACAAATAAGAAAAATGAAATTAAATAAGTGTATCTAGTTCATGCTTTGAGGCTTTATGGAATTATCTTCCTTTGGCATCTATCTCTTAGAGACAATTCAACATTGCCACTATGATTATGTCAAAAGAGGTGATCAATATGTTTTTGTGGCACTTCACTTGGCTTTCATTATTTCTCATTCTCAAATTTGTAGTTCCATCCTAGCACAGCCTCTAAGTTATTGATCTAAATACCTCAATTCAAACCCTAAAAAATTTCTTCAAGAGCCATCCATATGCATTAAGGTTGTGTGCTGATTGTGGCTATTCACATATGTCAATGTCAATCAAGAAATGAAAAAAGTGGAAAATCACTCAAGAATAAGTGGTGAGCCTATGCAAAACCTTAAAATAATTTTAGGACTTAATCAATATACCTAGCTATTAAATCATAAGATTAAAGACAACCAACTATATACCTAAATTTTCATGACCTATTTGATGGCATAGATGTTTATATTTGGCTTTATTGTTTATTTTTGGCCAATAGATTATCGTTGATGACAAGCAAACAAGCCGACTAGAATCATCATAGTAAGTAACTAAGAACTATGATACCCTGCCTCTAGCTTTTATATCCATGATGCCAAAATGCTCTTATTTCTTAAACATTGGAATTGGATTACCTAACAGAGATTGTTAAAAGCTTTTCAACAACATATTCATGCTTGTATATTGTTTTTTAAAGATTAATATTTCCTACCTATTTGATTGGCAATATTTTAATGTGTCACAAGATTAAAAAACAAATAATAAAACAAAAAGTCCCTAGTGAATGTAATTTCAAAATGGTAAACAAAGAAATGCTAATGAATCTATGATATAATTTGAGCATTAACATTGTTTGATTTTCAATATGTTTTCAAATAAATAAAATTTATCTATAGAGGCCTGATAAAATGATTGGGATTATAACAGCTAATAGTACTTACACATTGTACATTTGCACTCTTACATTGAAAGCTTATCCAACTACCTATTAAGCCACCATTTGAATGTTTTACATCTCTTCAAAAGGGTTGCGTCAATTATTTTTGGCATCTTTATATACCTTCTAGACAACTGACCAAGAGGGCTTATAGTAAGTACACATAAACCTTTGTGTTATGATTTTGTGTTTACAATTTTTTAGATTTCCATTATCATCCTTGCCTTATCCCAACAAGAATGGAACAACCTTCATTGCAATGAATTAACCAATTTCAAGCCCTGATATTTCCACTATATTAATCATATGACATCTACAGTGAAATAATTAATTGCAAGTTCTAATATCAATTACAAATTTTAACTTTCATCATGGAGGAGAAATGTTCTCTTTTATTGGGTGCAACAACACTAAGAAAGAAGACATTTGCATAGATAATGGATTTTGGAAACTATGGATTGGCATTCACCACCTTACCCTTTATCCAATATGTAAGTTTATCACCTCACAATAATTACTCAGTGTTTGAATAGATAATGGATTTTTGAAATCATAAATCAGTGCAAGGATACTCCACATCTAGGCAAAGCTTACTCATTACTTAAAACTTGATCATATCACCATCAACAAGTAGCTCATCTCCAAGTTCAAATCTTAGTGTCTTGTTAACAATGCTCTTGCATTCCTCTTTGCTTTTCCATCTATAAGCATTCAAATAATTTATCAAACAGCAATTGAAGCAACCAAAGATCAAAATAAACAACCTAAGAATGTTCCTTAGGAAAGCTCATGAAGTCAAAGTCAACCTAGAGAGGGAACATACTTCAAAAACTTTGGTATTCACCAAATCAGAAATGAGGGTCCAAGATTTAAAGAAGAAAACATAAACAAAATTTTGAACAAGTGTTGAAAGAAAAAATAAAAAGCAGAATATAAACTGCAAATCAAAAATTAAATGAACAACATGAACAACACTCGACATCTTTAAGTACTTAACATCTAAAAGGCTGAACTTACATAATGTGGGGTAGGATCCTACCACCCAAACATAGAACCTAGTTTTTACTTATTATAGTATCAATAATAAAATTAGTTAAAACATTTAATAAAAATAGTTTGCAAACAGTTAGAAGCAAGGCATATGAAACAGTCTCTTAAAAGCATAGTACACAATGTCCTCTAAGTTCCAAGGATAAAATAACCTTGCTCAAAAATTTTTCATGCAGTGCCTCAACCATAGAGGTCTCCTATGATAGCCAACAAAAAAATATATTAAACATGGTTTGGATTAGGAACATTCCCCACAAAAGATACCTTAGATACAGTGTAATAATAAACAAGCTTTAAGGTAGTATCACTACCAATGAGGTCTTACATCATAAATTTTATGCAAGCCCTCTTGAAAGGTCCAAAAATACATGTCTTTCAATGCCTTGAAAGGATCCACAATGGTAAATATTAAATTGGATTGGCTGCATATGTTATTTTCTATATTTGAAATTTAAATTGAAAATTAAAAAGCCCCAAAAAGATGTCCATTTTTTTAGAGAAAGTGAAGTGCAACAATCTAACAATGCATTTTTCTTACATTTCCATCTTGATATTTGTGAGAATGTTTATACATCTGCTTTGTTAGAATGATGTGTATGATTAGTGTTGATTTGTAGAATTATCCATAATTTTATGATTGTGATAGATTTAAAGTGTTACTAATGTACTTGTATTGATGATTGGCTAAAGGACTAGTTATTCTTCTTTCTAATTGATCTAAGTTGTGGTAATATGTATATGTATTACTAGATGTAAAGTACTAAGTATGTACTACTCATTGATTTAGCATATATTAATGGAATGAACAAAATGAATGTTGAGTAAAGATGAAGCTCAAATGTTGTGTTATTTGCAAGGTTGTTACTATGTTTGATTATTTATGTGTTGTTACATGACTTATGTACATTGAAATGATTTCCTAAACTAATTAAAGTATTTCTTTGTGAAATTTATATATATTAGTGTGCATATATCATGTAAGTGGTTTGATGTGTGTTCATTGATTGGTTTATATATATCAATATGGTTGTAACAACTAATGAAAGATTACTTGTAATTAGAGCATTGATAGCATCTCGAATCATTCAATATTCAAATTAAGAGCAACTCAATAGCATATCACCAAGACATATTAACCAATAACACAAAAATTACAAAACAAAATATTAAACATCATCCATACTATGGTATTGTGAGTAGTTATGTTTGTGCAGGTCCCAGTCTCCTTCTAATAAACAAGCTTAAAGAAATTAGCTCTCTCAAGAGGAGCATTCATCTAACCTCTATGATGCAAATAAAAGTTAAATAATTAGAACCAACACTTAAATTTTATTTAATATCAATATTTTGATGTAATTTTACATCCACATGTCTGTACTCTAATACTGAGAAAGGGCTTCATCCAACGATACGTTGCAAATTTTAGTTGCTTATGGTTTCTTTGGTCTTTCTGATCTCTTATATCATGAATAACTGATACAGAAAATTAATATTATATGGCAAAACAAAAAGCATAAAAAAAGTTAAATAATTTAGGTATGTTTTCCTCCTTTGTGCAGTATTACTTGATGAACTCCACCTAGTGTTCTTTAGGAATGTCATCTGGATGCAGCTCATTTATAATTTGGTCTTCAATGTATTACAGGTTATTAGCCATGTTTGTTTGTAGTGAGGACCTAAAAATTAGAAGTAAGCTTTTACAATAATTTGTAAGTAGAAGAAAATAAAGTGATGAGGACATCACCAAATACTAAGATGTCAATTCTTATTTATGTTGTGTGTTTCATGTTTTTTAGTGTACCTTATGTGTTTTGGCATGTTTTACATGTTTGCAGTAGGTTTTAGGATTGATGGGAACTTGAATGAGGAGTTTTGGATTCAAGCTTAATTTCTTATGATTTGGCAGGGTGGCAAGAAAGATGTCTTTCTACCTTGAAAGCCATCTTCCAATGATTGAAAGACATCTTCCACATTAGCAAGATGTCTTTTTTCAAAGCCCAAGTCTCTAGAAAGACATCTTCTATCAAGGCCTAACTCTCAGGTAAGATGTTTTCCATCTATGAAAGACATCTTTTTGAGCATGATGTCTTTTGAAGAAAGACAGCTTCCATGATCCAAAGACATCTTCTTGAGCATGAGTAACGACCATTATTTTGTGATTCAAGTGCCAAGTCATCTCAAAAAGCTATAAATAGGAATCAAGACCTTTCATTGAGTGTCCTAGAAAGGTCCATGATAAGAGAGATCAGAGAGAAGAGAGGGGAGAGAGTGTGTGAAGCTCATCTTGAGCATCCATTATAGGATTCACTACAATTGATGCATGTCAGCATGTTGTGAGTGTGGTATTCTTTTCTTGTTTCCACTTGTATGAACATTTTGTAGGATTTGGCTTCAATATTAGGTTATTGAGGCTTGGTCCTTACCATATTGCTATAACAGCCTTGGATTGAAGACAACCGACTCAAGGAGAGGAATCCTCTACATCAAGTCACAAGGTATTCACTCATCTCTAGCTCTATTTTCATTTGCAATTTTGTTGATGTTATTTTCGATGCTCATTTAGGGTTTACTTAGCCTTCTTTTGGTCATTTTGGGTGATCAATTGAATTGGATATCAGAAAATTTTGTTGTTTAGGATACCCATTAGCCTTTTCTAGTTAGCATTTGTGGGAATTGGATGGGTCCTATTTTGGTTTTTCATATATCTTATTCCATCTAAGTAGGTACTCCAATTTGGGTTGTGGTTACTTTTGATCCTTATAAAATTTCTTGTGGGTATTTGTGCAATTTTTCTTTTAGGTCCATTTGATCATGGCACCCAAGAAGAAATCAATCCATGACTTAGCCAAGGACATGGAAGACTTGAGGGATGCACTCAAATTTCTTGTGGAAAGAATGGAAAAGCTTGAAGAAAAGAAAGATAAGCCTCCATTGCCAAGGACTTCTAGGAAAGATGTCAACTTAGAATTTTCCTTACCAAGAGCTTCTTCAACAAGGTAACTATCCATGCCAGACCTTCAAGATGATATTCCTTTTGGGCATGAAGACATTGAGGAAGATAAGGAATATGAGGAAAACCCTCATTCTCCAATTGTTGAGTCAAGATCTTATAGGTCCAAATTTCCAAGAGGAAGGAATAGTGAATCTACTTCAAAACCTCAAGGGAACCCTAAGGAGGAAATGAAGATCACTCATGCAAAGGCCTTTAGGCATGCCTCTAGGATGACTCATGTGGAATTGAAGACTTTTAATGGAATGGAGGACACTAAATCTTTTCTTTCCTGGTTGAAGATCTTGAATAAGTACTTTGAACTTGAAGATGTAGAAGATCATCAAAAGGTGTCATATACTGAGATCAAACTTGAGGGTATAACACAAATTTGGTGGAAGAAAGAGAGTCATCCTTACCTTGTAAGTAATGGAGCTCCTATCAAAGATTGGTCCCTGATGGAATTCATGCTAAAACAAAGATTTGAGAAGACCCACCATATGCAAGAGGCAATTCAAAGATTGAAATACCTAAGGCAAGGTGATAAGAGTATGAAATACTTCTACATGGATTTTTGCAAAGCCTTCCAGCAAGAAAAAATTCATTGGGATGAGCATGGGCAAGTATCTAATTTCCCAGGGTTAAAGAGGAACTACCAACAAGAGCTAACATTCTATGAGCTCCAAACATTAGATGAGCCTTTTGAATTGGCTCTTGAAGCTATGAAGAAACTTCAAGGCTTCAATAAAGGTCCCAAATCTTCTAAGCACAAGGATTCCAAAGCTTCTAAAGATGAGAAAGAAGCAAGATAGAAGGAAAATGCCCAAACAAAACACAAATGAAAAGTAAGAGAAGTCTAAGAAGGGCCAAGATTCTGAGAAGGAATACTCTAAGAAAGGGAAAAGTCAAGGGAAAGTCCACAATTAAGGCACTTCTTTCCATTTTTGATACATGATAGAAAATGTTTTCTAATGTTGAGCCATGCTCATTCAACCAGAGCTTTATTTTATCATTGCCAGAAAAATTGGTTAAGCCTTGTGTGCTCCCATGTTTTGTACTCTTTTCTTTTGGTATAAAAAGTTTGGGGAAAAACGTGAATGTAGGAATCAATGCTAATTAAAAAATAAAATAATATAACTATCAAGATAGAAAATAATATAAGGTACAATGCTGAAGTTTTAAGTACTGATAAGAAACATTCCACAGGTTAATCATGCTACTTAGGAAAATAGTTCTTTCATTTCTTATTCCTGTTGTTGCCTTAGCATGATATGTATTTCCTATTTTTCCACATCAAGTCAACCTTTTGGTGTTTTACTATTGTCTAGCTTTCCTTGCACTAATATTTACAGTTCTTCTATGTAAGTCTTTTAAAATAGGTGAACTTGAACCTGTTAAATTCCAATAAAAATCCAATAGTTCTCTTACTTTTTTAAAAAAACCCATTTCTTGTTAATTTTTTTTTTAATTTCCTTTAAAATCCAAACCTACCTTCTTTAAGATCCAAGAGAAATTCAAAATTTATGTAGATATGAACACTTCATGTTGGTTCAACCATAGTATTGCAGGGTTATGAGCTGATGGTGTTAAAAATTGAACATGCACAATCTTATGGTTTTTAAGAGTTTTTGTCTACTGTTAATTAGTAATGGTTTCATGCTCTTATGCTGATGAACTTATTTTCAAAACTTGTTTCCAACCACTTTCATACATGTGATTAGGATGCAAGTTAGAAACTTTGCCAGCAAGCTATCCCTCATTTTGTAGATCTTCATTTTACCTTCAACTATAATTTGATGACGTTTATGTGAAAAAAATAATGACACAAATGTTTCAAGCACAAAACTTTAAAAAGCATGAGAAATCCATCATCTAATTGCACTCATTCACCTTCAAATTAATATTAAAACCTTCATATGATTCAAAGATCCACATAACTCATCTTCATCAACCAAACCCTTAATTTCTATACATGTTACTGTTGAGGCCAACCTCACCCATGCTAGGCATAGGGCCTTGACCAACAATAATATCTATTGTGAAAATTCAATATTCCCAAATGAAATGTTTTTTCTTTTTCAAAGGTTAAAGAAAGGGTTAAGGCCTTGACCTTGACTCTCCTTGCTGTAATCACAATTAATGGACAGCCTAGAAAATTGCCAATGATCAATCGAGAAGACCCTGTTCAAGCAACGCACAATGGCAACTGTTAAAAGTAGATTTCATAGAAGAAGTCTTTATAGAGCTGTCTGAACCACCTTTCTTTTCGTTTACATTTATAAAAAGTGAATACTACGATGAAAAAAGAACAAAAAAGAAAAAAAATAAGAGAGAATCAAGGGTAGTTCGCAAGGTAGGAAGATTTAACTTTACACTCTATCCACCTTTGTAATCATCGATTTAAACCTTTCTGCATTTTTTTTCAGTACCGTGAAGAATTATATTATCAATATTTAAGCATGCACTCTTCTTGTCTCACTGAGTCAGAGTGCTTTTGTAAGGTGTAGTTGCTACAAAGCTTGAGTATTTGCTTAGTGTGAAATTTGAATACTTGTTGCAAAAAAAAAAAAGTATTTCGACATAAACCATAAAACTTAAGGCTTATTTTCCAGCTCATTTTCTTATTTCAGTTTTCTGGTGTTGCGGTTAACATGGCGAAGACAATTGGCGGTTTAGGGTTAGGGTTTCTCTTGTAGGGCTGCTATGAAGGGGGGCCAAAGTTAGCAATAGGGATTTTTTTTGGGGGAGGGGGGGGGGCGAAAGAGTCGGAAGTCTCTGGGCATGGTAGTCTCTCTCAGTTCTACAGAAAATGGTAGAAAAACGTACACGTGAGATGCAAGCAGGTGGTTAACAGCGGCAGTGCTAACGCGGTCACAGGTGTAGCCAGCACAGGGTAGCGATCAAGGCCTCCATGGTCTCCACCAACACAATACAGCGGTCTTCTCTCTTCTGTTGGTAGGTGGTAGAAAACAATAGGTACATGAGATGCCTGGGTGACAGCAGATGCCCACAGCACGTCAGTAGTACTCCAGAATCTCACACAGACAGTGCGCATGCCAGGAAACGGAAGATGCTTATTGCAGTGGACGGCTGGTGCGCACTGAGAGCACGTGGCTGATAAAACTGCGGTCTACATTCAGGCTGTTGCAGTGGATGGGGTGGTAGACAACGGAGGTCTCTCCTCCCAATCAATAGGAGTAGGAGATCCTGAGTAGAACCCACATCAGGAACTAGAAATACAAAGCACAAGATAAACTTTAATTTAATTTGAATTTTGTTTTGTATTGATTATTATACTAAAAAATTGCACAAATATTTAATTTTGATTTTTAATTATTTTACTATGTTTTTCAAGATATAATAGAACTTTCCTAAAATTAAATTTAAGTTTTTAATATTTTGCTTAAAAATATTATTATTATTGTTTTGTGCCATAGCCCTTTCCAGCTAAGACTATTCCCGGGTTTCCGTACCCATACGGGAGGCACCCTAGGCTATAGTCTCCTAAAATGAGTTTTCACAGGTGTTCGCGTGTCCAAAATTTACGCATCAACACCTTTTTGGTGCTAGAAGGAGGGCAGTTTCTCAACCTTTTCTTTATTTTTCTTTTATGTTTCTTTTTTGTTTAGAAAAAAAAATTATTATCATTTTTTTTATTATTTGTTTTATTTTTACCTCCCTATTTTTAGTTTTATTGCTCTATTTTAGTTTCATTTTCAAATCTCCAAATTTATATTCTAGCAATCTTTTTTCTAATTTGTTTTTTTTTTAATTTAATTGAGGTGATTTAAATCATTTTACTTTCAATTTACTTTTCTGAAATTTTGTAATTTAAATTNAATATCTCAACAAAGAACTCATACTCCTACCCCTAGTCAACCAGCTACTCGTCAATTTACTTTGAGAAAATAATGAGCTTTATTTTTTCCAAGTTCAATTCCTAAAAATCCTTGGATTAAGTTGGCAGCCCATCAACCCCCAGCTCCCTTAGTAAGAAACCCTTTTAACTTTTATAATTACCATGACATACCAAAATCCCTTCAAAACATAAATCTGTTCTTCGATCCTACAACCCCTACAAAAGATGCTCGCCAACACATACAATGTTTTGAAACCTTACTAGGGATCCACAACATTATACATAATGATGTGGCATGCAGGGTGTTTGTAACAACATTTGGGACCAAAGTAACCCAATGGTTTTTAATGCTTCTTGATGCCTTTATTAACACATGGCAAGAATTCAAAAACAAGTTTTTGAATCAATTTGACAAATTTACTAGCCCTGCTATCGCATCAAGCAACTTTACCAACCTAAGAAAGCTACCTAGGGAAAATGTTAGGGATTATAATCGTAGATTCCTTCATCAACTTGCCTATGTGCCAAATGAAATGCGACCACAACCAGATGGTATCCTCAACTTCTATCTCTCTACCATTGATCCATTCTTCACTTATGCTATCAAATCTAATCCCAACATAACGGAAATACAAGGTGCAATATCAAAAGCTAGGTAATTAGAGCAAATAACCCTGATGAACAGCATCCAAACCCAATTTGGGATGATGAGTGTTAGTAAACCTATGTAATCAAACCCACTCCTACCAAATTTTCAAATGTCTAATGTTATGCCTCAAGCTATTTCTCCCTTTCAATCAACTCAATCTTTAAATAATTACTCAAAAGGCCCCATGTCCTCTTCATTCTTACCATCCAACACTGGTTTGAATGATGATCAATTAAAAGCCTTGATCCAATCCATTATAAACCCAAACGGGACATCAAATTCTGTTGAACCACCAACCCAAACTCAAAATCAGATGACCCAAATACTCACTTCACTACAAAATCTATCCAATGAAGTGGTTGAGCTAAAGAAAAACAATAATAAAAGCACTATACAACCATAAAAATCAAGTGCATCAATCAACGATGATTATTGTCATCTTCATAATACAAGGCAACATTTTGAAAAGACTTGTCCTCAATTCATGGCATTATATGGTGACAATACCCAAGGGCAAAAAAATGGGAAAACCCCTATCATGGTCCTTAATATACCTCATGAGATAGAAAATGGAGAGGTTTCCTCATTAGAACAAGTTATGGTAGGCGACCCTAACCCACACAACACTCATTACCGCAAAATTAGTGACATTATGAATGCTACACAACAACAAACTAGGAACAATTCCTATACACCTCCAAACAGAAGAATTACTATTCAAAACAATGTAAACAACCAATCCGGGTCATCCCAAGTAATTGCCCCACAACGACCAAACCCCTCTTCTATACTTAGAAGAGTTCCATCTCAACAAGAAGCTAAAGATGAACATAAGAATTATGATTTGGTTGAGGATTTAAAAAGAGTTAAAGCCAACATTTTAATGTATGACCTCCTACACTTTAATGAAATGAAAGAAGTGATTCAAGATATGGTTCATATACCCGTAGCCCAAAGAGAAAAATCCCCAATTCCCAAAAGGCAAGTTCACTTTGCAGAAAGTCCTAACACATTATTAGCACAAAACATGAATAATTCCATGTCTAGCAAAAAGGACCATCCCCCTTTCCTAACCACTTTGATTATTTTAGGAAAGAATGTCCATAATTGTTTAATGGATTCTGGTGCAACTGTTAGTGTTATGCCTCTTGACATTTGTAACACCTTAGGAGCACAAATGATACCACAAACTAAAAGTGTGATTCAACTCGATGGATCTAACGTACCTGTGGTAAGTTTATTAAAAGGAGAAGAGGTACAACTTAAGTAATACCCTACATTTACATGTTATACTGATATCCTAGTAGTTGATGTGACACCCACATATGGTGTGCTCTTATCTAGAACTTTTGGAGCTAATTTTGGAGGCTTCTTTAGGTCGGATTTCTCGAAATTATTGATCCCAGTTAAAGGAAAATCTGAATATATGATTATACTTGGGGAACCCTTTTATAAGCAAGTGGTAACAACTTTTGATCAACAAACTACATCTCAAGGAAATCAAAACAACAATCATTTCATTAGTTTGGTTGAACTAGGACTTGGCGAATATTCCTTAAATGATGATATAGATGAGGCTACATACATAAATCCTTTTGCATACACATATTCCACTCAATACTACCAGGCTTTTAGGGAATGCAAGAAGGTGTACGAAGATATTTTGTCATATCACCAACACGATGGAAAAACCTTTCTTTTCAGTGACCCACCACCACTAGGAAATGATACAGATATAAGTGAGATTTTAACTAATGAAATATTAGAAGATGAGCCAAAATTTGATAATGATCACTGTTACCTTGACCAAAGGGCCAATTTTTCAAATATTACAAACTTGAATACTTGGATACTAAGAGTGGATGGTGCTTCTTCCAAGAAAGGCTGTGGAGCTGGAATAATGCTTATACCTCCTAGTGAAGCTCCTATTCTTAAACCTATTAATTTCACTCAACCAATGACCAACAATATGGTCAAGTATGAAGCACTAATTCATGGGATCAAACTAGCTAAATACTATGATTTGTCCAAACTTAAAATCTATAGCGACTCCCAACTAATAGTGAACCAAGCTAATGGTATCTTTAATGATAAAGACATCACCATGAAAGCATACAAAGCTTACATTCTTGAACTTATTAAAGAATTTAAACGTGTAACCATTGAACATGTACCTAGGGAAGAAAATTATATTCATAATGCACTAGCCCAGATGGCTACCACTTTGGATGTCCCTTTTAAGCATAATGCTTGGGATTCAAAAATCATTATAAAAAAGGTGAAGTTCTATTCTATCCCTGATAATATCTCTTCTTTTCAAGTGTTTGCTGATGATGACCATATTTGTAAATTCCTATTTTCTAAAGGAGAATTTAACAATCAAGGAGATACATCCAAGGATGTTGTGTTCTTGAATAAGATATCTCCTAAAACCATAGTTAGAGAAGCTTTATTTGATGATCTATACACCAAGGACCTAGATTTATCTAAAAACACTAATTAATAAACGTTAGCTCAAACTGAAACAATTCAAGTTCAAAAGGGAGGAAAAAAATATCTTGTTAAAATAGGAGCCTGTTTACATCCAGATGAAAGACAAAGCTTTGTTGACCTATTACATGAATTTAATGATGTTCTGGCTTGGACTTACAAAGACCTTAGAGACCTTAGAAATGTTTTTATGAGATGTAGGTAATTCCACATCACCTTGAATGTAAAGAAATCCATCTTTGGTGTTCAAAGTGGTAAATTTCTAGGTCATATAGTGACCAAAGAGGGGATTTCGATTGATCCTGAGCAAGTAAATGCAATTTTAGAAGTACCTTACCCTTTATCCAAGACTGATCTGAGGGCTTTCTTTGGTAAGATTAATTTTGTTAGACGATTTATCCTAATCTATGCTGAATTAGATAGACCATTGAATGACATGCTTAAGAAAGATAGTAATATGCATTGGACAAATGATAGAAAGAATGAGTTTCTTACTATTAAAGAAGCTATAATTGATGCACCTATCCTAGCTTCTCCTTAGTATGAAAATGATTTCTACTTATATGCCTTTTCTAGCAATGTTACAGCTACTGCTATCTTAACCTAAGACATAAATGATCAAGGTGAAAGATCCATAGCTTTCATGTCTACACCTTTAAAGGATGCAGAATTAAGATACTCACCCATAGAAAAGTAATTGTATGCTGTGATAAAAGCCTTGAAGAAATTCCGCTACTACTTGTTAA
>MNCI01036412.1:251232-263542 GCA_015680685.1 Gnetum montanum | reverse complement strand
AAGTGTTTGAACCAAGAGCAAGCTAACGATGCTGTAAAACAACTTTNATATCAATTCTTCTTGGACTACTTACCAACTAACGAGCATCTAATATCATGAGCATGTGACATTTCGAACTTAGAACTTAAAAGGGTTAAAGCAATCGAAAATATGTGTGATCACCAACAAATTGTCAAGAGATGGTTCAATAAAAAATATGTAGCTAAAAATTTTCAAATAGGTGATCTAGTCCTTAAGAGAGATAGAGCGTCTGGTCAAACTGGCTCTCAAACTAAGTTTTCACCTATGTGGTCAGGTCCATTCCAAATTGTAGACATCACTACCCCAAATGTGTTTAAGATTGCTGATTTGCAAGGATATAGGTTGAATAGGAATTTTAATGCATTTTATTTGAAACATTTCTACTCAGGTACCCCACGTGGGCATTTGGTATATTCTTAGTTGCATGTTTTCTTCCCCCTTTTCTTTGCATTTCATATGTATATTGTTATGTTTCCATATTTTGCTTGCATTTTCATCATTTCTTTCTTAGCATATTATTTTGATTATTGTGTTCTTCATATGATTTTAATAATCATTTTTCATTTGAGTTACTAGATATTGGGTCATCTTAACACCATTGGAAAATAATGTAGGTCTAATATAATTTACTATTTCTATAATATAATGCTATAAAAACTGCTTTATATTTTATAAATACTCTAACTCTTTCCAATTGATTCCAAGGTTTCAATTTATTTGTTATGTTAGATTATGGAGAATTGAATTTATACAAACTTATCATGTTATCATCATGATCATGTGAGTGTAGGATATGTGATGTTGGAGAGTGGTTAGTCATAATTACTAGGGGACCTTGGAAAATTCTATCCTTTCCTCTCATAAGCCCAAGCCCTCAGATATGATGATCCATGGCTATCCTGTGAACAATGGGGTGAAGTGTGTTCATTGAATCCTTAGCCACCCAGAAGAGCTACTATGATGCCACCAATCAAAGGCACATACACAAGGGTTGAACTGCACCATGGGCAAAGTTTCCAAAAGGACCATGCTCTTTGGCAGTGTAACTAATCGGTCAGACTTGTGTTGGAATTCCTACCTCAAGAATAAAGTACACCATGAGCAAAGTTTCCTTTAAAAAAAACAAAACAAAAAATGAGGACTTTATTCGTTGGCAGTGTAATAAATTCTTGAGTGTGATGGGGTCTGGCAGCAATCCTCACCCTAACCTCCATTTTCCCTTTTAAATTTAAGTTTTTCAAAAAAAAAAAGACTTAAGGAAAAATCTGAAAATTGTGACTTACTATGATCTAACATGAGCTATAGCTCATCCTCCTCATTAAGTTTTGTATAAGTCACTTGCTCAAAATAATCTGCATACTTTTACTGTTACCTTGTGAGAATATTGAGAATGAGAGCTTAAGCATATATATATATATATATAATTACACATATATATCTATAGATCTTAGTTAAAATAACAATAAATTATATATTTAGATTTTAATGGTTGTTTGGATGGCCTATGTCAATGTCTCTTTTGATTATTTGGTTATTTTAATCATGTTTAGAACATTATAGTTTACTTTCAAGTTTGCATTTCTGGTTTCATGTTGTTTTTGTTTCTCCATCTGTTGCATTTTCATTCAAAATGTTATGGTCCTTGCACTTGCATGCAATCTGTAGTTTGGGGGCTAAGTGTTGATACCAACCTCACCCATGCTAGGCATAAGGCCTTGACCAACAATAATATCTACTGTGAAAATTCATTATTCCCAAATAAAATGTTTTTTTTTTTAAAAAAAAAAGGGTTAAGGCCTTGACCTTGACTCTCCTTGCTGTAATCACAATTCAATGGGTAGCCTGGAAAATTGCCAATGATCAATCGAGAAGACCCTATTCAAGCAACGCACAATGGCGACTGTTAAAAGAAGATTTCACAGAAGAAGTCTTTATAGAGCCGTCTGAACCGCCTTTCTTTTTGTTTGCATTTATAAAAAGTAAATACTACGATGAAAAAAGAACAAATAAGAAAACAAATAAGAGAGAATCAAGGGTAGTTCGCAAGGTAGGAAAATTTAACTTTACACTCTATCCACCTTTGTAATCATTAGTTTAAACCTTTCTGCATATTTTTTTCGGTACCATGGAGAATTATATTTTCAATATTTAAGCATGCACTCTTCTTGTCTCACTGAGTCAGAGTGCTTTTGTAAGGTGTAGTTGCTACAAAGCTTGAGTATTTGCTTAGCATGAAATTTGAATATTTGTTGCAAAAAAAAAAAGTATTTCGACATAAACCATAAAACTTAAGGCTTATTTTCCAGCTCATTTTCTTATTTTAGTTTCCCGCGTTGCGGTTGACATGGCAAAGCCAGTTGGCAATTTAGGGTTAGGGTTTCTCCCGCAGGGCCGCTATGAAGGGGGGACCAGAGTTGGCAACAGCGATTTTTGTTTTTTTGGGGGGACCAGAGGTCTCTCCTCTCCTAATCAGCAAGAGCAGGAGATCCTGAGTAGAACCCACATTAGGAACCAGAAACGCAGAGCACGAGATAAACTTTAATTTAATTTGAATTTTGTTTTGTATTGATTATTGTACTCAAAAATTGCACAAATATTTAATTTTGATTTTTAATTATTTTACTATGTTTTTCAAGATATAATAGAACTTTCCTAAAATTAAATTTAAGTTTTTAATATTTTGCTTAAAAATATTATTATTGTTGTTTTGTGCCATAGCCCTTTCCAACTAAGACTATTCCTGGTTTCCATACCCATACGGGAGGTGCCCTAGGCTATAGTCTCCTAAAACAAGTTTTCCCAGGTGTTCGCGTATACAAAATTTACGCATCAATAGTTACATGTTTTGCTTATTAAAACCAAATTTTTTTTTTACTATGCTCCAATATGTTTTTATGACATTTACTATGCTCCATGACATTTTACTTGATAATTATCATGCCTTCACAAGTGTAACAATTTCCGTGAAATGCTTGTAAATAATCAACTTTTCAAATGCAGTCATGTCCTAAGCTTATCATATGTCCTACGAGATCTAAAAATCAGAGGATCAGAAACTGAACCCTAAAAGCACAATACCCAATCATATAACAGACCTATGATGAAAGAAGTCTTTCCTTTTGAAAGATAGGCAACAAAAATTAATAATTTTGAGCCTAAAATGAAGCCAACAAAGGATTAGCCTTGCAAATGAAAACTAAAAATATCTTGGATTACCAACACTGCAGTTTGTAACCTTGTGTAGCATTTAACCCAATTTAATAAACCTCCATGATGACGCACATAGTGACCCTATGACTCTCCTGAATTTCTTCCCTTTAAGAGGCCATCCAAATCTTATCTATGATGGATGCAATGGGCTTCTTTATGAATATATTGTTATTGATTCCCCCTTAAGGATACTTTTGAAAGCTATGAAAACCATCCAATTTATATGCAATATTTGGCTACATTTAGGACATTGTTTACACTTTAAAAAGCATGGAAATATTAGACATGAAATATTGATAACCTGAAAGTTAGCCATTAAAGCTATAATGGAAGGACCAACATTCTAAAGTTATGTTTTCCAGTTTCGTAGACGAGTGTTTCCAATCACTTTAGTACCTTCATTAAAATCATCATTTGGTGATATGTAAGGTTATTGACCTACACTCATTTGTCCTATCCATTTTACTTGTTTTCATCTATGTCTCCTGTATTGCCCTTTTCTATGCCATGTTTTTTTGTTTGTGTATGGAATCCCAGGTATAAAAGGTTTCAAGCATCACATCTTTTCACTTAAATCAGCAATTTTTATATTTGAAATGTCACTTTGCATGTGTAATCTTGAGCTTTCCTATGTGGATGATATTTGTGCTTGAAGGTTTACTTTTATAAACCTTTTGTTAATGAAACAATGACCTTATGTTCCAGTGACACAAATGATATGCAACATTATGCTGGAAATAATCAATAGTTGCACAAATGAGAATTAAATTGAAATGTGAATAGAATTTTCAATAAGAGGATCAAAATTATGAAATTAGTGGAATCTTGAGAATAAATAAATTAAAATTATCTTATTAAAAACATTACCAATTCTATATCGAGCTAATAATTATGACTTATTCTATCATATTATTAAATTAAAACTCGAAGATTTGCGAATTACAAAAACTATAATTAAAAATTTATGAATATGAAACTAAATTTATTAGTATGCCTAGTGAAAACCTTCACAGAACCTAATTGTGCCAAGATTCTTGCAAGTTTGGGATATGGCAGTTGCCAGAGTTCCTGTTGCTGGACCTATGGCGTTGCTGCTGCTGCTGTTGGCATGGGGAGCTTTGGCAACAACAATGCTCTGAATATCATCAATGCTTCTGGGACTAATGGCGCTGCAGCAGGAGCAGGTCTGGTTATGGGAAGTAGCTCATCCATTGTTGATGAAAGGGTTGAGGGAGTTTCAATAAGGAAACAGAATGTAGTAAAATGGGCCATGTCTCTGAAGAATGGGATTGTGTATGATGAGGCTTGGAAGCTTGCTGAGAGTCTAGAGATTTTGATCAGAAGATTGAAGGGTAAATATGATAGCAAAATGCAGTAGGAGAGAAAAATGGGCAAAATTGGGGATCTCGCAATCTCTGGTGGTTCTGGTGATGAGTTTCCTGATGTTCGCTAGGCCAGGGAATTAACGTCTGATAATGAGACGATGAGACAACGGGAGGAATTGGGAGCTGATTATAATAATTTTGTTAGATTTGAGAAAAGCTTAGAACCAAGGCTGATGGATCTAGAACTCAGAATGATGCTTTTGATGCTCATATGGCTCTGGGAAGGATCCTGTTTGATGATTAGATTTTCAAGGAGGCTCTTGTGAGTTTCAAGAGGGCAACTGAATTGAAGCCAAATGATGTAAGGCCTCAATTTAGGATGGAAAATACACTGCATTTTTTGGCATACACGTTGGCTTTTGATGCTGCTGAGGTCACTGGCTCCGAAGCTTAGGGGATGTTGTTAATCTTGGGATTGCATAGGAATGTCGGGGGATGTTGTTGGGTGCCTGTGAAAAATATAGGAAAGCTACATTTCTTTCCAGTTCATACGGGGTCCAAAGCCTCTGCAAGTACACTTTTTGCTGTAGGTGAGCACAGTGCTGCAGAGGCGGTCTTGGGTGAGGCTATATTTATCTAGGAGGATTACGTAAATACTAGGATCTACTTTTCATGTGATGGGTGTTGATTTTTTAGGTGCAAGAAAGATGTGAAAGAAAGTTTTAATTTGCAAATTCTTGGTAGCCTAATAGATATTAAGACCTAAGATGTGAGAGATGTCTTAGGGTAGCGGTTCTCCTAGGCCATCCCCATGGTTTGGGAACCATGGAACATTCTGAGATGCTCTTGGGTGACACTCAAGTGTTAGAAAACCCATCTTGGCTTGGTAATACCAAGCTAACAGCAGAACACCCTCTTGTTGCACCTCTTTCTAAGTCCTCTTCATACTACCTTTACTTGGAGAACTACATGGCCCTAATTCTACGATGGTTGTAGATATGTAGGTAGCTAGGACTAGATAGTTTTGGTGCAATGCTAAGCCAAACCTTGTACCAAATCCTGAGAAGTCTTGGGGTGAGGCAACCCCTAGTAGATGCATTGTTCCGCTACTACTAATGTTGTCTACAAGGTTGCTTGTGTACTTGTTTGCAAGGTCCTTATTCGGAGTTGGTCATTCTCCTTGAGGTGCATTCCCCTATATATATATTAAGAAGTTGTGTTACTACTTGCACCCTCCCTTAGGTTGCTTGCTTGTTAGAGGTGTATTCCCTAGGTCTTCCACCCCAGATCCATTGGATCTTAGTGAATTCCTTGGGGCATTGAACAATGTTGAGACAACATTGTTACAGATGGTATTAGAGCATTTTTGCAATCGTGTTGCGATATTTGTGTGCTCTTTCATTGTGTTACACCATCAAGGTTGTTCTATTTTTTGTCCTCTCGAATTGATATCTGGGTGAGATAGGATCATATCCTTATCTGTTCTTTGAAGAATTTCCTTATGGAAAGATTCTTACACTCTTCATTATGGGTTTGATGTTACATTGTAAACAACTGATGTATGTTGTTCCCGTAGAGGATATATATGATTGTGTTGTGGGATTGTCCTCTACTGACCAGTTGCGGTTTTATTTGATATGGTAGAAAAGAGTTCTATTGGCAACATATAAATTGTTGTTGCTCGAGGAACTCTTACCTCTAGTCTCCAGTGATTCATCTGGGATGAATTGGACCTAGTTTTCACTTCAATCTCCATCCAGATGACATGTATCAAGATGGCATTAATTGAATCATGCTGGATGCAATATCCTTGCACTTCGACTCACCCTAGATATAGTGAGTATGGGAATTACAAATTGGGACAAGTTTGTTCCCAGGTACCTCAGGATGGAAGGCCTTTGGACATGTGCTCTCAGTGAGCCTTGTTCTAGGTGGATTAAGACCATTGTCGATAGACTTCATACATTCGTGTTTGCGATTGTATGTTTGTCTAGTTGTGTAGGTGTGTCTTCCTTGGTTGCATTTTCAAATTCTACATGCATGTCGCTTTCGTCGTGTCTATCATTCGTAATGGAAGGCTTTGTGCTCCACACAATGTGATGACTTGTTGTTGGGATTGTTGAGGATGCATTTTAAGGCCATTTGTGTCATCCCAAGGCCAAATGTTTGTGGTCCTTGTTTTGATAACCTCTTATGGTTCGGGCATGATTGCCCTTGTTGCAGATCTTTCCTGTTGCACCTCTTTCTAAGTCCATCTACAACACACAATGCCATTTCTAAGTTTTGTTGCCCTTGGTTTTGTGGTTTTGATCGGTGACATTTCTTTGGGCATTTTGATTTGGAGACCTCCTAAGGTAGGTCATTCTATTGTTGGTTCTTGTTGATACCTCACCTCTCTTGAGGAGAGTCTTTCTTGTGGATGCATCCTTTCTGATGTTGCTCTTTGTAGAGAGAATTTAAGCTTGTTAAGACCTATTATTGTCTAGACCTTGGTCTCCCTCCTTATGTTTTGCTTAGATAATGAATGTCTATTCTTCATGCCTCTTATGAACTTGTTGAGATTTTGGATCCTGGTGGGAACCAATGTTAGTGGCTGGAAATGTTTGTTATATGCAAATCTTGGAATTTTGAGAGTGTTTCAATTCTCTCTTTGGATGTGCCTCATGATATACTCTTTTGTGTGAGTGTATCTAATTGGTCCATCAATGTTTTGCATGATTGATCTCTATGCATATTGCTAAGGTCTTATTCTTTATGATGTTGTGAGATTGATATTTCTCTGTTGTATGATCATGCTTGATGGTTGTATATGAGGATAATGTGTTGATCATGTTCCTGCTAACTTCTCTATTTCTGAGCTATTGTCTCGATCACACAGGCAGCACAGGTTTAAAGATGTGGCCAATGGTGACCTCAATTGATTCTATGAGCACTATGTCTATGGGGAAGATGTGTGCTCTTGAGGCTTTCATGAATTGGTTACTTGGTCTTGGAATCCCAACATTGGGTTGTGGATTTATTAGTACGTTGGTTGTGATGAAGCAGCAAGTACATCATGATTTGTTTGCCTCTCAATCCTAGGTGAGCACTACTAGAGGATGGTGATCCATCCTAGACCCTATAGATATTGGGTTAGTAGATGGCATAGAATAGTATCCCTAGCCTTGTGAGATACCGATGGCTCAAGAGTGGCCAATGCCTTGAGGTCCCACAATGGTAGGCGATGGATACTTAGTTAGCATGTCCCATTGTTCAATTGTTGCATTTGTGTCATGATTCATTTTTGTTCGATGGCAATCATGTAGTGGGTTCAGTGTGATAGATATTCATGTACATGCAAAGACAGAGACAGGTTTTTCACAGAACAACATGGTGCAACTTGGTGTGCTCCTAGTGGCCTAAACCTTTTAGCTTAGGATGCACTTGGGTAGTTTGTCCTATGACCTTCTAGGCCTAGGTAGCATTCCCAAATGCCATGTATTATGCCCACTAAATGTATTCCTATCCTCAGGTATGTGAGATTGTAATGTAATCTTGTGATGTTCTTAGTTTTGATAGTTTATGCATACAAAACTACTAGATGTAGTTTCCCTATGTGAATCAGTTATCCCCTTATTGTAGGTCTATGCCACATCCTATGACAAGGCCAAGCTTGATGTATGATGTGTTCCTCGTGCTTGTCTTTGAAGCACCTTCTCTCTATGTTGTAAGTGGACTTTATGCCCTAATGTGTAATTTTATTGAAAGCCCCATGAAAAATTCTATTTTTTCATAAATGGTGTTGTAATGAGGAGGCTAGGGTATGTTCTTGCCCAACGCACTCTCAAAATGATGCTTTGTATTCTTGGTGGTATTTTCATGTCATGATGGTGTGTCCTTTGGTTAACATTCTTGAGATTGAATTAGTTTTGGGAACTCTTTCTCTTGGGTTCCTTGATTGGCAGAAATCTTATTCACAGGTGATTGATGGTAGCATGTATCCTCAAATTCAAACAAATTAGTTCTATGAGCTTGATAGTGATAGCAGGTGGTTCGTGGTGGCCATGTGAATTGCAATGGTAGACTAAAATTGAAATCAAGATGATGCTACTATTGTCTTTGCTTGTGGAGGAGAGTTGAGTTTTGGGTATCGGCACCTAGACTCCCTCTTCCATGGTTGGATGTGATCATGGAGCAGGTTTGCAAACATTGGGATGGTGGTCCATCCTCGAATAAATGATGTTACAATTACACAAATTGTGACTTCTCTTGGTGGCCTTGCCTAATGGACCTGTATGTGCTCAAAAACACTTGAACCTATGATTGGGGGCATTTGGCACTTTTGTGGATAATGATATGCTCTCATGATTGGTTGCTTTTGGTGCTTCTAAGGGCTATGGTATGCTTTCATGACTTGGGACTTATGATGCCTTGTGGACTATGGTGTATCACCCAATCTCCTTTGTGTACCTTGTTCCTTGTGTACTTTGATATATCACACCATCTCTCCCTAGTGTATTTTCCCATTTCTCTAGTGTATTGTTAAATTATGTTAGTGTCCTAACCTCTCTAGTGGGATAGCATAATCAAGCACTCTATTACTTGGTGATTTTCTAGTCCTATGAGGGCCATTCTCCATTTCAATGGATACGCTCTTTAGTTCTTGAAATAATAATGTAGGTTGAATCGAGATGGTTGTCCCCTAGTTGGGCTTTAGAAGCAATTAATATTTGGGACTTGTTCAAAGCAAGGGTTCCATGTTCTTGAACTCTTGGGGCTTGTTTTCAAAGACAAAATGCTATTACTATGGTGGAATTCATGGAATCTCCCTTGTGAGGCCATGTCATTGATGTAGCCTAAATGTATATATCTCCTCTCTTGTAAGTAGGATGTGAACTTATGTACTCTCTCTCAGCTTTTGGGGCTTTAGAGGGACTTCCTTTTTGGGGTTCTCTAGTAGACCATCCATATTGTAAACCCTTCAGGGATGAGTTGTGTGTTATTTTGAGTTGGTAGTTGATGTTGGTGAAGCCCATTCCTTGTAAAACTATCTTGAGGACCTATTCCTCCTATGGGAAAAATGATCTTGTTAACTCTTGTGTTTGTTGTTTGGGTCCAACAGTAATATGCAGTGGTGTAGCCTTGTGCACCACAATTGTTGTAAATGGGATAGACTAGGATGTATGAAATGAAAACCCAAATCTCCCATGATGAAGCTAAACTCCCTCTTGGTGAAATTTTGAGGGATGAACTCTTTCACTTCTCAAGTTATTCTTAAGGTTGAATCAAATGTGGGTAAGACCTATGAATCCATGTCTTTCCTTAGCTAGTAGCAGTTTGACAATACAATTGTGGTGGCATGTGGAATACTGGGACATGTGTTATGGGTAAGATGTAGGTTGGTTGTTGTGCTTGCCTATGAAAGAAAACTTTCAAAGAGGATCTTTTCTTCGGGTTCAAAAATCCAATGAAAGGTGTTGATCATGAGTTGTGGTTGTTCCTGACATGATAGGAAAATTCAAATTCTAGGAACCTAGATGTTCCTTGAAGAAGTCATGACTGTGGTTGCCCTCAAAGGTGATTCTACATGCTTTCTTGGACCAAGTATTTAGAAAATGGTGCTTGTCCCATATCTTGGAGTGGGAAGGATAGCTTGTAAGATGCATGTGAAACTGATCCTTTCCCACGAACAGGGCATTACAGTTGTAATGAACAATGTGGTAGAAACTGACGTGAGACATGTGTATGAAGGATTATCTTGGGATTGGCTACCCAACATATCCTTCACTTATTCTAGCATTCAAGCAAGTGTTCTCAATGTTGGACAATCCCAAAGGATGTTGATGACAGACTAGGTTTGTATGCTATGATAGCCTCTTGGAGAAGTTTTCCAAACAAATTTTGGATCTTCTCTTTTGCTATGAAAATAGAATAGTGTTGGATGATGAAATGAGGATTGCAATGCTAGTGTGTCTACAAATGGCAAGGTCAGGCTCAAAAGATCTGCCCTTGTACCTCATTTTAAAGGGAGATCATGCTTGACTCCCTTCATACTAGCCTAAATAGATGTGATGGGTAAAAAAATGTGCATGGTATAGACATGGTGATTCAATGCTTAGATGGTTGCACTGGTAAGACCCCATGGGGTCCAATGCAAGAAGCAAAACTTGGGGATCTAGCAAGCTTGAGTTGCTTGCGGAGACATCGCTCTTTTGAAGCATGTTCTTCCTCTTGATTTTGGATTCCCAAGTCCATCACCATAGGTGGTGGCCCTAGTGAGCCATCAAAATTAATTTAATAAATAAATCAAGGAAATTAATGGGTGCTGAGATGCCATTCAGGAAGGAACTCAGCTAGACTTGTGAAAGAAGAGAGTGTCTTCTAGCATAGGTATGGGCCTATGCAAGAAGATAAGTCTCTAGAACTAAGAAGGGATGGATCTAGGGGATGCCTTAGAGACATTAGCCCTTTGGATTAAACTTCTCCCTATTGTCACAAAGTAGGAAAAGTTTGGGGTTTCCTCCAAGTGCCCTTTGTGTTTCATGCAAGGCACTAGATGAAAGGACATATCAGGTGTTGGGGTTGGTACCTTCCTTTAAGCCTAGAATTAGTTGAGTTAACAGATTCCCCAAAATTGAAAGAGTTCCAAACCCATACTAAAGTGTACTCTCAAATTCATCCTAGGCTTTGTTCCAAGGACGTCACTTCTTTTGCACAGGGAAGGATTGTGAGAGATGTCTTGGGGTAGTGGTTCTCTTGGGAAATCCCTATGGTTCAAGAATCATGGAACACTTTGAGATGCCCTTGGGTGACACTTAAGTGTTAGAAAACCCATCCTAGGTTGGTAGCACCAGGCCAATAGTAGGACATCCTCCTATTGCACCTATTTCTACGTTCTCTTCATACTACCCTCACTCGAAGAACTACATGGCCCTAATTCTATGATGGCCATAGATATGTAGGCAGCTAGGACTAGATAGTTTTGGTGTACTACCAAACTGAACCTTGTACCAAATCATGAGGGGTCTAGGGATGAGGCATCCCTTGGTAGATGCATCATTCCTCTACTACTGATGTTGTCTACAAGGTTGCTTGTGTACTTGTTTGCAAGGTCCTTGTTCGAAGTTAGTTATTCTCCTTGAGGTACATTTCCATATATATATATATATATATTAAGAAGCTATGTTGCTTCTTGCATCCTCCCTTGGGTTGCTTACTTGTTAGAGGCGTATTCCCTAGGTCTTCCTCCCCAAATCCATTGGATCTTAGTGAATTCCTTAGGGTGCTAGACAACATCAAGGCAACGTTGTTACATAAGATCTACTTTTCATGTCATGGGTAGGTATACTTTTTCCAATACAAAAATATTTGAAAGAATTTTTTATTTTGCAGATTTTTAGTAGCCAAATTTATTACATGATGTGAGTGGTCCAATTAAGAAATATGATTTTTTTTAATTTTATAGTTGATGAGTGGCAAGGTACCCCTACACTCAACCATACGAAATGAGCGTCGCACGCGCGATCCAGTCGAACTCCACAGATGGACTAGTTGTGGTATCTAGATAGTTAGCCTTAGGTTGCAGTTCGCTGTCTTCCCATCTAGACTAGTTTTGCATATGTCACGTATGGTTTAGTCTAGATGAGGTGTATGATGTGTTCCTAATCTAATGCTACTCCTGAAGGCAGTAGAAAATAATACTAACTAAGCTAACCTAAGAGGAAAAAAGGTAAGAAAATCTAATCTAGCCTAAGTGCGACGAGCAACCGATTCCT
>MNCI01036412.1:201751-245937 GCA_015680685.1 Gnetum montanum | reverse complement strand
GTCGAACTCCGCAAATGGACTAGTTGTGGTATCTAGATAGTTAGCCTTAGGTTGTGTTCGATGTCTTCCCATCTAGACTAGTTTTGCATATGTCACGTATGGTTTAGTCTAGATGAGGTGTATGATGTGTTCCTAATCTAATGCTACTCCTGAAGGCAGTAGAAAATAATACTAACTAAGCTAAGCTAAGAGGAAAAAAAAGGTAAGAAAATCTAATCTAGCCTAAGTGCGATGAGCAACCGATTCCTTGATCAACCGTACACATCTTGGACTTCGTGCATGACTGCCACTGGGACTACCAAGCATAGGCCTAGGTACACCATTGGGATTACCAAGCGCAGACCCCAAATACGCCACTGGGTTACCAAGCGTAGATCCCCCTAGCTACACCACTGGGCTACCAAGCAATCACACTTAAATGCTCGTAACCAAGTCGTACTCGTTCCACTTCTAGGAGTTTAAGGGTAAGACACTAATCGCGATGAGTAACCGATTCCTTAACTAGCCGTACACACCTGTAGATGCTCGTAGCTAAGTCGTACTCACACCGCGCTATGAAAGCAATAAATAACATGAAATAAATAACATTAATTTGCCTCAATTTATCTCATCTATCTTATTGTTGTATCATCAATTTGCCTCAATGACATCAATGTCATATCTTACAAACATGATTTACCCATATATTTATCACAAAATTATGAGGCCATAATGGAATATGATGGAATAGGCCTATTTTATGGGAAAAAAAGGCTAGAAATTCAAGAGACATGAGAGATGGGATGATTCACTAATTACATCCATCCATCAGTCTATTTCTAAGAAGAAAAACAATGAAAATTTCTATCTTGTCTTTTATGACAAAAGATTACAAATAGACTTTACATAGCTTTAGTTCCTATATTGCAAAAGAGCTAATTTTTCTTGACTAATCTTTGACTTTTCTTGAATTTTAAAATTTTTTTTCATGCTTTTACTTAATATATGTAAATATGGCCTTCTGTTACTTTGAATTTGGGAGGTTTGAATTCACTTTTTTGTCTATCCTGAAATCCACATCTTAGGTAAGTAGAGTGAATGAAGTATGAGTTACCAAAGTGCATACTAGAACCAACAAAGAGGAGGATGAGAGGGAAATTTAGAAATTTCAAAAAGCTTTGGGCCTTAAACCAAATCATATGGATATTCTCTACAATCTTGCAAGGTTATTTAGGGATTTGCAAAGGTTCTTGTTATTTGGCCAAATCATTGTAGGACTTATTTAAATAAGGTTGTTATCTTGTTAGGTGCTGGTAAAAAAATAATATAGAAAAACCTTAAAAAGAATCTTTCAAGAAGACTAATTTGAATTATATTATGCTATCTAGCTTCAATGATTGAAAAGACATATCAACTTGGAGGTGTAGAGTTTTAGATGCAAATGGGAACAAGTAGGTCCAAGTTTGAGGAAGAAGTTTTGATTATTAAATTAGCCAAATTTCAAAGGATAAACTCAAAAACTACTTCAAGGCCCTATCTAGCATCTACATTGGATATTTGGAACTTTCAAAGACTTGGAAGATATTACCATTGTAATGTAATTCTTTTCAAGAAGGAAATGAGTGATACATATAACACCTGATAATTTTTGCATTCTAGTTAGTATTATCTCTTACTTTGCAATATTTTTAGAAATGTTGTACATGTTGGTTATATTTGTATATTTACATGAACATTTGATGGATATAATATTGCCCTATTTTATGATTTATTTTCTTTATCTAGTATTGTACTAACTTGGTTGAATGAGTTAGCAAGTAACATGATTATTGGTATAAGCTTAGGCATAATTTGATAGGCATACATGCATGTATAATGGATGATGGTATTTATTTAATTGTGTTTTGGGTACCTTGGTTAGGATTCTAAAAATGTGTATTTTTGGTGTGTCGTGAGCTAGGAATTAGTGTGGTATTTTATTTAAATTGTAGTATGTGAGAGGTTATGTTAGTGGAGCCAGTTATTTTAATTAACTTTGGATATTAGAAATAATAATTATTTTTAGAAAAGATATTTTCTCTAATTTATCCTTTTATTAAAGATCACCTAGAGTTAGGATTGATGATTTGGTAAGATATTTTATAATTTTCCTTGGGAAATGTATTGTTATGATTAGGGTTAGAGTTAGCACATCATAACTATTAGGATTAGGGTTTATGCACATGTACAAGGTTTGGGCAAGTTGTGGTCACACTTGTGCCATTGTTAGATTCTTGGACAGTGATTATTCTGGTGAGTTTTATTGGTTTCTTTCTTATGTTTTAGCAATTCAGGAGGTTTTGACACTTATTGAAAGAAAGATATGTTTTCAAAGTTTTCTAGGTATTGAATATTTTATGATCACACATTAGTATGTGGGCCTTTATGGGCTATCTATTCTTTTCACATTGAAAACTATATAATTATTGGCTGTTGAATTTTTATATATCATGTTTAACAATTTATATATTGGTTTTGATATCTAAATTATTTTTTGTGTACATTAGGGGGTTTTTTATCCTATTTTACTTGTGTTTGGTTTTGCATGTTTTTCTTATCTATTTAATGAATTATAGCTAAGCATTACATTCTTGTTAAGCTACTGTTAAGACTATTGGATGATTTCGAAATATGTGGAAGCATTTCATGCCTCATCAAAGGTTGAAATATTTCTTAGGCAACACCAACAAGTTGATTATGAGCTGTGGTCTACATCTTGGTCTTGACCATGTATCATGATTAGGTTACCATGGGTTGTGTTAGGGTCATGGCTAGCCCCAGCTACTAATTTTGAAAACGCTTCATTTAGTTTCTTATTTTGGTAGAAAACTATGTGAACAATAGGTTATGGTGGGGTTTTGATGAGCCATTATATGTTGAGGTGTAGTGTCAAGATCAATTTTAGCCTTGTTTTCATTACTATTTGGAAATTTGTCTAAACCACATATCATGGTGGGGTGGTGGTTAAATCACCACAAGTAGTGGTGGGATTATGAAAATGTGTTTTGTAATTTTTGAGTTTCTGTATCATTGGTGATCATTGGAATGAGTTGCTAGGTTGAGTTTGTGTCATAGGTATATCCTGGGCAATAACAAGTCTAAGTATTGCTAAGTTTTGATTATCGATTGTGATCATATGTGCCAATTTTGTAGGCCAAGCTTGTACTCATTTTCTTATGGTATCAGAGTTCCTCCACTAGTTTTGAGTACTTATAATGTTTGGTTATAATGCTTCTTATTGTATGTTATAAAAGATAGCATTGATTTGTATGGTCAATTAGTACATCATGAATTGACTTTTTTTTATTCCTAATGTTATGAATCAATGATACTTTTATCATGGGTTCAATATTATGAAAGAGAGAGGATATTTGTACCTTTTTGGTTTTTATCTCTCATCCAAAATATTCGAGGAATTTTTAACACCTTTAGTACCAAATGTATTTTGAATAGTAAAATATTTAATATCACTGTGTCAATTGAGACTAATAATTAAGTCTTGTAAGCATTTCATGTCTCACATCCCAAAATTAACTTAAAAATTTTCATGAGTTAGATTACTCATAGTTTAATACTTAGGACATGTGACATATTAATGCTTGTAAACTTAAGAAATAATTAACCATAAGGATTATAAAACTGAGATTTAAAATTCAAAAGTGCATTATTTGAAAAGATAATCCACATTGAAGTGCATAATTAAATCTCAAGATTATAACATGGTCCAAAATTTTAATAGAATTAATAATTGATATAATCAATGTATTCATTCAAAAATTCATAATCCACATTTTATAAAATCTCAAAGAACTACGACTAAAAATAAAAGAAATAGATCAATTAAACAAAGCTTAAGTAACCACTAAGCTTCTAGTTCTTGCCATCTAAATCTACATATAAACATGTTAGAAGGATTAGAAATCTTCTATTAAAGCCAACCATCTTGATGCACCTGTAATAAGCTATAGGATGGAACCACATGTTGTACAAAAAGGTCATCTCACGTTCCACAACATTAGAATCCATATCCAATGCTAAAAATCATGATGGTAAACAAAATATCAAGGAAATAGGATATCCATGATTATCCTAGTGATTGACTCTCCTTAAGGACGAGTTGACTAAGCCTTACCTATTTGAAATAAAGTTGATCCTAGAAGAAACCCTTATGGTCTACTTACAGTTATCATTTTGAATCATGAAATCAAAGATTATCCTCATGAATAATCACAAGTAATGTGAGCAAGCACTAGTGGTAAACTAGTCTCCCCATAATGCTTTCTCATTGTCATAGCCCATGAATAATCATAGATGACGTGGGTCAAGTATGGTAGCTAACTATACCCTCCACAATGCTACCCATTGATACATAGTCTTAGCAATTGGAACACAATCATGGGTTACATGTATCACATATTAGAGGCTAATCTAATTCCTCATGCCTACTCATTGATCTCAACAAATCCATATGGTAGAGGATAAAATGCCAGAAAATGCATGATATTAGATACTGAAAGTTCTAAATAGTGTAGAGATTTCAAAAATGGCACATTATAGTCAAAAATGAGAGAGCATAAGTTGACCATAACTTGTGATTAACAATAGAAAGTAAATCATGACTTATGGTTATGTTATGATGAAGACTACAAGGACACAAACTATAGCACTTGTTGCCACTTATTTTTGCTTCACCATTACCCATGGTTAGGCCAAGGTGTAGACCATGACCTCATCATGAGTCATTATAAATGCCATAGTAAAGAAATGCAAACCTTGGCTTGGGTTTTGAGTTTCTTACAAAATCATAACCCGCAATTTGATTGTGGTTAGGGATCTAGACCTTAAAATGGCTTGTAGTCTCCATTGGCACCCTCACATGAGTTATGATAAACATACAATGAGTCACGATGACAAGAAATATCACCAAAAATGCATTAAAACACACAAAGAAAATAAGATTTATCATGGAAATGAAATCAAAATTAAAAAATAAATTTATCAGGTAAATATTAACAAGATGAATCATCAATACAAGGAATTATAATAGTTGAAGACATAATACATAGAGTTCACAAATGAGACATCAAATATTAGAACTGTTTGCTCTATTTTTGTTGGTTAGGATGACATACGAGACACATAAAATTAAATCTATTGAAGTACCAATGGAATATCAAGATGCATTAATAAAAGAAAGATTAATTGACTAGCAAGAATAAGAAAAGAATGAATGTAAAATGTAACCATGAATGTAAAATATAATCATAGCTTTATACATAATTCTAGCATTTTCAAGATAGTTCCAAAACATCAATTCATAATAGATAACTAATTAATTAAAGCTAGAAAATCTTGTTATAAGTTTAGTAATAATTAGAAATTCAAAGTCCGCTTGCAAAAGAAAGAGAATATAGCTTGTACAAGTTTTAGGAAAAGATTATAATATCCAAAAAAATCAAACTAGCAATTCTTAGCATGGGCCACCATCCTACCAACTTGTTCCTATCAAGAAAACACCAAGTAATTAGAAATTTCTAAAATAAATTAAAAATTTTGAATAAAATTATATTGTATAAAAGATTCTAAAAGTTTCTAAAAATAAAATTATCACAAAAATATTATTGAAAGGATTCAAGATTTTTTAATAAAAATGTAAAACTTAAATAAAATGTGTAAAAGAAGGTTATGAGATTAAATTCTCAAGTAGCATAAATATTATAATAAAAGGCGTATGATAACTAAAACATAGAAGATATTAGATACATAAAAGATAGATATGCATAAATCAAGGGGTTAGAAACATAGGATGTTATATTCCTCTTTCTCCTCTAAGGATATTTCTTCTAGAAGATTAGAGAAGCAAACACAACTCTTTCCCAACTCATGTTGAGTGTCTAGTAGCTTGTAGCATCTCCCTACAACTCTAACATTTTTTCCTTACGGAATCTCCATAATTTTGTATGCCTTACCCTTGGAGTTGTTGTTGATGAGTTGTTTATCCTTTCCCTTGATCTTAGGACATACTGATTTAATGTGAAGAGGTCCCTAGCAATAGAAATAAGATCTCATATCACGTAGGCCCTTTTATTGAGGATAAGTTGAATAATCCTTGATGAGTGGCGAGGTACCCCTACGCTCAACCATACAAATCACAAGGCATTCACACATGATCCAATCAAATTTCATGGACTTTATAGTTTCTAGTGCATTGGTCTTCTAGGAAGTGAATCTTGTCCTAAGGTCATTCATTGTCTTCCAAATTACACTTGTGAAGCTCAAAGGTATGGTTAAGTGTAATAGAGGCATATGATTTTTATCATTTTATGTTTTAGGTTCTTTGGTGCTTGAAAAGAGAGATAAAGTAGTTTAATGACTAATTTGATTTAACTAACTAACTAATATCTAACTAGTCCTAACATAAGCATCAGATCTTACTTTCCCTACATGTCCTAAACCCACATATCCATTGCTAGGTTACCAAGTACTACACGACTATGTGCACCAAGCAATAAACGTTGTTGGGATTACCAAGCGGATGCATGTTACGATCAAAGCGATCATACTTACATAATTAATCTATCTAGCTTATCTTGCTTAATTACTAGAAAAAATTGAATAAATAATTGAGAATATTAAATGCATAAATAAAATATTTAAACTATCCAAAATGCTACAAGGTTTATCAAGAAGTTCATCTTTATTGCCACACACACTATCGTGCTCAGGTACAATGGTGCTCGAATAAAGATCCATACACTCAATGACTTCTACTATGGGCACTCGGGAAAATATTCTAACTTTCAAATAGAAAATCTACAAGAGTTTTTCTATACTATGACTGACTGATGCCATGAATGTGGCTAGTGAATGTGTATTTATAGGTAAGAATAGACCCTGCATCAACGAAGCTATGTTGACACATGAAATGATGCATCTATGAGGCCCAGTCAACAAGGCCTAGTTGATGAGGCCTCATCAACATAGCCAACCATGATCCATCATATCCCCACAACTGAATGAAAATTCATCCTTGAGTTTCTTTACAAAATTGGGAAGGTATGGAATTATTAACTGACTCTAGACTTAACAAATTGACTTGACAAAATTGAGTGCTTGAGTGTATGAATCAATGCATTACAAAAATTATGGTGCTCATGATACAAAATTTAACACCATGACATGACTATACAAAATTATACAACATGTCCTCTAATGGCATGAAGTTAGTTGGGAAGATTAAATAGTCTTAGGTGGTGGAGGTTCCTAAGGCTCTAAAGGACCTTCACCAACTTTAGACATGTGCAATAGTTGAGGCGGTTGTGGCTATCCTATTACTACTGCAACTTTTGGTGGGAGGAAAAAAGCATCTAGCTTTCATTTTCTCCTACTTACTCCTGGTATTGTGCATTGTCCACGTAACTTCGCCAATGTGGGTCAGAACAAGCACATTCTAAGGATAAGGAATCATTGGGAATAACTCCTTTGCATTGATGAACCAAGTAGTGAATTGATTGTGCTCAATGTTGAATTCTTTGATTGCATCTTTTAGCTCCTAGTAATCATTCATTCTCTTGGCCAAGTCCCTAGTAATTGATCATTGATCCATGAATCCTACCCTGAGAACTTCAACTTCAACATTTGATGTCTCACGCTATTACTTGGTGTCCTTATAGTTCTGGAACTCGACCTTGTACAGTAAGTATAAGTTGACCACTTATTTTTCCAATTTTGACCATGGCTATCTAGTAGTCAACATCACTAGGTTTGCATAGCAAAGATTGGCCAATTCCATGTATTTTGTTATTTCTTCAATCTATAACTCCTTCAAGTAGCTCTTCCCTCTATTATAGGCATCAATCCCATCAATGATGGGCTACCACACTTCTCTTCCATGTTGGAGTTGTTGGAGGGCTTCATTTACTTTTGCCTTAGCCATTTGAATATGTTTCTCATTTACCTCCTTCTACAAGCCAACTTGGTCTCTATAGTGATTTTTAACTCTTTCAAAATTGAGAGCCTCATTTTTTCATGTAGCAATCTCAATGTCAGAATTCTAGCATAAGGTTCGAACTCCCTCCATAAATAGATTTTGATTCTCTAAGACCAATTTCATCAACTCAGTAGTTACCCTAGTAAGCTTCTCATGCTATTGATGAACAAATTCTTGCATTTGGTGCTTTTTTATAGCAACATTGCATAGGCAATGATTTTATGCATTTCGTGATTCATTTTCTTGGGGCTTCTAAACCAAGTCCTTCTAAATCGAGTAGGTTTTTACTTCTACTATAGACTAGTTGAAGATGGCCATCACCATTTTCTCCTCATCTTGTTTTAGTTATTCTTGAAGTTGTTGAAAAGCTTCATCTCTAGTTATTATTAAGCTAAGGAGTGTGAGATTAGCAAAATAGGCACGTAGTTCAGCAACATCCGCAACCAATTGTTGGTTCTGTGCTTGGGCCATTTCAAGTTGCCCTTCCATGATGATGCATTTTCCCTTTACTTCCAGTAGCTCTAATTGGTTTGCAGTGATGTTGTTTGGAAGATCAAAGATATTCACAATTATTTTCCTAGTCCCTACTAGTCGGTCCAGCAATTCTTCATGCTAGACTACATTCAATCTTTTGTTAACCATGCCTGCGAATGTCTACACATCTTGAAGTGTAGATACATCTAGTACATATGCCACAAGTGCACTAAGCACTTCAACAATTCAGTCAGTGACCACTTCAGTAGTGGTCCCCTACCGTTAGTGTTGCATCACCAATATAGTTTCCTTCTTGCCCTCCTCCAAATGCACCAAAAAGGAGGTGGAATTTCCAAGGATTTCTAGGAATAAATGGTGTTCAGATAAAGACACTGTCACCTCTTGGACATTGGGATCTGACCTCGTGGATAACTACATTTATTAGGTAGAGAATATCAAGCCACCTTTTTCCATTTGTCTAATTGCTTGAGCCATCTCATTAAGATGACTCATTGCAGGTTAATATATAGATGGATCTCCAACACTTGTTCATGCAAGCTACTCCTACTCATGTAAGAGCAATTCTTAGATTTTGCATAAGTGGTCAATGGCAAAGTTATTTCTTGAGTAGGCAATGGAGGTGACGCTTGCTACTTCCCTTCTTTAGTCATGGCAGGTGTCTTGTCCTTCATTATTTTAGACCACAAGGCCAAAGGAGCATGCCTAATCATGTCATTTGCATAGTAGATGATCCCTACCCTTTTGCAAAGTTTCCAAATGAGACATAGAAAAGGTAGGGTTTTCCTTCCACATTCATTTTTTTAAAGTGCTTCTTAATCTCTAAATAGATCAATTATGGAAGGTTTGCTGGAAATCTTCTACTTAGAGCAATGCATCCTTGGGAGGAAAAGGTAGTTACCTTGTTGGACCTCACTATTAGATTGAGGTGATAGGTCATGCTTTTGAAGTATATGTGTTTTGTCAGTGTGAGCATGTCAAACTTCTTACAATCAACCCCATAACACTACTAGGTCCACTCCTTTTTAGCCTTAGGATTAGCTTGCGTTGATAACTTTACCAATTATGTCCTAGTATTAAGCAACCCTAGTGCCTATGCGATAGCTTTAGTAGAGTAGGATAGTTGAATATCCTTGATTTTCACTGTGGAACCTACCCTTTTGTTATTCCAGAAGAGGTACATTTCTTTCATGTACCACTCCCCACTAGAATTGATGACTGGCCACATGGGAGAAGTTTGTAATTTTGTTTTCACCTCTGTTGGAGCATGTTCTAGAAATGGCCCAAAGTTTAGTTCCTAGAGAACTAAGCATTGGATATCACGAGGCCTAATGGTGTTGAGGTCGACTTATGTTAATGTGACTTCAAGCCTTGGTATGGGTTCTTATGATTCCCCTTACTACAATTATTATGATGGAACTTCTTCTTCAAGAATCTGTCAAGTAGATTCCACTTCAGGCTCCTCTCAAAGAGGTCCCATTGCGTGAGTTGCCTCTGGCAACTCCTGGGCTTGTTCTTCTTGGCCCCTTCCAGTTCTGGATCATTTCTCCCTTTGTTGAGAGGATCCTTCCTCCTCTGGTTGTTTCGATCTTTGTGCCATATGTAATCACAACATGATCATAGGTTAGAAATTGTTGTGTAACATAAAACAATTGGGATACCTTATCTTCTTAGGATATTTACACTTGGCTAAGTTGTGATTATGGCTAATTTAATCAATTTTAATCATTATTTTATTTATGTTTTAATGTTAATAAGTCCTTACGGAGGGTGTTGGAATGGTTAACTCTCAAAATTTGATGGTTTCATATCATTGTATTCATTAACCCTTTGGCGGAGTTAGAAAAATTTTCAAAAATTTTCATCAAAAACCTTAAGGTTTGTGACCCCCACAATGAAGAGCTTACCTTTGGTAGCTGCAAGATCAAGCAACAGAGTGATTTAGATAAACGGCTAGAAAGTTATGGGCTCTGGAAGGTTTTGGGCTCTAAAATGGCAAAAAATCCCCTTGTGTTATAAAAAAATAACAAAAAATTTCAAAGTATGTAATGGTATTTATAGGATTGTTGGCATGCATTGACTAGGCCTAGTTGATGTAGCTATTGACCATCATAGATTTTTGTTGACTTTGGTCAAACTTCCAACATACAAGGAGTTTTTGAGTGAAAGTGGGATCAAATGGAAGCCCAAAAAATCATGAACATGATGAAAATAGTAGAAGAGGGTATTAGAGTTTTAAAAAATTGAGAAAGTTTTGAAAATAGTCTAGAGAATGAATATTATGGGAGTCTAAGGAGCACTTTGCAGGATACAATGGAATATGTGAAAGATAGGATTGTAGCAATGTCTAAATTAAGGAACTTAACTAACCAAGCCAAAAGATATGCAAGTGGATCCTTATCATAGTAGGCAAAAACCCTTCTTGCCCTTACATAACCTCAACTAAGGAGTTTGTGGGTTCCACAGTTGATTAATAAACATGAAAAGTTAAGGACCAACCAAAAAAAATCTATCTAAGAATTCCAACATGTCAAACTAAGACATTGATCATAACATAGAAACCAATAGTGAGGTGAGTTATGGCAACATAGATGGATGACTAAGAAGGTGGGATGGAATCCTGAATTGAGGTCATAAGAAGTCCCTTGTGGAGTTTGTGTTTAAAATGACTTGAGAAGATCCATCCTTGGTCCAGACCAAAACCAGCCTCTTTCAATGACTTCGCATCACCACTTCAAGACCAATCCACCCCCTTAAGACACGAGAGTGCTTCTACAAATAACCACCATTCCACAAAGAGAAGAAAAGAGAAGTAGGAAGTGAGATAGGCCCTTAGTTAGACTGGACCTTTAGGCACGAGTAACATGCCTTTCTAGTCCCATAACCAGTGCTTGTAGCCTATTTATTTTTCTAAGGGGTGTACTTTGAATTCCCATCATGTTTTTTTTTCTTTTTTTTTGGATACAAACCACACCATGGAAAAACTTTATTTGACTTCTCATTATTGGAACATGGAATGGTAAGTAATCAATGAAAATACTCAAGCACCTAAGCAAGTAGAAGAGTAGAAAGAGTATTGAGTCCCCTTGAAATCACACCCTATACAAACCTTTGAATCCTTCCAAATTCTAAAAACTACCAAGGTCACCAATTTATTAAAAGTTTCTCTAATGGAAGGGATCTCAAACTTTCAAAACAAGAAAAACCATAGAGTTTGTGAATGAGTGGATGGTGTGGACTCACTATTATTCCATGAAAATTAAACCATGTCAAAGTTATCAAACATCAAAATTCAAAAATAGAAACCATACATTGATAATCACAACATTAAGCACAAACCATCATTAGAAAATAACAATAGTGGCACTGTGTCCTATGGTAATGAAGCACTTTTATTAGCAAAAATGATGAAAAGTGACACATAGATACATAATAAAGTAAAATATAGAAAAAAAAAGTGTAAAATGTTTAAGAAAGATAAAATAGACTAACGATGTTGCAAAACAAAAAATTAAGAAAACTAATAGCACCAAAAACCAAAGAAAAAGGTAAAAATAAACAAAGTATAAAAAAAATGTGTAAAAAAAAAGGTAAAAACCTAAAGAGCCATATGAATGGTTATCACAAATGGCCATCTCCCCCAAAATTGATTTGGAAGGAGGAGATCCAAAAAATTGAATGTGGTTGTCCATCCGTTGAGGTGGTAGTTGCACTAGCTTGTCTTGGTTCTAGGAAAGGTTTCACTTATTGGATGTTTACCAATTGCTTTTTATTTGGGCTCTCAAGCTTGTAGATTAACATGACACTAGAGGGAAAGGTTTGATCAATTATATAAGGTCCTTCCCATAACATTTGAAACTTTTTCTTCTAGAGTACATGTGTGGGGTTTTAGTAGAGAACCTTATCTCTCCATTGAAATTTCACTTTCTGTATTTTAAGGTCATGAAGTTGCTTGTTAAATTCCTTGTGCACCTCATTCAAAGATAGGACCACTAATTGATTTTCATCTAGCACATTAAGGTTGATTAGTCTTTCTTTCTATGCTAAACTTAGGTTAAGACTTAGATCGTAAGCTATTGAGATTGTATAACACTCAAATTGAATTAGGAGCATTGGAAGTTTTCCATACACTAGCTCATAAGGAGAGTAGCCAATAGGAAGTTTCCATGTTAAGCTATAGGCCCAGAGGACATCATTGAGTTATGTGCTCTAATCTCTCCTATATTTGTTGATGGTCCTTATTAGGATCTTTATGATCTCCCAGTTCGTTATCTCTGCTTGACCATTAGCTTGGGGTGATAGAATGTTGTTAATTTATGTTCAACCCCCAAGCGTTACATAAGTTTTCAAAAAGTGGCACCTATAAAATGAGTTCCATTGTCAGAAATTAGTGCACATTACATCCCAAACCTATTTACAACATGTTTTTGTACAAATCTAGTAGCAATAGATGATGTATAGTCAATAACCACTATTATTTTTGCCCATTTGGTGTAATAGTTGACTACTACAATGATATATGCCTTTCCATTGGACATGGGTGTTGAAACACCACTAAATTTGGACTATGGCATCCCAACTGCAAATTTTTTCTAAGTATTGACCGGTTGCTTGACCCTAGTGGAGAGTGTAGTTAGCCTCCAATGGAGAGCATAGTCAACACAAAGGCTAGTTTCAACAAATTTTTCTAAGTGTTGGAACTACGCTCTCCACTACCCTAGAGCATAGTCAGCCTTCAATGGAGAGTGTAGTCAACACAAAGGTTAGTTTTAGCAAATTTTTCTAAGTGTTGGGACTATGCTCTCCACTACCCTAGAGTGTAGTTAGCCTCTCGTGGAGAGTGTAGTCAACATGAAGGCTATTTTTTGCAATTTTTTCTAAGTGTTGAGACTACACTCAACCCTAGTAGGAGCGTAGTCAACCTCTAGTGGAGAGTGTAGTCAGCACAAAGGCTAGTTTTGCAAATTTTTTCTAAGTCTTGAGACTATTCTTGACCCTAGTAGAGAGTGTAGTCAACCTCTAGTGAAGAGCGTAGTTAGAAAATGATCATTTTTTTACAATTTTTTCTAAGTGTGGAAATACACTCTCCCCTAGTCTAGAGCATAGTCAAGCATAGTCAACTAGAATAGCCTCCAATGGCCTTCACAGCATAGCAACATCACTCAACTCAGCTCCAACTCACCTTTGGCAAGTGTATTTAGCAAAATGTTTCTTTTTTTTATCCCTTTCTTGCCCCAAATTTATAACTATGCTCGACCACATGTAAGAGCGTGAAGAGTATAGTCCTAGAGCATAGTCTCCAAGTTGCATTTTTTTAGGTACCCTATGATCTTCTCAGCACATACATGTGGTTGGTAGTGTAGTCACAGTCTTGCAATCTCACAGAGTATAGTAGAGCATAGCAAAGTACAACATCACTAGCCTAGTGGATAGCGTAGTCCCAACCGTTCCCTCTGCCACATTGTAGTCATACTGCATTCTGTGCTAATCCTAAACCTATAAATATCCATGCCCTAAACATTTTTAGGGTTGGCAAATTTCAAGGCTGGCTATTTTTTTAGTGTGATCAAATCTAAAAGGTGCTTGGTGGAAGACCAAAGGCATGTTGATGAAGTTATAGACCACTACAATTCACCAAAACACCATAGCCAACAATACACCATAGCAGCAAACCCGACAAACACAAACACCTTGGTGAAATGCTAATCTTTGTGACTATGACTATGTTATCCACTACACCTGTTATACACTATGTACCTTCTAATCCCTTTTGGTGTTAACTACATTCAACCTCACTTAGGATGGTGTTTTACTTCTCTCTCTCTCTCTTTCTTTGAATTTTTTGCACTTTACTTGCATTTTTTTTGTTTACCTCATAGCCATGCCTAAAACTACACTCAAGTAGTGGTCTATGCATGTTGACACTATCCACTTCGTTGAAATTCTTAACTATGTTTAACCCCTTTGACATTGTCGACACCGTTAACATCATACACACTACTTGCACACTTAGCACCATTTTGCATCAGCACTATAGCTAACCACACTACATCCCCTTTGCATTCTATAAGTCCCTATTCGATTGGCTAGACTATCTAGGGCACCTTGTCTCCACCTCTAGCAAGCCCTCATGTAGATTCGGGGTTAGGTTGTGTGCCTGTGGATCTCAGTGTTCCAGCCGTCAATGTTTTCAGTCACTATAGTTTCTCATGCTAGAAGGAAGGTGGAACCATTTTCTTCCTCAAATTCCATTGTGATTGCCTCATGTGCTCTTTGCACCATAGTTGCTGCCTTCGGCCTAGCATAGATCGTAACAGCCTTGTGGACCTACTACGCACACAACAATAGCTAGATCTTAGGCCAACATAGGCATTATTTACTAATTAGTTGGTGTAGACTAGACCTCGTAGTTGGTTCCCTAAGAACCTTGCATAGCGACCCAGATCACACACATTCACTAACTACCAAATTCTTGATGATTTTATTTAGAGCATAGTTGTCTCTAGCATAGAGAGCATAGTCAACTCTTTGGCATAGAGAGCATAGTTAACTCCAGTGTAGAGAGCATAGTTAGCTCTTTGGCATAGAGAGTGTAGTTAACTCCAATATAGAAAGAGTAGTCAACTCCAATGTAGATAGTGTAGTCAACTCTCTGGCATAAAGAGTCTAGTCAGCTCCAACATAGAGAGCATAGTCAACATAGTCAGTGGTGTTAGTAGTATTTTGTGATCAACAATCCTTATAGTCCCCTCTTGTAACTTAATCTACATCCATGAATCCTGAATAGCCTTCAATGTTGATCCAAAGCACACTCATCATTTTTCCCATCCAACAAGAGACCAGGATTAATAACCCTAGGAATCTCGTAATGGCAGAGCCAAGGTAATCCCTTTGACTACATAGTCAAGACCTAAAGTATGCTACACTAAGTGATCAACAATACAAATTTATATATATAAAAATATTCAAACATGGCTATTTGTAGACTACTTAGACATGGAAGAAAAATGAGATTATGAACTGATTCATCGAAGTGGATAGGATTATATCCCCTCCTCACTCAATATCATCATGCTCATAGAGCCCTACCATTGGATGTTAGCCCAGCTCATCTGAATAAGTGAGAACAAGGTAGGAATGAACTATGAGGAGCCCATACAAGAAGAAGAGTAAAAGTTTGAAGCTTGCTTAAAGCATGAGGAATCTTTCCACACCATCTTTTAATGAGCGATGCCTAGTCTGGTTCTTCCATAATCTCATTCACCCATTCTCCTTGAGATGGTCATAGCACCAACGTCACCTTCTAGGTCAACGCCTATGATAGTGACACATTAGATGCAACATACACATTATGATGTAGTAGCTCTCTTTAGCTTACCCTTCATGGCATCATTTCGACCCATTTAGCCATCACTACTCGTAGCAACTACATCAGCTCAACCATACGTCCATGCAAGGTCCATCTCCAGGCCCCAAGCGACTCAAGCACCCTACATCTTACTTGTTTCATCAGCACCCCTGGTGTCAACCCAACCCATGTATACATTTCTTCCCCTAATCACCATCCCTACAGTGTGCCCTATGCATAAAGCACATTCTGTGATTCTGCAACATGCAACTAGGCCATGGATCACATAGCTAGTCCAATATTAAATCACACAACCAACACCCCTAGCTAGAACATCTCGAAACTTAGACTAGGCATTCCAGATGATCCAAAGCTTAATAGAAGAGGTGAAGTGACTCATAGCCACCTCCTATGAAATTTTTAAAGTGGTGGACTTTTACCAAGATAACCTTATAAGTCTTGTGGTTCCACCACTAACTCTTCTGACTAGAGTTCCACTACCTCAGTTCACCAAATACAATAATGAGGGTGATCCAATGCACATTTGGTCACATTTAGGTCAAAGTGCCTACTATTACAAGCATAGCTACATGCCATCATATGCCTGTTTGCCATGTCACTCACTCATAAACCATTAAATTGGTATCATGCATTACCTAGAAGCTCTATCTCCTCTTTGGAGGACCTTCTAAGCCAATTTGTAATGTGCTTCAAATACAACTTGAAGCCAAAAACAACTTTGGTCCAACTGATGAAAATCAAGCAAGGCCACCTAGAGCCCATGTAAAAATTTATTTCAATGCTGGAGTGCCTTTTTAAATGAAATCAAGAGTCAATAGCTGAAACACACCTCTTGGCCATCTTTAAGGATGTAGTTAATGACTTCATAAAGTCAAAACTATATTACCTAGGCCTATAGTCTCTAAGCCAAGCCTTTGCCCAAACCAAGGGCATAAAAGATGTGGTAGAAGCTAGTAAGGCCCCAACCTATGTGGCCTACAAAAACCAACATGTAAGAAGGAACAAAGATAAGGGAAACCAAAATGAAATGGTGGCAACTTTGGCCAAGAGGGCCAAAGCAACCAACCTAAGGCCAATAGCTAGGCAGCCTAGAGCCCCAAATAACAATAAGGCCACCAACCCTAGTACTAGGGCAACTAACCAGCCTTTGTCCTTAATGGCCATAGCACAAGTTGTTTGAAGGCCTAACTTTAAGTTCAAAAATTTTTGTAAGTACACCTTGTTTCTGTTAAAACCTTTAGACTTGCTAGATCAATTGTTAAAAGTTGGACACATCCAATACAAGAAAATTTTCTAGGATGCCCATAAGAAATATGATAGATATAGTGAGCTACTAAGGAATCCCATGTCAGCAACACTAAATGAGCCCCCAGTCTCAAGGCATTTTAGGCTAGATTGATTTTTTCACTACCACCAATTACTTGGCCATAACACAAATTTTTTCATAGCATTGCATGATGACTTACAAAGAATTATCAACAAAGGCAACTTGGTGCTTGACACAGTTAACCTAGTTAGGCCTCAAAACCAATCCATGAGGGTATACAATAATCCTCTAAATGCAAATGATGTTGACTATGTCATAAATGCTATTAGAATTTATGGAAAACTAGAACTGGTGCAACGGCCCTTCATGGTCTGTGTGCCCTCTAGTAGCGCAAGGGTCCCCTTAGCCCCCATAGGTTCGAGGCCCCCTTTCATCATTAGAGTGCCACCTCAAGCACCTACAACAATTTTTGTAGTTAGGATTCCCCCAGAAGTTGCATCAACAACAATAGTTCAATCAACCTTCATCATCTGAGTGCCACAGCATGCTAGTCCCTCACCTACCCGAAAACCAGTAGTGACCAATGCATTAATTTCTTCTTTCCCAAGGGGAAACCTCACTAGCAACATTGGCAAGCCCTCAAGGTGGCAACACAAGAAACCCAATGAGCATCTTTCAAAAAAGATGGTTAGGCAACATTAAGACTAAAGAGCGCTAGGTCCCCCAAAGTCGATTCCCATATATGTGGTCCCCATGTCCAAGGCAACTAAAGAGGCCACAACAAGCAAATCATTAGGAAGCACTGAGGCCCCTAAGTAGGCCAACCAAACCAAGCCAAAGTTGCCTCCATGGGAGATTTTTCTCTTAGGACATATGAAAGAATTCAAAGCCAACAAAATTTTAACTAATGACAATGAATTCATGGATGCATTAGCCCAAGTTAAGCAAGTGTTGAAGTAGAAAAACATAACATTAAGCTTGTATGACTTGATCATGATCTCATCTACTCACCGTGAAGCACTGGTACAAATGTTGATCTCCATTCCTATCATAGAGTACATCCTTGCAGATGAGACCTCCATCCATGTAGTGATGTTACCTCTCGCACCATAGGATCAAGTTCCACATCCCTAGCATTTCCCAATGAAGCGATTAAGGTCAATCCTGAGAGGGACGAGGTCATAACAGCCCCCATGTTCATCACCATACATGTTGGGCAATGCATGATTTGGAGAGTACACATTGATGATGGGGCCACAACAAACATTATATCATACACCATTGTTGATAAGTTAGGCCTAGCGAATCAAATCAAGCCAACAAAAACCACATATCTGAAATTATTCAATGGGTTACACATCATTGTCAAAGGCATTATTACCATAGTCTTTGTAGTAGGGGAGAAATTTCCCATCATTGCTAAATTCATTATCATAGAGTAAATGCCAAGATTTAACTTAATATTAAGTAGACCTTGGCTAGCCCAATTACGAGCTATCTCCTCTCTAATTCATCAAGAAATCCACCTCCTGTATGAAGGTGGTGAAGTTATCATCCATGGTGATAATGCTACTCCTTTGGCCATCAACAACATACATATGGAGCAAGGGTTGGAAGTTGAATTTCTTGATGATGCACCTATGGAAAATGATGAAATGCATGAGGTGAACACATCCAAAAGGACAAAAGAAGTGGATGACCTAATGGAAGATTTCCTTTCGGTAGAATTGCCCTTTAACATAGCAAGCAAGGGTCAAGGAGACTACTGGATAGTACAATCTAGCCCCTATGCACCTCCTAACCCAAACTGGGTTAGGCAACAACTATATGACTAAGGTATTCCCTTAGTTCAAAACACACTAGGTGCCTACCCACTATCCACTTCTACGTGCCTTGTATTTTACCTTTTTTCTCATGTCGCATTTGCTTTACTTAGATCAACATTATTTTCTACTTATTATGCATCGATTTACTTTGTTTACGCATTTATTTACTTTATTTATGCATTCATCTACTTCTTTTATGCATCTACTCATTTAGTTTAACCTTTTATAACTATTATGTTAATGCACAAAAAACATCAAAATGCATAAAAAACCATAAACACAAAAATCGCCAAAAAGAGAGATAGCAATTCGTGGCCCGAAATGGCCTTAAACTAGTAATATATGGTCTAAAATAGTCTTAAATTAACAACACATGGCCTAGAATGGCCCTAAACTATTATTCTTAATTCCATCATCAATAGCCCAAAATGGCCTTAAACTATCACTATGACCTGGAATGGCCTTAAATTATTGTAGTGGCCCAAAATGGCCTTACACTATAACAATGCCATCAGGCTGAAATGGCCTCAAACTACCACCTTGGTCCGCTATGGCCTTAAATTGGCAACGCATGACTTGAAATGGCCAAAAACTAGCATTGCCCTCCCGCTACAACCTTAAACTAGCGTAGGACCTGTTAAGGCTATAAACTAATAACACACTCACCATGGCTCACAATGGCCCAGACTCGCATACTCATAACAAATGTAGTAAAATCATCATATAGGGATAAAATTTTAAACATTACACTTGCCAAATGATCATCCATAGAAAATGTAATATGAATAGTAATGCATAGCACAAATAGCATCACATGTCAAAAACATAGCAAAAAAGCCTAGTGGGAGGTACATCTGGTCATGCTAGTCATGCTAGGTGGGGGTGGAAGTTCTTCTTCCTCCACCATGTTACTAGGGCTTGTAGCATCACCTAGTACCTACCACAACCATTAACAAACATGTGTTATTAGTAAGCAATCATGCGTTATGTGAGTTAGCTCAAAACATAAAAAGCATAAAAACTAACATTGTAGAAAATAACCTAGGAAGGGCCTTTCCTGGTCACTAAGGCCTATGACAATGGAGCATTCAATCTCACTGATTAAGGCAGAAATGAATTTGCCAATTTGGTAATCCTTTCGCACTTGAAGTTGTACTATATCTAGCATGCAACACCACACATCAATGAAGCAAGGTAAGCATTCATCTACTACAACGTTAAACTAGCATAGTTGTCCACTATAATGCTAAACTAGCATAGCAGTCCGCTACAATGTTAAACTAGCACAGATCATCTACTATGATGCTAAACTGGCATAGAAGTCTACTATGACTATAAACTAGCCCAACAATCCACTATGACTATAAACTAGCACAACCAATCCACCATGACTTTAAACTAGTAGTCTGCCATGACTCTAAAGTGGCATAGCATGGTCTAATAGAACCTTAAATTGGGCCTAATGGTCTTCTAGGACCTTAAATTAGTAAATTTATGATCTACCAAGACCTTAAACTATGTTTGTATTAATAACTCTTTTCATCCCTCTACAAGCAAGCGAGCAAGCATAACCCTTACCCTCCTTTTACACCAAGCAAGTGAGCACACCACAGTTCCTAAATAAAGCATTGCAATTTAAACAACCCATGTCACTAATGTGTCATTCTACATTTTTTCATCTATAGTCTATTTTAATTTGTGTCTTGTGTGGTTTTCTTGTCTCCTTGGAGTTGTGTTTGCAAGACAAAGCCCTAAGCAAACGTGCAAAGGTGCATCTCATTATAGCAACAAGTTGCCACATCACTCTGATGTGCATGATTAGACTAGCTAAGCCTCTCAAGAGTGCAAGTCCTTACTATCCCATTATAGCCTATCCATATCCACTCCTATATCCCAATATCCTTTCATTCCCTACATAGCAGAGATCGCAAACCCTTTCAACATTGACATGTTGTGACCACATGGCATCCTCTCCAAGTCAAACCACAGAACCCAAGGTAGACATAACACAAGTCATCTCGTGGGGGGCCTCTATTGGTAGGTCAAAGCCTACGTAGATGTAACAAAAGTCATCCTAGGGAGGAAACACCTATTGTATAGACACAACATAGTTTCGCAAATGCCAAAGCAAAGCTAATCTAGTGACATGCAATCCACTTGATGAAAACACCTCATAGCAAGCATTTAGTAACATGCAAAGCCCAAAGTAGGTTTTCCCTATAGCAAAGAGTAAAAATAAAAAAGAGAAAAGAAATAAAAAAACAAAAGGGAAAGAGAACATTCCCAAGTAGCCTAGTGATGCTACAATTTCACAATTGGTTCAACCCTAAATCCACACTAACTCTTTCACAAGCACTCTAATGAGAGGTTAATGCTTTCAAGGGCAAGGCACTTTAGTGCCATGGTTACCATCAACTATGATGTCCTTGCATGACAACATCCTACTTGCATTTCATCTTCCCTTTTACCCTCAACACATCACCTACACCTTTTACTCCCATCTCTCACCTACCATCTAGCATACCACTCTCAACAGCACTCTTGCGCATGATGCAGTGACATATGACCATGCATTGAAGAGTGATGTTGGTGCCAAGTCTAGTATGGTGTTTTGTTGTTCTTTGTCTACATCTTTCAAGTCACTCCTCTAGATGTAAATAAAGAGGGACTAATGAAACACCACTAATTTCAAACTATGTCATCCTAACTGCAATTTTTTTTAAGTGTTGACACTATGCTCAACCCTAGTGGAGAGCGTAGTCAGCCTCTAGTGGAGAGCGTAGTCAACATAAAGGCTAGTTTTAATAAATTTCTTTAAGTGTTGGAACTATGCTCTCAATTTCCCTAGGGTGTAGTTAGCCTCCAATGAAGAGCATAGTCAACACAAAGGCCAATTTCAGCATATTTTTCTAAGTGTTGGGACCATGCTCTCCACTACCCTAGGGCACAATCAGCCTCTCATGGAGAGTGTAGTCAGCATGAAGGCTAGTTTTTGCAATTTTTTCTATGATTTGAAACTATGCTCAACCCCAATAGGAAGCATATTCAGCCTCCAATGGAGAGTGTAGTCAACATAAAGGCTAGTTTTGCAAAAACAATTTATGTCTCAAGACTACACTCAACCCTAGTAGAGAGCATAGTTAACCTTTAGTGGAGACCATAGTCTACATATGGCCATTTTTTGTAATTTTTTCTAAGTGTGGAACCATGCTCTCCCATAGTCTAGAGTGTAGTCAAGCATACTCAGCCAGAATAGCCTCCAACAGCCTCCACAGCATAGTAACATCACTTAGCTTAGCTCCAACTTATCTTTGACAAGCATAGTTAGCAAAATGCTTCTTTTTGTATCCTCTTTTTACCCCAAAATTGTAACTATTCTCGACCCCATGTGAGAGCGTGGCGAGCGTAGTCCTAGAGCATAGTCTCCAAGTTACATTTTCTTAGGTATCCTATGGTCTTCTCAACACACACATGCGGTTGGTAGTATAGTCATAGTCTCATAGTCTCACAAAGTCTATCAAAGCACAACACCACCAACCCAGTGGAGAGCGTAGTCCCAACTATCCCCTCCACCACATGGTAGTTATCCCACATTATGTGCTAACCCTAAACCTATAAATACCCATTCCCTCAACATTTTTAGGGTTGGTAAATTTTAGGATTGGCTATTTTTTTTTTGTGTGAGCAAGCCTAAGGAGAGCTTGAAAGAAGACCAAAGGCATATTGGCAAAGTTATAAACCATCGTAGACCACTGTAGGCCACTAGAATACCATAGCCAATGGTACACTATGGCAACCAACCTGGCATATGTAAACACCTTGGTAGAACACTAGTCTTCATAAGTAGACACCTCCAAGATTGTGATTACACTATCCACTACACCTATTGTACACCGTGTACCTTCTAACCCATTTTCGCGTTAACTACACTCAACCCTATTTAGGGTAGTTTTCTACTTCTTGCTCTTTCTTTCTTTGCATTTTTTGTACTTTACTTGCATTTTCATTATTTTACCTCATAGTCATGCCTAAAATTATTCTTGAGGAGTGGTCTATATGCATTGACAGTATCCACTTCACCAAAACTCTTGTGTACACTTGACCCTTCTAATACTACTACCACCATCAACACCATACACATCGCCTACACACTTAGCACCATTTTGCATCAACATTGTGGCTAACCACTCTGCATTCCTGTTGCAACTAATAAGTCCCTATTCAATCAGCCAAACCATCCAGGGCACCCCATCTCGACCTCCAGAAAGTCCTTGTATAGATTCAGGATTAGGCTATGCTTGTGGACCTCAGTGTTTCAACTGTCAACATTTTTGGTCACTACAGGTGTGATGGGACCCATGAAGTCAATGCCCCATATGTCAAAGGCCTCTAGTGGTTGAATCCACTATTGAGGATCCTCCATACACAAAGTCATCCCACCATCTCTTTGACAATTCTCAAAAGATGGAACAAACCAGTGGGCATCCCTAAAGATTATGTGCCAATAGTATCTTGCCATCAAGATTTTTACGATCATGCACTTGCCTACATAGTGACCTCTGCAAGGGCCTTCATGAGCATCCTGTAGAACATGTAGTTGATCTACATCAAGGACATACCAATAAACCAAGCCATTTGTGCACACCTTATAAAGGTGTCCATTAATTTCCATGAAGTACTTTGCCTAATGAAGAAACTATTGCTTCTTTCTAAAGTCAAGATCTTGTGGCATCTCCTAAGTGAGAAGATAGGTGAGGATGCCATTGCACGATGTTAGTTCTACATGTACTTAGTCATTTATTGCTTCTATAAAGAGGATTTCATCTAAAACTTGATCAAAGAGTAGACTCTTCTCCTCTTTATTATTCCATCTTAGTTCAGAGAGATGGTCAGTGACCACATTTTTAATCCCTTTCCAATCTACCATCATTAGATCCAATTCCTACAAGATTACGAGCCACCATGTGATACAAGGGCTAACCATTAGCTTGTTCATTAGGAAGTAGATGGCACTTTCGTCTATGTGCACAAACACCTTATAACCAAGCACATAGTACCTAAACTTTTCAAGAGCATGCACCACTCCATTAATTATTTTATAGTTGTGGTGTAATTTAATTGTGCCCAAAATGCCTTAACTCACACAGTGGATGTAATATAAACACTTCTTATCATCCAACTATGTAAGCATGGCTTCCAAGGAATAATTAGATGCATTTGTCATTATGTGAAATGGTATAAACTAGTCTAGTGCCTCTGGAATTAGAGTTTCTATCAATTTTTCTTTTAATTATTGGAATGCATGTTTACATTTCTTGGTCTAAATGAATATAACATCTTTCTTTGTAAGCTTGACCAACAACTTTGCAATCTTAAAGAAATTCTTTATGAATTTTCAGTAGTAGCCAGTATGTCTAAGGAATGACTGAACATCTTTCATAGTTTCTAGTTGGTAGGTTATTCCTTAGATGATCCTTTTCTTTGTTAAGTCTACCTCAATCCTTTTTTGTCAAATTTTGTGCCCCAATACTATGCCTTCCTAGACCATTATATGGCCTTTTTAACAATTTATCCTAAGATTTTCTTGAACACACCTTTTCAAAACCTACTCAAGGTGATCTAGGGATTACTCAAACATAACCCCATAGGTAGATAAGTCATCCATAAAGACTTCTACCTTGCTACCAATTTGCTACTGAAAAATACTAAGGACTAGGCATTGAAATTTTGCAAGGGAATTACATAAATCAAATGGCATCTTACAATATGCAAAAGTCCCCTAGGTACTCGTGAATGTTGTCTTAGCCTGATCTTCTGGTAAAGTTTGGATTTTGTTATAGCCACTATAACCATCCAAGAAGCTATAATAGCAATGCCTAGAAATAGTGTCCAACACTTGGTCCACAAATGGCTGTGAAAAATGATCTTTAAATGCTGTCATATTCAATAGCCTAAAATCAATGTAGAGCCATCACTTACCACCTTTCTTTGGCATAATTACGAGTGGGCTAACCCAATCACTATCCACGATGGAATAGATGAACCCTGCCTTGAGGAGTTATTCTATTTCCTCCTTAATAATCCATTTCAATTTAGGTTTCAACTACCTCTACAACTACCTTCTTGGCTTCATGGTCAGGTCAGCATATTTGTGGGTTAATTCTAGTTAGCTCATGATATGACCAAGCAAAGGCTATTGGCCACTTGTTAACCACCTATAACAGCTTTTCTTTTTGTTTAGGAGTAAGTCTGGCATTGATTATGACCAACTTTCCATTGTTTAAAAATGCATACTTCATGTTGGTTGGTATATTTTTCAACTCTAGGGGCTCTTTCTTAAAGTTATTAGAGATTTCCAACTCTCCTCAATAGGTATCATCATCTTCATCATCAAAGATTTGGTGATGAACTTGCTCAAGTTCATCCATGCCTTCAACACAAGCACATGTTAAGCTCTTAGTTGATTCCATGCTTAATGTGCTACTGTCAAAGTCAACTATCAACCATTGGGTGCCCTCCTATTTTTTTATTGCTGCATATGAACACATTTGGTATCTTATTCATGTGCACACTAACTTCATTCTTTAATGAATGTACTTTTGATGGAGCAGAACATTTGCATGCAATTGCACTCGTTATCATTGTACATGATACATGGAACACACTTCTTCTCTAAATGTCCAAATTCATTTTCCTTAGAGATTTCCAAGGAGAGGTTGCTTATACCCATATGCACATCTATTGTGCTCAACAATGTCCTTCCCATAATGATGGGGAAGTCACCTTTTCAATTTTCAACCTTGATCACCAAAAAATCAGCAAGATAGGACCACCCACTAACTATGCTCACAATCTCTTCCACTAACCTCAAAGGGACAATCATTGATTGGTCTACTAATTCTAAATGGATGTTTCTCTTCTTAAGAGGCAGTAGGTTTTAGGCCTTATACATGTCATGGAAGATGAGATTAACTATGAAACCAAAATCAAGAAGAGTCCTACATGGCTCATGTTCATTGATTTGCAAGTAAATGAGAGGACTTCCTAGGTTAGATATTTTCATGGGAAGGTTGCTAGCCTTGATCTAATTGAAAATAGCATGAGTTAGCAGCATAGTATGAATTTGAGGTGGCACTTGGTTTGAAGGCTCTTAAATTTATTTGATGTAGAGGATGAGGGTGTTGGAGATGCAGGGTGACTAGCCACATTAGTTTGTGAGGGTTTGGAAGGACTTTGGGTTGGAAAAATGGTCATTTCCTAGATCAATTTTCCAACCCACTTGGTTGAAAAGCCAATTGTGAATGTACAGCCCTCATAGTATTTCGTTGTTGTGGCTATGAAGGAATTTCACCCTGCATGGATGGAGTAAGAGGTAACTAGGTTAAGAGCAAAGGGATGTATGCAAATGGATGTAGAGGATGGTATGGATATGGGTTCTTCCCTCGAGTAGATGATGAATGTATTTGATGATACTCTAGAGGGTAATAGTGATGCCAAAATGAGGCATGGCTTGCAAAAATTCATGGAGAGATGGATTGTTGAACATAATACCCATATGGATCTGGTTGCTTATAAGGGTACTGCTATCCCCATGATTGTGGTTGGTACCATTTTTGATATTGCTCATAGGGTTGTGGTGAGCTCCACTTGGATAATAAGCTTGTTGATGCTAGTAGAACTGCCTCAAATTACCTTGAGGATAGGACAATCATATGGGTGCTCACCTCCTTGCTAGTTGTAGATTCAATGCATACACCAAAAACTCTTGTAAGTGTGTCACCATAGGCCAATATCCCTTTGGATGTTCATATTCACAAATGTCACAACCAATATCATCTTCAAAGTCTATCTCCAAAACTTCTTCTACTACAATAACACTACCCTTACAACTCTAGTAGGCACATTCAGCTTCTTTCCATCTCCTATGGTTATGATTACTATTTTTCTCTTTAGATTCTTCAAAAATATTCATAGTAGTTTAGAATCTTTCATCTAAAGATTCTCATAATTTATCAACCTTTTTTGAAATATCAGAGACAGTTTCTTAGATAGGTAAGGTTTTCCTATTCACGACTTCATCAAGTGGTGACTCCTCCTTGTGAAAAAATTGGACCTCCCTTTTTCTTATGGAAGGGTCCATATTATACTCTTTTGCACTTTTCCTTTTTTACAAATCACCTTCTTCTTTTACCACCTACTCTATTAGCCTTTGGATCTGATAAGCTCGTAATTCAAAGTGTCTCAATTTGGCATAAACCCCAAGAGTTTTTCTTGTTTCTACTCCAAGCCCATCGATGATGTGGTGGAGTTTTTCCCTCTAAGAATATCCATGGCCAGGGCATTGGTGTAAGAGAGAATAATATCTAGCCATGGCAGCATCCAAGGATTCATGTGTTCCTTGTTTTCAGCCTTGGATTTTCCTTCTTAGGTTGGACACTCTAGAGTACGTTTGGTATTTGTAATTACATAGCTTAAGCATTGTACTCCATCGGTAGATAAATTCCAGTACTAAGGGCTAATACCAACTTTCAACTTCCTTGATGAATGTCCGAGGGAAGAGCTTGAGTTTCTACCAATCATTTTCAATGTTTTGTAAGGCACAGGCATCTTGGAAAGCTTGTAGTTGTTTTTGTGGATCAAAATTATATCCCCCCTCAAATCTTGAAACATTGTTCATGTCTAAGTGCTTGATCTAACTATCTTTCACATGCCTAGCTAGAATCTTAACTACCTCCGCAATGTTATGCATGCTTTGAGTTGCTAGTAGAGGTTCATCATCATGATTGTATCAATGACATTGATGATGGCTTCTGTCAATCCTTCCTTCTTGGTGGGCTCTATGATCATTGTTGTCCCGCTAATCACCTTCATTACAATTATTTCTCCAACATCTTCTACCAAAACTAGAAGATGAGGAGAAATGTTTGGAATTGGATGAAGAGGAAGGTGGACCATCACCACCATTGCAGTGTTCACCACCATCTCTTTGCTCATTATGACCACCATCATTAAATTCCTTGCAATCATGATATTTACCTATCCCTACCTTAACTGTCACTTTTTCCTTAACCTTGTTTATGAATAGTGGATCACTGGTTCAAGGCCATACCCTCATCACCAATAACATAGAGTGGAGAATCTTCATGTTGTGAATCCTTAGGGGGAAGATCCACATTGTCATCTTTTTTTAGCAAGAACAAGGGTTTAGTGAAGTGTTTCCCCTTTGCAAACTCATGGTGCTTCTCCTAGTGTTGATCTCTCCTATGTTGTGTTTTAGTGAGATAGTAGTCTCGAGTGTCATAACCATTCATAATGTATTCCTCATGAAGATCTAGAATGTCCAACCACTTAAGATCTTGAAAGAGCATACTAGGCATAGATCAATTTGGGGGCAATATGATATTTCCCTCCATATCATGCCATTGCAGTTATTGATCTTAATGTAGGATGAAGATGAAGTCCAGTACATACTCATTTGGATGAGTATATACCACTTTGGACTCTTGTGGGACTAGTAGTTTGACATCTTCATGCTTGTGGAAAGAAGAAATTTTACAACAAATAAAATAATCAATGTGCTTTTGTAATTATATGTCATTTGAGAGTGATGTTGACCTTAGGTTCATCCAAAAATATTAATAATGTTTACTAAACCTAGATACCACATGTTTCAACAAACAAAGTCCCTAGCAATGGTGCCAATTATGAGTGGTGAGGTACCCCTACACCCAACCATACAAATAACAAGGCATTCAAATGCAATCTAATTGAATTCGGTGGACTTTATAATTTTCAATGCACTGGTCTTCTAGGAAGTAAATCTTTCCCTAAGATCATTCATTATCTTTCCAATTACACTTGTGAAGCTCACAGGTATGGTTAAGTGTAATCAAGACATATGATTTTTATCATTTTATGTTTTAGGTTCTTTACTACTTAAAAAGAGAGATAATGTAGTTTAATGACTAATTTGATTTAACTAACTAACTAATCTCTAACTAGCCCTAACATAAGCATCTGGTCCAATTTTCCATACATGTCCTGAACCACGTATCCATTGCTAGGTTACCAAGCACTATGCCACTAGGCACACCAAGCAATAACACTATTGGAATTACCAAGTGGATGTGTGTTATGCTTAAAGTAGTCATACTTATGTAATTAATCTATCTAGCTTATCTGACTTAATTACCTAATTAGCTTAATTACTGGAAAACATTAAATAAATAATTGAGAATATTACATGCATAAATGAAACATTTAAATTATCCAGAATGTTGCAAGGTTTATCAAAAAGTTTGTCTTTATTGTTACACATACTATCATGTTGAGGTACACTAGTGCTCAAATAAATATCCATACACTTAATGACTCCTACTGTGGGCACTCAAGAAAATATTCTAACTTTCAAATGTAAAAACTACAAGAGCTTTGCTACACTATGACTGATTGATGCCATAAATGTGGCTCGTGAGCACATATTTATAGGTAATAATAGACCCTGCATCAATGGGGCCATGTCAATGCATGAAAAGATGCATCGATGGGGCTATCTCAAACCATGAAAAGATGCATCGACAAGGCCTAGTTGACAAGGCCTTGTTGACGAAGCCAATCATGACCCATCAATCCTTATAAGATTCTTCATGGTTAGTATTAGGATCCTTGTTTCTTCTCTTATCAATTCTAGATAGAGGATTTCTCTTTCAGGTTTTCTTAAAGGAACTATCTTGCATACCATCTTCTACTTCATCCCTCTCTACCTATAATGCATGCATGTGTTTTTCCTCATACTTTATATTAAAAAAAGTTGACAAGTGTTGTTTTATGGATGATCTAAGATCCTTAAGGAACCTTTTTGCATGCATCTAATCATCTTTTAAAATGTGTGAAACAAACTCACTTAATTCACAAAGCTTCTTATCATATTCAGAAACTAATATATCACCTTGTACCAATGAATAAAATTCATCCTCATTCTTATTACAATAAGTTTTAATAAAAAATGATCCTCTATCTTACTTAAGATATCATCCCATGTCTATCACCCAACCTTTTACTTAAATTAAATTATTCCACTAGCATATTGTTTCACCTTAATTTTAATATGCAACAAACTTTGTATTTTGCATTTGTGTACAATTCAAAATACTAAAAGACATGTTTATTTTCTCTACCTACTCACATGCCATGTTTGGATCATTAGTTCCCTTAAAAGTAGGTAAAATAAACTTCCTAAACTCACCAATTAACATTTGGTCGTTAAGCTTCAAGTTTGAGGCTCCACTTTGATTTCTCCCATTGCTCAACAAGTTCATCAAGGTTTTGAGCAATTATTATCATGTTCTTAGAAATTTCTTTATTCCTAGCTATTCTTCTTGGAGGTATTTGCAAAAACTAACAAACTCTAAGTAGTTATCATTAAGCCATGCTCTATACCAACTTGTTAGATCCCAAAATTAACTTAAGAATTTTCATGATTTAGACTAAACATAGCATAATACTTAGGATGTGTGTTGTCATAATGCTTATAAACTTAAGAAAGAATCAAGCATAAGAATTATAAAACTACGACTTAAAATTTAAAAATTCATGATATGAAAAGATCATCCACATTAAGCTACTATATGTAAATATTAAGATCATAACATAATTCAATATTTTAATACAATTAACAATGGATATAATCAACACATTCATCTAAAACATCTTGATGTCCAAAACTTAAGATAATGGGTTATTAATTTCTAAAATTCATCAATTCATATATTTGTAATATTACTTTTAACACTAGTTTAGTAGTACCATATTCCATAAGTCACAACCTTTAAGTCATTTAACATCCACACATAACATTATGTTCCATAAATCACAATCATCATACTCATGTCACATCATAATCACTCTAAGCTTAAATGATGTCCATAATACCATTCAACAATTTAATCTATATATATATCTAATTATCAATATAACCATATCATCACATCATAATTATCAATAATATCAACTACATCATATCGAACTCTGCCTCTTTTTGTACATCATCAAAAAGGAGTGAAGCATAGAAATAAGATAGATCAAGAGAATGCACAAGAAAAATTTGACATTAATTTTCAAACTTTCATAATGAACACATGAGGACTAGAGTACTCTAAGAATATATATATAAACATCTTTCTAGGGAAGAATAATCAATTAAAAAGTGCATATTGCTTAGCATTGAATGCATAGGGATAATGACAACAAACCAATTAAGAGCTGCCCCTTATTTGTCCACAAAGTCAAAATTAATGATCCACAACTAATCCAAACATAATTAAGCCAATTCTTATAATTAAAGTTCAAGAGAAATGAAAACCAATAGGCTAAATTCCAAAGTTTGAGTGTTTAGAATCATGTAACCTATCTCATGAATTAATTATCTTATTAGTGACAAATAAAACAATATCTTATGATTCTATATTTACCCAATATTTTAATCCTTTTGAAACACCACCAAATCCAAACTATGGCATCCCACCTACAAATTTTTCCAAGTGTTGGGACTACGCTCTCCACTACCCCAGAGCATAGTTAGCCTCTCATAGAGAGCATAGTCAATACAAAGGCCAATTTTGCAATTTTTTCTAATTGTTAACATAAATCCAATTGCAGCAAAATTTTCTAAGTGTTGGGACTACACTTTTCATTTCCCTAGAGCATAGTCAGCCTCCAATGGAGAGTGTAGTCAATAAAAAGGTAGGTTTTCAAAAGTTTTGACAAGTCTTGGGACTACGCTCAGCCCCAGTTAGAAGTGTAGTTAGCCTCCTATGGGGAGCGTAGCCTATAGGAAACTCATTTTCCTCAAACTCCCTCAGCACTAAGACTACACTCTCTACTACCCCAAAGTATAGTTAGCTTCTAGTGAAGAGCGTAGTCAACATGAAGGCCTAATTTTTTTAGAATTTTTCCAAGTGTTGGGACTACACTCATCCCCAGTCGAGAGTGTAGTCAAGCATAGTCAACCAGAATAGTCTCCAGTGGCCTCCACAACATAGCATCGACACTTAGCTTAACTCAAAATCACCTTCGGCAAGTGTTGTTAGCAAAATGCTTCTCTTTTGTACCCCCTTTTGGCCCCAAGATTGTAACTACACTCGACCCCATGCAAGATAGTGCAGAGCATAGTCTTCAAGTTGCATTTTTTAAGTAACTCATAGTCTTCTCAGCTCATACATGTGTAGTTGGCAATGTAGTCATAGTCTTTTAGTCTCATAGAGTCTGACAGAGCACAACAAAGCACAACACCACATGCCCAATGAAGAGCATAGTTGGGTGAAAGCATAGTCCCAACTATCCCCTCTACCACATGGTAGCCATCCCACATCTTCCACTAATCCTAGGCTTATAAATACTATTATCCTCAATGTTTTTAGGGTTTCCAAATTTCAAAATTCAAAAATTAGAAAATTAGAGACTTGGCAAACCTAAGGAGCACTTGGGAAAGAACCAAAGGCATATCAGTGAAGTTGCAATTCATCGTAGCCCATTACAGTCCACCAAAACACCATAGCCAATGGTACACCATGGCAGCCAACCCAACAAATGCAAACACCTTGGCAAAATGCTAGTCTCTACAGCCAAACACCCCCAAGACTATGACTATGTTGTCGACAATGCCTATTGTACATCGTGTACCTTCTAACCCCTTTTGGTGTTAACTACGCTCAACTTCATTTGGGATGGTGTTCCACTTCTCTCTCTCTCTCTCTCTCTCTCTCTCTCTCTCTCTCTCTCTCTCTCTACATTTTTAGCATTTTATTTGCATTTTCTGCTATTTTACCACATACTCGTGCCTAAAACTATGCTTGGGTGGCAATTTCGCACATTGGCACCCTCATTTTCATCAAAAATCTTGACTATGCTCAACCCCACTAACACCATTGATACCAATTGAACACTTAGCATCATTTAGCATTAACACAGCAACTAATCATGCTACACCTGTGTTGCATCCAATAAGTCCTTGTTCAATCAGCCAAACCATTCAAGGTACCCCATCTCCACCTCCAATAGGCCCTACATGGACTCAGGGTTAGGCTATGCACCCATGGACCTCAATGTTCTAGTCATTGACATTTTTTATCATTAAAGTTTTTGGCAGCAGAAGGAGGCCCTAACCTCCTTTTGCAAACTTCGTTGAGGTTGTTTTATAAGCTCTCTACACCATAGTTGTCCACCAACCAATTGATGTAGATTGGACCCTGTAGTCGGTCCCCACAAGACCTTGCATAGCAACCCCAAACTACACTTCTTTCCACTATTTTGCTAAGTTTCTATTGTCTTCAATTGGAGCATAGCCATCTCTAGATTAGTCAACTCTCTATCATGGAGAGCATTGTTCGCTCTCCATAGTGGAGAGCATAGTCAGTGTAGACATTGTAGTTAGCTCTCTATAGTGGATAGTGTAGTCAGTGGTATTAGCCAAAACAATGTTAGTTTTAGCTTGGTCCACTGTATTTTGCAACCAGAAATCTTTACAACTCAATTTACAACCATGAACCTGGATCAACCTCCAATGTTAGTTTCAAATGTACTTGATATCTTGCTTATCCAATAAGAGACCAAGATTGAAAACCCTACTTATCTTTTGATGGCTAGGCCAAGGTAGTCCCTTAGGCTATGCAATTAAGACCCAGAGTATGCCATACTCAACAATGAGTAATACAACTTTATATGTGCAAAGGTTCAAGTAGGTTTACCTATAGATTGCCTTGACATGGAGGCAAAATGGGACTTTGAACTAATCCACCGAGATGGATGGGAGTATATCCCTTCCTCATTCAACATCATCTCACTCATAAAATCCCACCACTAGTTGTTATCCTAGCTTGTCCAAGTAGGTGAGCATGATGTGAAAACTAACTACAATGAAACCTTCTAGAAGGAAGAGGATGAGTTCAAAGCTCGCTCCAAACATTAGGCCTCCTTTCACACCATCTTCCAACAAGCAATCCCTAGTTCAACCCCTCCTCGATTTAGTTTACCCATCCTCCCCGAGATGGTCATAACATTGACATCACCTTCCCCCTCCATCAAGCTTAGATCTACACCTGTAGTGGTAACCCATCAAACAAGATACACATAATATGATGTAATAGCTTCCTCCAACTTGTCCTTCGCAACATCATCTCAACCAACCCAGCCATCTTTACTAGCAATAATGACACCAGCTCAGCCATATGTTCATGTAGGGCCCATCTCTAGGCCCCAAATGACTCAAGCATCCTATGATCCACTTGTTTTGTCGATGTCCGTAGCGTCGGTCCAACCCATGCATGTGTGGCTTGCCCCAATCACTATCCCTATAACATAGCTAACACATCAAGCACATTGTGCGATTCCACAACTTGTCACTAAGTGATGGGCCATACAACTAACATAGTAGATAGCATAGCCATCACAACCAATTGGAGCATTTCAAAATTTAGGCCAGGCATCCCAACTAATCCAAACCTTAATAGAGGAGGTGAAGCAACTCAGAGTTTCCTCCTTTGAAACTATCAAAGTGATGAACCTCTACTAGGATGACCTTATAAGTCTTGCAATCCCACCTCTAACTCTACCAACTAGGGTTCCACTACCTCAATTTACCAAATACAACAGCAAAGAAGATGCCAATGCACATCTGGTCATGTTCAGGTGTGAGTGTGTTCTACTGCAAGCATGGCTACATGCCATCACATGTGTATTCACCATGTCATTGACTAGCAGAGCATTAGACTGCTATTTCATGCTACCCTAAGGCTTTATCTTCTCTCTAGAAGACCTCTTAAGCTAATTTATGACATGCTTCAAGTACAACTTGAAGTTAAAAGCAACCTCGGACCAACTAATGTAGGTCAAATAGGACCACCAAGAGGCTATGCAAAAATTCATCCAATGATGGAGTGCCTCTTTAAATGAAATATGAGATCCCATAGTTAAGGCACATCTCTTAGCTATTTTCAAGGGTGTGGTTAATGATTTTATAAAGTCAAACCTATACTACTTAGGTCTATAATCCCTAAGCTAAGCCTTTACCCAAACCAAGAGCATAAAGAATGTAACAAAAGCTACTAAGAACCTGGCCTACATGGTCTAAAACCACCAGCATGCAAGGAGAAACATGAATAAGGGAAAGTAAACTGCAATTGTGGCAGTGATAGCCAAAGAGGCCAAGGCAACCAACCAAGGGTTGACGACTAGGCCACCCAAAGCCTTAGCCAACAACAAAGCTACCAATCTTGGTGCCAAGGTAACCAACCCATCTACATCTATAGTGGCCATAATGCAAGTTGGTCAAAGGTCTAACTTCAAGTGCAAAGATCACTCCAAGTACACCCCGTTACCATTGAAGCCATCAAAGTTGCTAGAATAATTTTTAAAAGCTAGGCACATCTAATATAAGCAAATGTCTAAGGATGTCTGTAAAAGGCATGATAGATACTGCAAGCTATTTGGAAACCTTACTTTAGTGACACCAAATGGGGTCTGGATCCCAAAACATTTTAGGCTACATCAATTTTTTCATTACCACTAGTTGTCTGATCATAGCATGGACTTCTGCCTAGTCCTACAAGATGATCTACAAAAGATGATTAATAGAGGTGAGCTAGTCCTTGATGCTACCAACCCAGTCAAGCTACAAAACCAATCCATGAAGGTGTACAATGATCCTCTAAATGTAGAAAATGCTAGCTACATCACGTCATAAATACTATTAGCATTGATGATGGTCTAGAACTGATACAGCAGCCATTCATGGTTCAAGTGCCCTTTAGAAGTGCAAGGGTCCTCTCAGCCCCCACAGGTTTAATGCCCTCTTTTATTATTAGAGTGCCACCTCAAGCACCCACAACATCCTTTGTGGTTAGGGCCTCATAGCATGTCACAACAACAACATTTCAATTGCCCTTCACTATCAAGGTATCACAATGTGTTAACCCTTCACCTATCCAAAGCCCAGCTGTAGCCAATGCATCGATCCCTCTTTGTTCAAAGGCCAATCCTACTGGCAACATTAGTAGACCCTCTAGGTGGAAACCCAGGAGACCCTATGAGCATCTTGTATATAGAATGATTAGGCAACATCAAGGCCAAAGAGTGTTCAGTTCCCCAAAGCTATTCTCTATATCTACGATCCCCATGACCAAAACAACTAAGGAGGCCACAACTAGCAAATTGCAACCAAGCACTAAGGCCCTTAAGCAAACTAACCAAGCTAAGACCAAGTTTCCTCCAAGACAAATCCATCTCTTAGGATGCATGGAGGAAGTCAAAGCCAACAAAAAAATGGCCAATGGCAATGACTTTGTGGATGTATTAGCCCAAGTCAAGCAAGTGCTCAAGTAGAAAAATACAACACTAAGCTTGTATGACCTAATCATGACCTCATCTACCCACCGTGGAGCACTGGTGTGGATGTTGATCTCTATTCCTATTATGGAGGACATCACTATAGAGGAGACCTTCATCCATGTAGTGATGTTGCCTCCTGCATCATAGGAATCAAGTTCCACATCCCTAGCATTTCATGATGAGGAAATCAAGGTCAATCTTGAGAGGGGCGAGGTCATAATGACTCCCATGTTCATCACAATACATGTCTAGCAATGAAAGATTTGTAGAGTACATGTTGATGACAAAGTAGCAAAAAACATTATATAATGCCCCATTGTGAATAAGTTGGGCCTTCCGAATCACATTAGATCGATGAAAATCACATGTCTAAAATCCTTCAATGGGTCACATGTCATCATTAGGGGTACTATCACCATAGCCTATGTAGCAGGGGAGCAATTCCCCATCACTACTAAATACATCATCATAGAGAAAATTTCAGGCTTTAACTTAACATTGGGCAAACAATGGTTGGCCAAATTATTAATTGTCTCCTCTTTGATCCACCTAGAAATCCACCTTCCATATGGAGGTGAAGAAATCATCATCCATGGTGATAATGCAACCCCCCTAGCCATCAACAACATAGATACGAAGTAAGGGTTGGAGTTGCAGTTTCCTGATGATGTATCTATGGTAAAGGATGAGAACAAGATGCATGAGGTGAACACACCTAAAAAGACAGAAGAAGCCGATGGCCTATGAAAGGATGCCCTTTGGGCAGAATTGCACTCTAACATAATAAGCAAGGGTTAAGGAGACCACAGAATAGTGTAATCTAGGCCCTATGTGACCCCTAACCCACATCAAATTAGGAACCAATTGCACAACTAAGGTATCCCCTTAGCCAAAAGTGTTCTTAGTGCCTACCCACCCTTCACTTCTACACACCATGTATTTTACCTTTTTCTTACACTGCATTCATTTCATGTTAGACTAGCCTTGTAATATATCATTTACATCTAGCTTGATTGCTTAGATTACACATTGTTTCACCTTTTTTACACATTTGTTCACTTTTTTTATGCATTTATCCACTTTTTTTATGCGTTGGCTTGTTTAGTTTACCCTTTTCTAGTTATTAGGTTAATAAATGAAAAATATCAAAGTGCATAAAAATCATAAACACAAAAAATCATTAAAAAATGAGATAGTAACACATGGCCTAGAATGACATTAAACTAGTAATATATGGCCTGGAATGGCCTTAAAATATCCTCATTAATCTTATGAATATAGCCTAAAATGGCCTTAAACTATCGTAATGGCCCAAAATGGCCTTAAACTATAGCAATACCATTGGCCCGCAATGGCCTTAAACTATCAAAATGCCTTGCTATGGCCTTAAACTGGTAACGCACTACCCAAAATGGTCAAAAACTAAAAACAAATGGCCCAAAATGGCTTAAAACTAGTAATATGCGACTTGAAACAGTCTTAAACTATTGCTCTTAATTTCACCATTGGTGGCCCGGAATGGCGTTAAACTATCACCATTGCCTGCAATGGCCTTAAACTATCAAAATGGCTCACTATGGCCATAAACTGGCAACACATAGCCCAAAATGACCTTAAAATACTAATATATGGTCTGAAATGACCTTAAACTAGCCATATGCAATCCAAAATGGCCTTAAACTATTGCTATGGTCTGAAATGGCCTTAAACTAGCACAATGCAGCCCAAAATGGCCTTAAACTATCACTATAGCCTAGAATGTTCTTAAACTTTCGCTATAGCCTGGAATGACCTTAAACTATCACTATAGCCTAGAATTTCCTTAAACTAGCAACACATGGCCTAGAATAGCCTTAAACTACCACTCTTAATCCTATTTATGTGGCTTGAAATGGCCTTAAGCTATTACAATGGCCCAAAATGGACTTAAACTATCGCTATGGTCCACTATGGCCTTAAACTAGCAACACATGGCCCAGAATGGCCAAAAACTAGCATCAACCCTTCCGCTATGGCCTTAAACTAGCATTAGGACCCATCAAGACATTAAACTAATAACAGACTCACTATGGCTTGCAATGGTCCAATATCACTATGGCTCGCAATGGCCCAGTATCACTATGGCTTGCAATGGCCCAGACTCGCATCCTCATAATGTAATAAAATTGTCATATAGGGATAAAATTTTGCACATTATACTTAGCACATAATCATCCATATCAAATGTAATATGCATAGAAATACATAGCATGAATAGCATCACATGGCAAAAACATAGCAAAAAGCCCAATGAGAGGTACATTTGGTCATGTAAGTTCCATCATTCCATGTAATCATTGACGAACGTAAAAAAAATGAGTTTAGAACTGTAGACCTCAACTTAATAGAGGAGAAGTGCATGCGTATGCTTGATCACATCAAGTGATATCAAGAAAAGCAATCGCAAAAGCATTGTCATAACTAGCATCAACGCCCAATTAGGAAAAGGGACCTATTCCTTAAGGCCATTCATGAACCTATAGATAAATTCTTAGCTAACTAGAAAGGGCCTTTCCTAGTCACTAAGGCCTACAAAAATGGAGCATTCAAGCTTGTTGATCAAGATGGAAACAAGTTTGCCAATCCAATGAAGCATTCCTACTTGAAGCCATACTACGTCTAGCATGCAGTGCCATACATCAACCAAGCAAGGTAAGCATTCATTTGCTATGATGTTAAACTAGCAAAGCATTTTTTTGCTACAATGTTAAACTAGTGCACATATAATTCATCTGCTACAACACTAAACTAGCATAGCATTTTTCTGCCATGACCCAAAACTAGCATAGCATTTATTCACTACAATGCTAAAATAGCATAGCATTCATCCACCATGATGCTAAACTAGCACAACATTCATCCACTAAGACACTAAATTGGCATAGCATTCATCCACCATGATACTAAACTGGCATAACATTCATCCACTATGTGCTAAACTGGCACAACATTCATCTGCTATGATGCTAAACTAGCATAATATTCATCTGCTATGATGCTAAACTAGCATAGCTTGTCCTTGGATCATGACATTAAACTGGCACAATACGTCTACTATGACTATAAACTAGCAGTCCACCATGACTTTAAAGTGGCATAACACATTCACTACAACACTAAACTAGCACACAACAATCCACTAGGATCATAAATTAGCATAGTATAGTCTTCTAGGACCTTAAACTAGGTTGGTAGTTAGCCACTAATAATTCCTTCCATCCTCCTGTAAGCAAGCCAACAAGCATAACCCTGGGCCCCCTTCTACACCACACAAGCGAGCATGCTACAATCCCAGAATGGGGCACTTGCAATAGATGTAGCCTTTGGAGCACTTGCAGCATGTTTTCCATCTGCAACTTATTAACATTTTTTGTCTTATATGGTTTTCTTATCTTCTCAAAGTTGTGTTTGCAAGACGAAGGCCCGAGTTGTCATGTAAAGGTGCCTCTCACCACAGCGGCAAGTCATCACATCACTCTAATGTGCATGATTGGACTAGCTAAGCCTTTCAAGAGTGCACATCCCCCTCATCCCATTATAGCCTACTCACACCTACTCTTATATCTAGATACTCTTCAATTCTCCATGTAGTAAAGCTCGCAAACCCTTTTGACACTCACATGTCATGACCACACGGCACCCTCTTTGCATATCTAATGAAGCATCAAACTTTCCAAGGCAGACGTAACATAAGTCATTCTATGGGAAGCCTTTGTCAATTGGTCAAAGCCCAAGTGGATGTAACATAAGTCATCTTGAGAAGGAAACACCTATCGTATAAACACCATGTCATTTTTTCAATGACGAAGCAAAGCCCATCTAGTGACATGCAATTCACTTAATGAGAAGCATTTCACTCTACAGTAAGCATTAAATCACATGTAGAGCCTAAGAAAGGCTCACCCCACAAAAAAAAAGTAAGAGGGAAAATCATGTTGCCAAGTAATCATGTGGTAAAGCAATTTCATAGTTAGCCTAGCCTTGAACCTACACCTTGACTCTCTCATGAGCACTTCGACAAGAGGTCAATGTTTTCAAGGAGAAGTCACTCTAGTACCATGATCACTATCAACTTTTATGTCCTTGCATCCTAACATCCTGCTTGCATCTCATCTCTCCTTTCTATCCCTAGCACATCACCTACACCTTTTACTCTTGGTTCTCACCAACCATCTAGCATGCCTCTATCCACAACACTCTTGAGCACAGTGCAACGATATTCAATCAAGTACTAAAGAGCAATGTCGATGCCAAGCTTGTTGTGGTGTTTTGCTATTCTTTGTCAACATCTCTTGGGCCACTCTTCCAGATGTCAACAAAAAGGGGCCAATGAAATATCACCAAATCTAAGCTTTGGCATCCTAACTACAAATTTTACTAAGTTTTGGGACTATGCTCTCCACTATCCCAGAGTGTAGTCAGCCTCTCATAGAGAGCATAGTCAACACGAAGGCTAGTTTTGCAACTTTTTCTAAGTGTCAGTACAAAGCAAGTTACAAAAAAATTTTCTAAGTGTTGGAACTATGATCTCCACTACCTAAGAGTGTAGTTAGCCTCCAATGGAGAGTATAGTCAACAAAAGGACAAGTTTCAACAAGTCCTGGGACTATACTCATCCCCAATTAGAAGTGTAGTCAGCCTCCTGTGGGAAGCGTAGCCTATAGGAAACTCATTTTTCTCAAACTCCCTTAGCATTGGAACTACACTCTCCACTACCCCATAGCATAATCAGCTTCTAATGGAGAGTGTAGTCAACATGAAGGCCCAATTTTTGCAAAAGTTTTCTAAGTGCTGGGACTACTCTCATCCCCAATCGGGAGTGTAGTCAAGTGTAGTCAACCAGAATAGTCTCCAACAGCCTTCACAATGCAACATCAACACTCAACTTAGCTCCAACTCACCTTCAAAAAGCATAGTTAGCAAAATTCTTCTCTTTTGTACCCCCTTTTGGTCCTAAAATTATAACTACAGTCAACCCCATGTAAGATAGTGGAGAGCGTAGTCTTGGAGCATAGTCTCTAAGTTGCATTTTTTAGGTACCTCGTGGTCTTCTCAGTGCATACACATGTAGTTTGTAGTGTAGTTATAGTCTTCCAATCTCATATAGTTTGACAGAGCACAACAAAGCACAACATCACTTGCCAAGTGAAGAGAGTAGTCCCAACTATCCCCTCTACCATATGGTAGCCATCCCACATCTTCTATTAGGCCTAGGCCTATAAATATGAGCATCCTCAATGTTTTCAGGGTTGGAAAATTTTAGAATTCAAAAATTAGAAAATCAAAGACTTGGCAAACCTAAGGATCACTTGGGAGAGAACCAAAGACATATTGACAAAGTTGCAGACCACCGTAGCCCACCGTAGTCCGCCAGAACACTACAACAAATGGTACACCATGGCAGCCAACATAGTAAATGCAGAAACCTTAGTGGAACACCAGTCTCCATAGCCAAACACCACCAAGACTATGACTACATTGTCCACTACGCTTGTTGTATGATATGTACCTTCTAACCCCTTTTTTTGTTAACTACACTTAACCCCATTTGGGGTGGTGCTTTGCTTCTCTCTCTCTCTACATTTTTAGCATTTTATTTGCATTTTTCATTATTTCACCCCATAGCCATGCCTAAAACTACACTTAGGCGGTAGTCTCCACATGTTGGTACCCTCATTTTTGTCAAAAATCTTGACTACACTCAACCCCACTAACACCGTTGACACCAATTGAACACTTAGCATCATTTAGCATTAGCATTGCAGCTAATCACGCTGCACCCCCATTGCATCTAGTAAGTCCTAGTTCGATTGGCCAAACCATTCAAGGCACCCCATCTCTATCTCCAATAGGCCCTCACATAGACTTGGGGTTAGGCTATGCACCCGTGGACCTCAATGTTCTAGTTGCCAACATTTTCAGTCGTTACACCTTTGAAACTTCAACAAAACAATCCATAGTAATATCATGATGAGAGATTCAATACATGCTTATCTAATTTTCAATACTTAGATCAAATCCTCATAAGAAAGTCAAAGCAACACAACTTATCATGTTAAATATCTCAAAAATAACCAAAAAAATTCTTCACAAGATGTCCATACAGCAATTTGTATATATACATGTCAAATTTAAATACTAATAATAAGAAATACATCACAAGGTAAAATATCCAACAAATATCTCGATCAAAATTTTAAATTATTCTTATACCTTGGTTACATTACCATACTCTTAAATGAATTCTTACTCAATTACAATGTGAAGTCTCATTGCTTGTGTGTCTTTTGCTAATAGTCTCAAAAGACTCCCCCTACATTAGTGGCCTATAAGATGATAATTGATGATTGTTTTCAAATTGGACCATTTGATGGAGCAACCTTTATAAAATAATGCTAAGACCTTATTAAGGTGAATATCAAATTACTGGATCTAACTTTTCATTGGTAATAGTAGGAAGTATGATTAGAATATCAATGATTGTTGAAGGAACATGAATGCTAAAATAATATTTAACAATAATCTGAATCGCATCATTTCCACAAAGATTGCTAGCCTAACGCATTTGAAAAAATGGCATTTATATAATAACCAATTAAATTGGAAAATTCTAGAGGGACTATTCACCCTAGCAATTGAAAAATTTGTCAAAGCTTGTTTTATAGTATGTTATAGCAAATCACATCAGTGGATGCATTCCATGGTAATTCAGCAATTTGAAGCACCTATATTTACTTACCTTAATGGAAAAAGAAAAAAAATTAGTCATGAATTTTCCATTACAATTGGAGAATTTTTCACAACAACAAAAGGATGAAAATAGAAAAAATCAAATTCATGAAAATAGAGCAAATATCTAACTTTGGGTGGCAATCATCCATGGATTTGAACAAGTGGAGCCAAAAAGGAGAAGAACAAACACAACAAAAGCTAGACCTTTGTGGCAGTTTTATGAATTTTTTAGGATGTAGACAATAAGTAACCATGACTAGGGCCTCAAATCTTACAACATATTCCCATCTAGTAGGATCCTAATTTCTAAGTAACCTACAAAACCTTCAATTTCAACCAAATTTACCTTGACATCAAGTTCGTGGTGGGATTGAGCAACTTGTTCATGTCTCCGTTGGTGTATTTGATGGGTGTCATTGGCGCTGGATTTGGAGTTTTCAAGGAAGAGTCAACATTGCCACTTGCATTCATGTAGATTCTAGCAACAAACAAGGTAGCAGCAAAGTGGCACTAAAGGGTGCAACACAAAAAATAACAAACCCTCATCTCTTACCATGTAGCCAGAGATATAATTGTTGATGAAGGAGTCTACGCTGACAAAGGTTGTGATCAACATTAGAAGGAAGGGTACTAGTTGTTCCTACACATTTCTTTGTCCTTCGATCACGATGCCTAATATAATGGAAGCAACACCGACGTGGATTGGCAATAAGACCTTGCAATGGATACAATGAGATTGGAACAAGAAACCACGTAATTGCATGTCATTGACAACTCACTTTGGTAATGATCGATCCTGAAACCTTTGTTGCAATACCAACATCACCATCATCACTCTTCCTCAACTAGAGTGGAATCCATGGTGATGAAGAGGTCCAAAGTGGTGGATGATGAATCCTCCTCCCTACAACATGTGGAAAATAATAGACCCTTTTTCTTGCATTTTCACAACAGACTAGAGATAATCACATTTCATCTTAAAATTTAAATTTTATTAAACGATGCTCTTGGTTGGAGCATAGTAATAAAAAAGAGAAAAAAGAAGAAAAAATACATATTATTATTATTGTA
>MNCI01036412.1:187617-201127 GCA_015680685.1 Gnetum montanum | reverse complement strand
TAGTGCAACACTACTAGGATTACCAAACACTAATCATTACTAGGTTACCAAGTGTTCCACGCATGCTTGAAGTGGTCGTACTAAGTGTGCTTACTTGGGAGAGTTAACAAGGTGAGAGAGAGAACATTAATTAACTAAGGAAAGCATTAAATAATTGTAAATAACATTAAATAATCTATTCTAAATGTTGTAAGGTTTATCACAAAGTTCGTCTTTATTTCCGACCACAAGTTGTGCTCAGGTACACAATGCTCAAATAACGATTCATTCGCTTTATGACTTCTACTGCGGGCACTCAAAAATAATTCTAACTTTGAGAAGGGAAAAAGGTAAGAGTTTGGGTAAGGAAGTAAGATTAATGAACTAACTATTGCCAAACCAAGTGCATCCACCTCTTATTTAGAGGCGACAAGACAGGCCCCGATATTAGATGTTCAATATCACTTAGAAGGCTCTGATATCACGTACACGATATCACGAATGTGATATCATGAACCCAATATTGTGGCTCATCATATCCCCATGACTAAATGAAAACTCATCCTTGAGTTTCTTACAAAATATTAAGAAGGTATGGGATTATTAACTGAATGAGAACTGACAGCGATAGGGAATAACAGACTCAAAGTGCCTGGTGAACAGATCGAAAAACATATTACAAAATTGGTGTTCATGCTCTTTGTGGTGAACACTATACATAGATGACATCCAAACCCTCATCCAACAGCCTGAAGAGAAAGAGAGAGAGAAAAGAAAATGAGGTGCATTGATATCGATGTTAGAAATGTGCACTTTATTGTTCATCCATAGCCAGATTACCAAACTTGTTCCTTGCATAAACGCTTCAGCTCTAGTCCATCTTGAGTGCTTCCTTCTATCCCAATCCATTGTTCATGTAATTGCCATCTGTACACACAACATAGTCATGAATTAGTAAGGATAGATAAGCCACAATGTAGTTAATACCTTGCCTCGATATAAGTGCATTAGCTAGGTTGTGGGTATGGCAAATACTGGGTTATAGGTTTTTAATTGACAACTACCCAAGGTGTAGGCGGGATATAGGTAATTGAATGGAAAAATTTGTGATAGGGCCCCCACAACTAAGAGCAAACCTCCGGTAGCGATAAGGTGGAAAAACTAAAGGAACAATAAAGATGAGGGAAATAACAATGGTGAAGCTAATAAAATGGATGTCATGGATGAGAATGAAACAAGAAATGGTTGATTAAAAAAGGGAAAGAACTTAACAATTTCACCAAAAAGGAATGCCAGTGGGTCCTTCCCAAAGCATGCTCATGCCTTTTATGCCCTGACAGACCCACCAACCAAAGAGCCCATGGCCTTTTGGAATGACATATGGAAACAAAGATTAAGAACTTACCCACAAGAATTTACTGAAGACTAACAATGTGTCAACAAAGATGTAAACTAATCATAAAATAAACAATGAGATGGAATATGGGAAGAAATATGGAAGGAGAGGAGGAAATGGAATGGAATCCCAATAGCAAGAGTCTGTAAAGTCCCTTGTGTATTATGTGGTTAAGGTGACTGAATAAAATGCATCCCAAGTCTAGACTCACCAACCACATCCAGAGACCTCACATCAACACATTTGACCAATCCATCCTCATGAAGCAACAAGAATGCATCCATCGAGTCACCACCATTTGAAAGAGAGAAAGATAGGAAAGTAAGAAGCGAGAAAGGGCTTTAGTTAGAGGGAACCTTCAAGCATGGGTAACATGTCTTTCTAGTGCCATAACTAGTGTTTGCAGCTATGTTTCTTTATTATGTCTAAGGGGTGTGCTTTGAATTCCCACTATTTTTTTCATAAGAACCACATCATGCAAAGACTTATTTAGATTCATTCAACTTCCTAATATTTGGTCAATATTAGAATGGTAGAAAACCCATGAAAAACATCCAAGTACCTAAGAGAATAGCCAACACAAATCCATTGAATTCCCTTGAGGTCACACCCTTTTCAACCATTGAATCCTTCCTTGGTTTGAAGACTACTAAGTCACCACTTCATTAATAAGTTTTTCTTCGAAAAAAGGGGACAGTACAGTTCCAAAGCCAAGGGAGACCATAGCATTGAATGAATGAATGGATGACATGGACTCATTTCCTATTTTATCAAATGAACCATATCTTAGTATCAACATTGAAAATCAAAGGTAAAAACCAAACATTAGCAATCCACATTATTATAGTCCAACTCATCATCATGAGCACTTATTATATGACATATGAAAGTAAATCAAACAAAAAAATAGTAAAAATGTGAACAATGGAGTAAAAAAAATAAGTAAAATTGAAAATATGCATAAAACAAAAATGTGTAAAAAAATATAAAAGGAACTAAGGGCTTCAAATGGTTTGCATTGGTGGCCATCTCCCCCACGACTAAGTTGGAGGGAGGAGATTCAAAATAGCAAGCAAGGTTGTCCACCAATAGAGGTAGTATGGATACTGGCTATTCTAGGCTCAGGGAAAGGTTTGGTTTGTTGGATGTTGACCAAAAATTTCTTATCCAGGCTCTCAAGTTTGTAAATCATCATGGCTCCTAAAGGAAAAGTTGCATGAATAATATAAGGTCCTTCCCACAGTGTTTGAAATTTAGTGCGTTGTGGCACATGTGTGGGGTTCCAATAAAAAACCTTATCTCCTGGTTGGTACTAAACTTTTCTAATTTTCAGGTCATGATGTCATTTATTATTAAGGGCCTTGTGCAATTCATTAGATGATAGCATGACTAATTGGTTCTCATCTAGCAGGTTAAGGTCCATTAACCATTCTTTTTGTGCTAGATTAAGGTCAAGGCTAAGATCACACACCATAGATAGTGTACAGAGTCCTGCTTGAATAGAAAGTGTTGGGAGCTTTTCGTACACTAACTCATAGGGAGAGTAGCCTATAGGGAGTTTCCATGTGGAGTAGTATGCCCAAAGAGCATCATTCAATGTGGTGCTCCAGTCTTGCCTATATTCGCTAATGGTTCTTGTCAATATTTTTGTAGTCTCCCTATTGGTTACTTTGGCTTGACCATTCACTTGAGGGTGGTATGGTATAGTCAATTTGTGTTCAACTCCTAAGTGTTGCATCAATTTTCGAAAAAGTTGCACCTGTAAAATGTGTGCCATTGTCAGAAATAAGTGCACAAGGCACACAAAATCTGTTAACAATTTTTTGTTAAAAAAATTGTGCAGTGATAGATGATGTACAATCCATAACAATGGCTTCTTTTGCTCATTTTTTGAAATAGTCAACTGCAACAATAATGTAGGATTTTTCATTGGACATTGGTGTAATAGGCCCTATAAAATCAATTCTGCATATGTTGAAGGGTTCTAAAGGTTGAATCCATTATTGTGGACCCTCCATCCTAGCAGTCATTCCCCCATCATGTTGGAAATGCTCACAAGATTGGATAAAATGATGAGCATCTTGGAACAATGTAGGCTAATAAGATCCTGCAAGCAAGATTTTAATGGCTATTCGTCTCCTAGCATAATGACCCCCATAAGGGCCTTCATGTTCATCTTGGAGAACTCTTAATTGATCTACATCAAGAACACACCATCAAACAAAGCCATCGAGACATACTTTATGAAGTTGTCCGTTGATTTCCATAAAATACTTGGCTCAGTAAATAAACTATTGTTTCTTTTTAATGTCTAACTCTTGTGGTGTTTATTGTGTAAGGAGATAGGTAAGAATGCTACTATACCAATTTTTTTGTGGTTAATTAATTATTTACTACACCTGCAAAGAGGCATTTATCAAGAAAGCGATCAGAAAGTAGATATTCATCCTCTTTTTTGTCCCATCTTAACCGAGATAAATGATTAGCAACAACATTCTTAGTGCCTTTACAATCAATCACTTTAATATTGAACTCTTGTAAGATTACAAGCCATCGTATGATGTGAGGGCTCACCGTTGGTTTATTCAGTAGAAACTAAATTACACTATGATCTGTGTGTACAAATACCTTATAGCCCAATACATAGTTCCTAAACTTATCTAGTGCAAACACCACAACCATTAATTCCTTTTCCATTATGGTGTATTTGAGTTGTGCACCAACAATACTCCTACTTGCACAGTGGATGTAATAAGGACGTTTTTGGTCATCTACCTATGTAATTACAGCTCCTAGAGCATAGTTGGAGGTGTCAATCATGATGTGGAATGATCTAGATCAATCAGGGGCTTGTAGAATAGGTGTTTCTACAAGCTTCTATTTTAAAGTTTGAAAAGCTAACTCACATTCTATGGTCCATTCGAAAGGTACATCCTTTTTTGTTAGTTCAACCAATGGTTTTGCAACCCTTGAAAAGTTCTCTATGAATCTTCTATAATAGCCAGTGTGTCCAAGGAATGATCGAATATCTTTTACCATTTCAAGTTAACGTGTGATTCCTTAGATGACTTTGATCTTTTTAGGGTCTACCTCTATCCCTATTTGTGAAATCTTATGTCCTAATACTACACCTTCTTGGACCATTAAATGGATTTTTTGCCAGTTGAGCCTTAAATTGGTTTCAACACAATGCTTTAGTACTTGCTCTAATTAATCCAAGGCTTGATCAAAGTTTTCTCCGTAAGTGGAGAAGTCATCCATGAAGACCTCCACACCATTTCCTATTTTCTACTAGAAGATACTTAGAACCAAACATTAAAATGTTACAAGAGCATTGCACAAGCCAAAAGGCATCTATTTGTATGCAAATGTCCCCTAAGGACTTGTGAACATGGTCTTGTCTTGGTCTTCTGGTGCTATTTGGATTTGGTTGTATCCATTGTATCCATCCAGAAAACTATAGTAGTGATGCCTTGCAATGGTGTCTAAGACCTGGTCGACAAATGGTAATAGAAAGTGGTCTTTGAATGGTGCCATGTTTATTAGCCTAAAGTCTATACACAGCCTCCATTTATCTCCCTTTTTGGGCACAATAACTAATGGACTAACCCATTTGCTATCAGCAATGGGGTAGATGAAGCCAGTTTTTAGACGTTGTTCAATTTTTTCTTTAACCACTTGCTTCAACTTTGGGTTCAATCACCTCTGCGATTGTCATCAAGACTTCATGGAGGGGTTAGTGTAAATCCTATGTTGGCATATCCTAGGGTCTATTTCAATTAATTCGAGATATGACCAAGTGAGGCTTTTGACCATTTGTTCATCATTTTCAGCAATCTCTCTTTTTGTTGAGGAGTGAGCCTAGCATTCATAATTACTGATTTTCCATTTTTGAGAAATGTGTACTCCATACCGATGGGCAACGGTTTTACCTCTAGGGGCTCTTGCTTAAAGTTGTCAGGGATTTCCAACTTTTCCCAATTGATATTTTCAATGTCAAGATTTGGAAGTTAGCGATGGACTTCTCTAATGTGTCTATGCTATCAATGTAAGTGCAAGTCAAACCCTCAATTGGTTCCATGCATATAGTTGAGTTGCTCTCTTGGTCAACTATCAGCCTCTGGGTGTCTTCTTGTCTTGTGTCTACTGCATATAGTCATTTTGTATGTTAGTTACTTGTGCACACTAGTTGCATGCAAGCAATGTTAAACATTGTACAAACCAGGACTTCTACATGTTACTACACCTTGTGTCAGTATATGCAATGCATGGAACTTTCTTCTTCTTGAACTTTACAAACATATTTTCCTTTTATATCTCTAGGGAAAGATCACGTATTCCTAGGTGTGCATCGAATGTGCTTAGCCATGCTCTTCCCATTATGATTGGGAAGTCCCCCTTACAGTTGTTGACTTGAACCACTACGAAGTTGGTTGGATATGACCATCTACAAATAATGGTAACAATGTTCTCCATTAGTCCTAATGGGATAGTGATGGACTAGTCATCCAACTCTAAACGAATGTTACTCTTTTTAAGGGGAGGCAAGTTCTAGGCTTTGTACATTTCTCGAGAGGTTAAGTTAACCCTAGAACCTGAATCTAAAAGAGCTTTACATGGGTCATTCCTAATGATTTGTAAATATATAAGAGGATTCCTAGGATCAAAGAATTTCCTAGGAAGATGGCCGACCTTAATCCAATCGATAATGGCATGTGTTAACATGACCATGTGCGTTGAATGTGGCCTTTAGTTTAAAAGGAGTTCTGAAGTCTCGAATGATGGTGAGGCATTTGGACAATTAGCCACTTGTGACTATAAGGACTTGGTTGGATTGTTGGTTCTAAAGAAAGGTCTCTTCTTTGTGCTATTTTTTGAACCAATAGTAGGGTGAGAATTAACAACCCTTGTAGCATTACATTGTTGCAGCTGGGTAGGGAGCTCACCCTGCATGGCTGGAGCAGGTGGTAATGAAGTTAAGGATGGAAGAGATGTAGCAGGATGAGAAGGATAGTGTGTTTGTGAAACATCTCCCCTAGGAGAAGGAGTTCTATAATACTCATGGATTTGGTAGTGAGGTTGGGGAGCAACATGACTAGGGGAGTCACGTGAAGAGATTGGCTACTACACGTAGTATCCATACAGATTGGATTGACGGTAAGGGTATTATTGACATGGTGGTGGCATTCCCCATGATTGTGGGTGTTTCCGTTGTTGATACTACTCATTTATTTTTGGTGGAGTTCCACTTGGATAATACATCAAGGGTTGGTGGAACTGCCTTGGGTTACCTTGGGGATAAGGTAACATTTGGGGTGTTTTCCTTCTGTTTAATTGTAGGTTGAGTGCATACACCCCAGACTCCTGCAGATGTGAGATTACAGGGGAAACATCCCTTAGGATGGTCATATTGGCATATCTCACATCCACCATCATTGTTTGTATCTGAATCCACAACCTCTTCAATAATGGTAGCTTTGCCCTTACCTTTGTTACATGCATATTCAGCTTCTTTCTTTTTTTCTCCTTTCTTAATCACTACCTTCCTCTCTAGACTCCTCTACTATTTTGAGAACTATTTGAAATCTATTATCTAGGGATTATGACATTTTTCCCACCTTTGCTGATACTTTTGATGCAATTTTTTGAATGGGCAAGGTTTTTCTATTCACCATCTCTTCAAGTGGTAACTCTTCTTCATCCTCACAAAATCTAACTTCCTTCTTTCGGAGGGAAGAATCTCTATTATATTCTTTTGCACTCTCTCTTTTCCTTAACTCACCTTCCTCTTTAGCAACTTGCTCCAACAATCTTTGTACTTGATGGGCCCTAAGCTCAGATAGCCTTCCTTGGGCATAAGTTGCAAGGGTTCTTCACATTTCATGCCTAAGCCCATCTACAAGATGGTGTAGTTTTTTCCTTTGCGAGTAACCATGGCCTAGGCAATGATGTAATAGTGCATAATATCGACCCATGGTAGCACCCAAGGGTTCATGTACTCCTTGTTTCTATCCTTGGATTTGCTTTCATAGGTTGGACACTCATGAGTACGTCTGATACCTATCATTGAACAGTTCTAACATCGTACTCCATCAGTAAATGGATTCCAGTTGTAAGGATCGGTACCAGCTTTCCGCTTCCTTGATCAGTGTCTATGGAAACAACTTGAGTTTTTGCCACTCATTTTCTATGTTTTGCAAGGCACATGCATTGTGAAATGCTTGCAAATGATTTTGAGGATTAGCATTGTATCCCCCTTAAAATCGTAGGATATTGTTCATGTCCAATCTTTTGATCCTACTCTCTTTTTGGTGCCTCATTGGGATTCTAACAACCTTAGTTATATCTAAAATACTTCGAGTAGTGAGTAGGGATTCATTGTGATCATACTATCTATGGCATCTATGATGCCTATGTTGTTCCCTACTCTCCCTTCTCTCATGATGAGTTTCTCTAGAATGCCCTCATCCCCTTTCTTGGCTAGTTTGTCTATGATTCTTGTTTCTCTTACCATTATCCTGAGGGTCTTTTTCCTTGTGACTACATCTAGATCCTGAAGGAGAGGATGAAGGAGATGATGAAGGTGAACAAGAAGGAGGACCGTCACCATGATGGTGCCTTCTTCCTTCTCTTCGGTGGTCATGACCTCGATTGCAGTTACGATTAGAATGTCCATATTTTTCATGTGTTTTTGTTCCTTTTTTAGACCCTTTGTGTCTATTGGTACCAGAATCCATGTTATGGATAGTTGAGTGAAGATTCTAATACACAACCCCTTGACTGAAGTCAACAAGAGGAACATCATTGTGTGAGAGACTTCTTGAGGTAGGTTCACCCCCCCTCATTTTCTCTTATGACATACAGGACATTCTGAGACAACTTCCCCTTCATGGATTCATGACGTCTCTCCTGTTGTAGATCCCTTTGACATTGTGCCTCCATGGGTCGATATTCTCTCAAGTCATGATCATGCACAACATACTTTGGCTATAAGTGTTGCATACCAATTCATGTGAGATCACGAAGGAGCATGCCCAAGACTGAATGATTAAGAGTTAACACTATGTTACCTTCTAAATCATGCCAACACAATTGTTCATCCTAGTGGAGGCTAAAGGTAAATTTTGGTATATACTCATCAGGATGAATGTATACCATACGAAACTATTGATGGACTGGTGGATTAACATGTGTACTACGCCTCCAATTGTTCCCTGTATCGGACCTAGGCGATGAAACACTCTCGTAAGAAGAAGGAGACATAATTGTCTATTCAGGCTACAATACTTTTCATTTCACTAATTGTAAGATAACCAACCCTAAGGGTTCGTTCCAACAATGTGAAGATTTTCTAAGTTCTAGCTAGTGCACAACCAACAAAGTCCCCGGTAATGGCTCCAATGATGAGCAGTGAGGTATCCCTACACTCAACCATACAAATACAAGTGTACATGCACGATCCAGTCGAATTCCAATGACTAAGTACTTATGCGCCTTTATAGAACCTAGATGGGTTAGTCAATCGTTGTCTTCCCAACCTTACTTGTATAGTGCAATTGTATGGTTAAGTAAACTTAAGGCATATGATTTTTATATATTTTTATGTTTTATGTCTTAGTGCTACAAAGGGAGAAGTGAACTAATTAAGTAACCACTTTAATTTAACTAATCGACTATGCTCTAACTAGTCCTAACACCAGCATTCATTCTCACTTGCCATCCACATCTTGAACTAGTGCAATACTACTAGGATTACCAAACACTAATCGTTACTAGGTTACCAAGTGTTCCACGCATGCTCGAAGTGGTCGTACTAAGTGTGCTTACTTGGGAGAGTTAACAAGATGAGAAAGAGAACATTAATTAACTAAGGAAAGCATTAAATAACTATAAATAACATTAAATAAGCTATTCTTAATGCTGCAAGGTTTATCACAAAGTTCGTCTTTATTTTCAGCCACAAGGTGTGCTCAAGTACACAATGCTCAAATAAGGATCCATTCACTTTATGACTCCTACTACGAGCACTCAAAAATGATTCTAACTCTAAGAAGGGAAAAAGGCAAGAGTTCGGGTAAGGGACTAAGATTAATGAACTAACTATTGCCAAACCAAGTGCACCTACCTCTTATTTATAAGTGATAAGATAGGCCCCAATATCGGATGTCTAATATCGCTTGGAAGGCTCCAATACCGCGATGCGATATCGTAGCCCCGATATCGTGCTCATCAAATTTAATACTAATGTTTTTGTGAAATTACTTGTTTGAGTCTAGGGGATCTATAAACTCTTTGATACTTTGAGATAACTGAAATAGCTTCATTTGTTTTAAAGTTTATTGTCTTCGTGTTTTAATCTTGAAATTGTCAATTTTTTCTAAAAGCTCTATTATTTGCAATCCTTGACAACTATAAACTAGCCAAAATAGAAGCTGTACTTTGTCATTTACAAAGCATACTTGGTAAGTTAATAAGATTGTCTTTTATGAAATTGCTTGTTGAGCTCAGAGGGTTTGAACAATTCGTAACATTAGATTGAATTGGAATAGCTTTATTGTGAAGTGTTTCCTCATGTCAATTTATCTCACTTCAATCTTTGAGATTTCACACAAATCTACTTTTCCTTTCTTTCTCCTTCTAAGTCCATTGAATCTCTCTCTATTGCTAGTTTTTTTCATGGAACTTTCTCTTTGGGGGAAATTTGGAGTAGATTTTGGTAGAATTATGCTTAAGAATTTTTGTGAAATTCTATTTGTTTCAAGCAATGTACTATAGGGACTATATAGACTAAGTGACTTAACAAAATATGAATCTTTAATGACTCACGGTATTCAACAAGGCTAGCTAAATTTCTATTATAATAGCCAATTACAATTTCATACACAAGCCAACCATTTCAACATTCACAACAGCAAACACATACTTATTTTTAGTTCATTTCATAACCACTAAGTCTATTTGGAGGTATCTAGACCTTCATGTTACTAGAGACTAGCAAGCACCTAATCCTTATTTGAAAGAACACCTTCGTTTCCAATGACCCTGGTCATGAGATCAGAGGCCCCAAAATGTTGGTAGTCTAGTCCCAAATAGTTGGCAATAGTTCTTTTTCATGCTAGAAGGAGGGAAAAATATTTGTTACTTAAGTTCATTACATTCAAAGAGATTCATAGTCCTAGCACACCAATAGTTCTTTTTTATGCTAAGAGGGATAGAAAGAAAAGTAGGCATTATTTTGAGTCAATGAACAAGCAAACTGGTAGTTTAGAAGATTTTGAAAGTTCTCAAGAAATTTCTAATTATAAGACTGATTATTCATCATAAAAAGAATTGAAAAAGGTTTTTGATTTTGGGACAAGTAGTGGACTAAAAACTAGAAGGATAAGAATATTACCCCTTCTATCTGGTTTATTAGTCTATAAGAGAAGACCAAAGAAATATAAGAGTTTATCAATCAAAAGGAATTCTAATAGGATGGCAAATCCTTGGCAAAGAGTTACACCATTAGGATTTCAAAACTACAACGATATTCCTAAGGTAGTTTACAAATATTTTCTTGAACCTTTTATTCCTGGAAAAGCTTACTTAGTTGAAGAATACATTCACCTATTTAAGTTAGCTTTAGCTCAGGCAAATATTCAACACCAAGATCAAGCTTGTAGGTTGTTTGTAATAAATTTAAAGGATATAGCTCAAATTTAGTATGCCAAGTAACAATATCACAAGTTGGGATGATATGAAAAGTCTTTTCTTAGCCTAATTTGGCAATCAATTGGATCAACAACAACTATATTGTGGATTAGTACAAGCTAAACAAGGAGCTAAAGAGTCAGTCCAATTTTATTTTGAGCTAAGAATTGTTTGACCATAGGCTCTATTAGCATAATATAAACTAATGAGCTTTCCAAGTAATATTTGAAGTGCTAAAGTGCTTTAATGACCATGAATGCCTGATTTTCTAAGTCTAAATAATTTAATTCAGAACCTTTCAATTAATACCCAAAAAATCTAATTAGTTCATATTGACCTTCATCTTTTTGAGTTAAAATAGCTACAACTGAAACATTTGAAGTGAAAGCATATAACCAAAAGTCTTCCTTCAATTTTAGTTTTACCAAGTAAGGAGCTTCTTAAACAGCTCTTTTAATTTCTACTAAGGCTCTCTTTGATTCTCATATTTTCTCTACTATGACATCTTTCTTTAGAATATGCATCAAAGGTTTAGTAATTTTAGTAAATTTAGGAATAAATTTCTTAACGAAATTACCTTTCCAAAGAAAGATCTAAGAGACTTTTTACTTGTAGGATGCTCGATATTCTATACTACTTGAATTTGGGAGTTATCTATAAAAACTCCTTCTTGATAGATTACATGGCCTAGTAAACTTTCAAACTTAACTCGAAAGATACATTTCTTAGGATTTAATGAAATACCATACTCATGACATCTATCAAAAACTTGTTGAAGATCACCAATATTATCTTCCTTCTTTTTTGAAAAGACAATGATATTATCTAAATAAACCACAATGAACTCATTTATTAAACCTTTAAAGGCTAAATCCATTACTCTTTGAAAACTAGCTCCAGCATTCAATAATCCAAACAACATTCTTTGGTAGGCAAAATTTCCCCACTTAGTAATAAATGTTATTTTATATTTTTCACCCTTATCTACCATGATATGATTGTAGCCTGAAAAACCATCTAGGAAAGGATATACTTCACAACTTGAAACTTTGATCAACATTTCATCAATTCTAGGAAGTGAGTATTTATATTTTTCAAAGGCTTCATTCAAATATCTGAAATCTAAACAAAGCCTAATATCACTATTCTTTTACCTTACTAGAACAAGATTAGCAAGCCATGTCAAATATCAAACTAAATATATAATTTGGGCTTGCAATAACATCTTGATCTTAGTTTCCATAGCTGGCTTAAATGACAGACTAAATTTCCATTATTTTTTTTTAATTTTCTTACAACCATTTAACAAAGGAATTTTATGTGTCATCAAATATGGTCTAAAAGCTTTAAGTTGATGAGCCAGGAAAAATTTAGTGCTGGATACCTTTAAAATTTATTTTTCTTTCATTGGAGAGAAGTCATCTTGTCTATGACTGACCTGAGAGTCATATCCCATGGAGGAATAGTTTAAAGTCAAAGATCATAAAGACAATAAATAATTAGAATTAAATCCACTTAAATTCCACACTTATGACTATCACTCATAAGTAAAATAAATTTTTATCCTAACTTCTAACATTAAGTTCAAGAATTAAAATTAATGATTAGATCAAATTGAAATTATAAAGATAAATTTCAAAGATTGCCTAATTTGCAATTCTACTTTGCTGTCTTTACAATGTAACAACTTTGTTCATCAGATGATGGACTCCAAGAATTACCACAAGGCTCAACAGATCTTCATTATAAAAGAAATTAATCTCAACTTTATGTGAATTCATTTGGTATCTTCTTCTTTCCTTATGTTCTTTCAAATGAATCTTCTCTCCCTTTCCCCATCTCTCCTATCTCCTCCCCTTTTTATACTTTTTAATGTCAAAAATAAACATTACAATAATAGGTTGGTATGATACTGATTCATCTTAATTGGTACAAATGTCAAGTTGGGTATCTTAATGCCTCAATTAATATAGAATTGATGAAAGTGACAAAAAAGACGTTGATCTTCTTGGATATTCCATTGTAGGGATGGATTATATTTATCGAACAAAATATCTCCTCTAAATTCTTAGTTTTGCAACCCTGAGTCTACCACCTTAATAGTCAAACTCTCACTGTTCAATACTGTAACATTAGTCAAGCCCTTGCTACCTATTGCCCTTGCTACATGCTACAACTGCATGCTGCACCGCCTGCTCTACCCCACCTGCCGCTACCTCATGTGCGATGTTGTCACCACTACATTGCCTACTCTATTGCATGCTTAGTATTAGTTGCACACACTTGGGCACATCTTTCTTCCACAGCCACTCCAACTTCAGCACACAAGGTACTTGGTTCTTATTAATTCTTCTCTTGCATCTTTATCCTCACGAAATGGAATAAGAAGGGGCACATGGAGCAAGATGTAAAGGCTATAGGGGAGTGTGTTTGGCAAGGACAGCT
>MNCI01036412.1:169848-187599 GCA_015680685.1 Gnetum montanum | reverse complement strand
ATCACATATTATTTTTATAAAATAAATCAAATTAGTTAAGCTAAAATTACAGTAAACTAAACTACATTAATTTACTAGTAATTATAAACTAATAATAAGCTTAATATTTACCATCATAATAACTAAATTAACATTAATTAAACCCCAATAATAATTAAATATATAAAACTAATTAAAATGTATCCCTTTATTATAGGTACTTATTTAAAGTTGACCCAATTTTGGGGTTTAACACAGCCTCCAACTAGCCTTTGGCTAGTGTTTGGCCATAAAAGTGAAAAATAGGATAAAGTAGAACATTAATAGGTATGTAATAAAAATTATGCTATTGTTATTTCTAGAGAGTCTTTTTAGCTATCCCTAATTGTAATATATTTTTAAAAAAATTAATATTCAAAATAACAAGACAAGAATTCAGTTTGTCTATTAGCCAAATGTTTATTTACTAATTATGTTGATATGCTTAATCCTTTTTTGATAATAAAGTCTTATTATTGAATATGAGTCCACATATAACTCAGTTATGAAGGCCCTACCTAGGATTGCATAGGCTTAACATCACCTTACAAGGTCTGCTTTGTTAGGTGTAAGAATGTCTTATAACCTCAAGGTTTAAACCTCTCCTATGATTTAAGGATCTTAGATGCATTACTTACATCTAACTCATTCCCTAATTTGTTCTTGGATCAACTTCCATGTTGGTTATACCCTACTATCATATCCTTTATTAGTTAGTTATCCCCCCACCCAATCTCCATTTAAACGAAGGTATGTATCATACTGAGGTGAATTAGTAAAATCTCACTTATTAAAAGGGAAACATGGTTAAAGGATATACCAAAAGCAAAAATTGCCCTAGATTTTATATATCCACACTAAGAGGGACTCAAAGGCAATGGGTGAACAAGTGTTAGTATCCTTCATTGGCTACCATAGTAAGGATATTGATCATTGACACCTATGAAAGACATGATGGGAAACACAAAGAAAACCCCCATGCACAAATGTACCACTAGTCAAAGAAATGACCATGCAAGAGAAAATAGGAAGATAACATAACAAAAATAAAAAAGAAAAATAGCAAAATGTAAAAACTAGGTAAAAACAAAAACAAAAACAAAACAATAATCTAAGAAGTACAAAGAAAAAAAACAAAGTAAAACAATAATTTAAAAAGTACAAAGAAACAAAAGCAAATAAAAAATAGTCTAAAAAGTATAAAGAAACAAAAGTAAAGTATCTAAATAATGAAATAAAAGAAATGATTAGAAGTGAAGGTGCCTATTAAAATATTAACTACGAAGGAGTCACTTCTTCACTAGCTACCAGTGTTATACCAAATTTCTAAGGTAGTGGCATCAAGAGTAGATTGGTAATTTTTGCCTAACTCTTAAACACTGTGCTTATAGAAGGGGGTTCTTGTGGGATGCTTGAAATTATGAGCTTGGAGCATCATCCAAACTATAAGGTTCTTGTGGGAGTGGGGCTCAACACATGATTGAAGGTTGTTGTGGGATTGTTTTTATTTTCTTACCTTTTCTTTTCTTTTCTCTCTTTTTTTTCTTTTCTCTTTTTTTTTTCCACAAGAAATTCCATATCTAACTAACTTCCTCCATGAAGTTCTTGTGGGATCCAATTTCATTTTGTAAGGGTTTCTCACATGGCTTGATATCGATAAATGTATTTTACTACCAAAGAAACTAGGTCCAATATAACACATCCTTTCTACCTTAGTGACTCATCCAAGTAAGTATTTAATAGAAACCAAACACTAATAAGCATTAACCTAAATTAAGCTATTTAGCCACATTGACTTATGAATTTTATTATGTGTAAGAAACTTATTAGTCTAAGGCTCACCCTTAGTTGGATTTTGGACTTAAACCTACCTATTTCAAGGTAGGAGGAGTTGTTCTTCTCTCTTGCATTCCAAACATGATGCTACCGAATTATTTATAGTCCCAACTAACAAGAGAATTTCTCATTGCCCTCTACATTTTTTAAGGTAAAAGTTGTAAACTATAAATAGTTCTTTATTAATTTACTAGATGATGAAAGAGTCTGGTTGAGGGATACATTTAAGAGCTCGGACTTCTAATGGATGGTTCTCATATAATTCATTTGTAGTGGGATAATTTGGATCACTTAGCTTTATTAATTCATCTTCTTCAGGTTCCTCTATGTGGTGTTAATGATATAACTTAAGTCTTTGACCATTGACTAGGAATGTTGTTAAAGAATCATAACTAGGTGATATGAGGACACTTCCATTATCATGGGGTTGAACAACTAAATAAGGGCTTTCCCACCTAGTCGTTAATTTCCTTGGAAATTTACGCAATCTCATATTTTAAACTAAAATTTTATTACCTACAAAAAACTATTTTTTAAAGATACCTTATCATGTAATGTTTTCATTTGTGTTTTTACAATTGTTTGCTTGTTTAGAGCATGTAGCCTCATTTCGTCAAGTTTGTAAAGTTGATTAATTCTAGAGGCTTGGTTCATGACTTCATCAAAATTAAGTTATTAGGCTAATTGCAAAGATTGATATTTCAATTCGATTAATAATAAACATAACTTATCATAAGCCAATTAATAGGGTGAATATCCTAAACTTAGTTTATCAGTAATTCTATAAGCCCAAAGTACATCTTTTAATTTTTTAGACCAGTCCTTTCATTTAGTACATATAGTTTTTGTTAATATATTTGGGATAATTCTATTAGCATTTTCAACTTGGCCATTTGTTGAGGATTATAGGTAATACTTATTTTATGTTGGATACCACAAGACTTAAGGAATTTTTCCATTATTTTATTTACAATATGAGTTCCTTGGTCACTAGTGATTGCTTGTGGAGTCTCAAAACATGTTAAAATATTTTTTCTAAGGAATGCTACAACTACCTTAACATTATTTGTTGGGATGACTTTTGCTTCAACCCATTTGGTAACATAGTCAATACAAACCAAAATGTATTGACATCTATTAGATGGTGGAAATTGTCCTAAAAATTCTATACCCCACACATCAAATGGTTCAATTACTAAAATTGGTTTTAAGGACATTTCATATCTTTTTGTTATGGCTCCAACTCATTAACATTTATCACACTCTTGCACATACTTATGTGCATCATTAAAAATTGAGGGCTAATAAAATCCACTTTGAAGGATTTTGATAGCAATATGTTTGCTATCAAAGTGGCCTCTTCCTAAATCATCATGGCAAATTTGTAGAATTGCTTGTTGTTCATTTTCAGCCACACATATTCTTGCTATATTATTTTACATATTTGATAGAGATACAAGCTATTCCAAATGTATCTAGATATGGTGCATAGGAAAGATTTTTTTTCCACCTTAGTCCAATTGGTAGGGGTTTTCATAGTGGCTAAATAGTTGGCTATATCAGCAAACCAAGGATCCTTCTTTATTGAAAAAAGTTTTTCATCATGAAAAATTCCTTATGTTCAATTCTAATTGATATTTTCTAGCTTGGAAATATTATCTGCTACTACAATCTTCCTACCTCTTTTATCTAAAATAGCTAGGTCAAATTCCTTGAGTAATAAGGACCATCTCATTATTCTTGCATTTTCTATTTTTTTGGTACCTAAGAATTTAATGGCTAAATGATTAGTATATACTCTAGTGTTATATCTAATTAGATAATGTCTAAATTTATTTAGAGCATATATAATGGCTAATAGTTCTTTTCCTATAGTTGTATAATTTACTTGGGCTTTGTCTAGACTTTTTGACACATAATAAATCACTCTTGGTTTATTATCAATGTACTGTTCCAAAACTACCCCTACTATTGTGTCACTAGCATCATATATTAAATCAAATGGATAATCCCAATTAGGTGCATTTAATATAGGGGCTTTGGTTACTCATTTTTTTAGTTCCAAGAATGCTTCATGACAATCATTGGTCCAAATAAATGAAACATCCTTTTTGAAGAGCATATATAATGGTTTAGTAATTTTTTAGACATCTTTGATAAATATTCTATAATATCCAGCATATCCTAAAAAAGATCAAAGAGTCTTTAAATTTGTTGGAGCTAGAAGTGTAGATATTACTCTTATTTTCTCATCATCCATTCTTATCCCTTCTTTAGAAATAACATGTCCTAATACTATACCACTTCTAACCATTAAATGACTCTTTTCCCAACTTAATTTTAAATTTTTATCTATACATATGCCTAAGACATGTTCAAGATGTTGTAAGGTTTCATCATAAGTATTCCCATAGACTAAAAAATCATCCATAAAGACTTCAACATAATTTTCTAACATATCAGAAAATATTGAGATCATGGCTCTCTAGAAAGTGGCTAGTGCATTACAAAGGCCAAAAGGCATTCATCTATAAGCCAAATTTCCATAAGGACATGTAAAGGTTGTTTTATGTTGGTCTTTAGGGGTAATAGCTACTTGATTATAACCACTAAATCCATCCAAACAATAGTAATATTCATGTCCTTCTAATTTTTCTAAAAGCTAGTCTATGTATGGTAATGGAAAATGGTCCTTTTTTGTGTTTTGGTTTAATCTTCTATAGTTTACACAAACTCTCCATTTTCCACCCTTTTTTGGAACTACAATAATGGGGCTTACCCATTCACTATCTACTATTGGATAAATGATTTCTTCTTTCCAAAGTTTTGAAATTTCATCCTTAACTATTTGTTTTAAGGCTAAATTAATTTGTCTTAGGGGAATTCTTACTAGTTTGACATTGTCTTCTAAATAGATATGATGTTGGCAAATGTTGGGTGAGATTTCTTGGTGAAGGTCCTCATAGCTCCATGCAAATGCCTTAGATTTTCTATGCAAGATTTCTATCAGTTTGCTTTCTTGTTCAATGGTAAGTTGGAAGTTTGTTGTTAATGGTTTATTTTGAACTAGAAAAATATACTTAAGTGCATTAGGTAGTTCTTTATGATCCAAGGAATATTTATTTTTTTGTTAAGTTATTTCTCCAATATTTCCTAAATCTAAATTTAGAATTTTGTCATGGAGATCTTGTTGTTCCTTAGTTGAGGGGTCTAAAGGTCCTTCCTCGAATTTATTCAATACTAGGGTTTCCCTATATTGTGCCATTGTTGAAGTGGGTAAGGTGTATAGCATTCTTGCTTCCTTCAGGTATGTATTTAAACAATCTTCTTTTACCTTATCATATATATTTAGTGTAAAGTTCAGATTTGCAAATGAGAGTTGAAGTTGGCCATATCTACAATTAATTACTGCATCAGCTATTGCTAACCAAGGTCTACCTAATATAATAGGGAAACAATTAGGATCTTTTACTTCCAAAACAACAAAATCAATTGGTCATTTTCCCTTTTCTACCTCTATTATTAAGTCTTCTATGATTCCTATGGATTTTACACTTAAACCATCAGCCAATGATATTATCATGCCTACTCTTTACATATCCTCTATATCAACTAATCTAGCCATTTCAAGAGCCATAATATTAATACTGGCTCTTAAATCAAATAGGGCATTCCTAATTTCTTATCCATTTATTTTAATTGAAATGGTAGGAACTCCTAGATCTTAGTATTTAGGAATTTCGTGTCTTTGTATAAGTTAAGAAGGATTATCAACTAAATAAACTTGTTTAGGAATTTTTTTTCTTTCTTCTCCTAGTTCATAATTCCCTTAAGTATGTTTCATAAAAAGGAATGTCTTTTACTGCTTATTCTAAAGGAATATGCAAGTATAATTCACTAAACATTTTTTTCAAGATGGGCTTTATTTGTATAATCCTCTTGTAATCATTTAGTGAAAGGAGGGAAAGTTTATTGTTTAGGAAGTAATGGTTGATCTTTTTCCCTGGTTGGTTGCTCTTCCTCATTGACTATTTGTGGTTGTGTTTCCTCTTGTGTTTCTACCTCTTGAAATCTCATCTTCTTTTGGGGTTTAGGTTCGATTTTTTTTCCACTCCTTGTAGTAATGGAATGTAATTTCTCTTATCCTTTCCTTTGAGATGTAGGATTAGGTTCAAGTTCAGATGGTAATTCATTTTTAGTTAAGTCCTAAAATCTTCTCCTAGTCTCACTCAGAAATTATCTACTTTCTTCTATGAAGGAAGTAACGCTTTGGGTGAGTTTATCCAAGTGTTCACTGATTGGGTTTTTAAATGGCCTAAAATTATTTTAAAGATATTATTGTGGGTAAAATGGTCATTGAGAAAATTTCATTGATGGTTCGTTCTTATATTTTTGGAAAGCCTTTACTAATTCTTGCATTTCCCCTTGACAATATAACAAGGCTAAACAGGTTGTTTGGTAATGTTGGGGACTCCCACAAATGTTTCATATTTCATTTTGAACACCATGAGCCTGATTCTTAATTAATTAAGTCAACTCATCCACCTTTTTATTTAATTATTCTATTTGTTGGGTCATGCCTTGCATAATATTGGGCTTTGGCTAATGTTTACTTTGATCTACTAATGAATCTATTATTCTTCAACCATATTTCGGTGTCACATTTAAAATATGTCCCCCACATGCAAAGTCAACATTTTGCCTATAATAAGGTAGTAAACCTTCTACAAATATTTGGATTAATTGATGGGCTGGGAAGCCATGGTTTGGATTCTTTAAACATAACCCTTTAAATCTATCAAAGGTGCTTTCATAGTCTTCATCCTCATATTGCATGAAACTTATTAATTATTTTCTTAATGAATACAACCTATCATTAGAAAGAAATCTTTGTAGGAAAGTGTTTTTAAACTCATCCCAAGAACTAATTTGTGTTCTAAAGGTTTGTAACCAAAAATTAGCTTTGTCTTTTAGGGTTGATTTGAAAGCAATCATTTTAGTCCTATCCCCACTTTGACGTGCTAACATAGCTAATGTTGTTTCAAATTCTCTTATGGGAGTGACCAAAACCTCATCATTGGTCCCCCTAAACATAGGTAATATATGAATACTTTTAACCTCTACATCTCTTCCATGTGGGAAAACCAATGGGCCTTGAGGTATGATTTATGTTGTTTAATTTAATAATTCTCCAAGGGTTTGTCCTAGGTATGGCTGATTAATGGGAACATTGGAACTCAAACTACTAAAGGAGAGAGAAATTGAACCTAAGAAAAATGGAGGTACATGATGTATGGATGATCCCTCCCATAGTATAAGTTGAAGCTACTATTGGGGTTCTTATAGGATTTTCTATAGAAATAGAGACTGTTGGTGGAGTTTGTATGTTTAAAGTGCATATTGGTTGGGTAGTTCCCTCAATTGTGGTTACATAAGTTGATATTTGGGTAGTATTTAGATTTTGAGACCCTACCCCCATGGTTAAACTCATGGTCATAGTTGGAATATCAAATAGAGGATTAATAGATATGAAAAAATTTTGTGTTTTTTCTTTGGGAGTTTGTGTTGTTAAAGGGAAAGAAAAATCAAATCTTAATTGTATTAGTTCTTTGTGATCTAGTTTTTGCATGACTTTTGTATGTTTATAAAGGCTAAGAGTACTCTTAGAAGGTTGAGTTTGTGTTGGTTTCCTTGGTTTCTTTGTTGGTTTCATTTAACAAGAACACTCTTCATTGGCACTTTCGTGGGCTACCACTCCTAAGAATTTACAAATTGATTTAATAACTCCTACTATCATGGCTTTAATTGCAACATTTTTAACAATTTCTACTGGTTGTATAATAAGAGGATCTGATTCCTAAGATTTTTTCTTATTTTTGGATTTTTTTAATGCAAGAAAAACAAGTAAAACAAACCATTTCTCAAATTACTTAACTAAAAGAAACATAAAATAAAATATACCTAGGATATGAAATTATAAAATGAAATTAAAACATACAAAACTCTTGATTAAGAATGACTTTGCTAACCTCCCTGGTAATGGCACCAAATTGATGAGCCAAGAAAAATTTGGTGCTGGATACCTTTAAAATTTATTTTTCTTTCATTGTAGAGAAGTCACCTTGTCTGTGACTAACCTATGAGTCATATCCCATGGAGGAATGATTTAAAGTTAAAAGATCATCAAGACAATAAATAGTTATAATTGAGTCCAATTAAATTCCACACTTATGATTATCACTCATAAGTAAAATCATAAATTTTCATCTTAACTTCTAACATTAAGTTTAAGAATGAAAATTAATGATTAAATCAAATTGAAATTATAAACATAAATTTCAAAGATCACAAGGGAGAATTTACGTAATTTGCAAATTAGGCCTTGTTGTCTTTACAATGCAACAACTTTAGTCATCAAATGATGGACTCCAAGAATCACCACAAGGCTCAACAAATCTTCATTATGAAAGCAATTAATCTCAACTTGATGTAAAATTCATTGGGTATCTTCCTTCTTTCCTTATGTTCTTTCAAATGAATCTTCTCTCCCCTTCCCCATCTCTTCTATATCCTCTCTTTTTTATTCTTTTTAAATGGAAAAAATAAACATTACAATAATAGGTTGGTATGATACCAATTCATTTTAATTGGTGCAAATGCCAAGTTGGTTATCTTAATGCCTCAATTAATATGGAATTGATGAAAGTGGAAAAAAAGAGGTTGATCTTCCTAGGGATTCCATTGCAAGGGTAGATTATATTTATCAAACAAAATATCTCCTCTGAATCCTTAGTTTCTGCAACCTTGAGTTTACTAACCCAACAATCAAACCCTTGCTATTCAATACTGATGAAATAATCAGACCCTTCCTGCCTACTACCCTTGCTACGCACTATAACTACATGCCACGTTGCCTGCTTTGACCCACCTACCACTACCTCGCACATGCTACTGTCATCGCTACATCACCTGCTCTATTGCATGCTCAGTATCGGTTACACACACTTGAGCACATCTTTCTTTTGTAGCCACTCCAGCTTTGACACACGAGGTACTTGGCTCTTTATTAATTCCTCTCCTGCATCTGTATCCTCATGAAATGTAATAAGAAGAGGTGCATGGAGCAAGATGTCAATTCTCTAGCTGGGTGTGTTTGGCAAAGATAGTGGAAGTGTAGATGTTCGTTGTTATCGGNAATAATAATAAATTAATAATAAGCTTAATATTTACTATTATAATAACTAAATTAACATTAATTAGATCCCAATAAAAATTAATTATATAAAATTAATTAAAATGTATCCCTTTATTATAAATACTTACTTAAAATTGACCCAATTTTGGGGTTTAACAAAGATCATTATAGGACAAAGCAAAATTTTCCAAATTATTTTTTAGGTGTAATAATAAATTTTGCTTGAAGATTGAATGCTTTTCCTTTGTGACATTTAACATTTTTGGTATCTTAGTAGATCAAAGTTTTACTGCTTCAAAAGCTTGATCATCTGGATTCTATATATCTTTTCCAAGAAGAAAATTTTTGCCAAACTCATGTTCATAATCAATCACCTTTTTGGGAATAGAATTTGTCTGAAACCTTGACATTGTTTCATGTATGATTTGACTTTTGAATTCTTGTTTACTTTTCAAGAATCTAAGCAATTGATCATCATCTTCAAATACTTGTAAATGCTTTATGTTATCTAGTAATAATGGCTTATGCTCATTTTCTATCATTACCCCTTCATAATTTTCTATCATTTTCACATCTAATGTTGAAGATGCTTTTGCTAAATCATTAGCTATATAATTATCTTTTCTACCTATATGTTCTATTTTATAGTGATGAAACTGATCTAACATTTTGCAAACAAGCTATTTATAAGACCACAAAAATAAGCTTTTGACTACACAACTTCCTTTAATCTATTCACAAACCAATCTTGAATCCTCTTTTATAGTGATTACCTTGATTCCTTTTTCCATTGTTGTTTTAATTCCAACACTCAAAGCTTCATATTCAACTTTATTGTTAGTGAAAAGGAAAGATATATGAATTGCCTTTAAAATTATTGGGGAATTATCTTTTACTAGAACTACTCCAACTCCTGCACCTTTGGAGTTATAAGAACCATCAAAGTATAGTTCCCATTTGCTCTCATTTTGGGATTCCTATTTTTCCAAGTTACAAACTTCTTAAAGTGTGCAAATTTTGGTTTCAAAAGCTCTTATTTCAATGACTTTATTTTTTTCATTTCAAGTAATATTCTTAATCATCAAAGTTTCACTATATATATATATGATTCGGCTCCCCTTTCCAAGGGAGCCACATATTAGAATAATATATTGATATGTAACCTGACAAATTCTTACTCCAACTTCTACTCAACAGAAGACTATGTGAATTTGGGATATCTACTACTTGAATAGTCATTCTACTTTTGATACAGGGTTCAAAAGCAATTTCTAATAGAACATTGGATAGGTGATCCACAATCTTCACTCTACTTTTGTCTACATGAACAATCTTGTTATTGGACTACTTGAGAGTCAAACCAAGGTTTTTACATATGGACAATGGCATAATAGTAGAGGTAGCTCCACAATCAACCAAATAGTTGTGAAGATATTTGTCCTTTAACTTCATTTTCAAAAGAAAAGAAGGAGCTTCTTTATCAGGAGTATAATCGTAAGCACTTTTTGATATCTTATTCATGTTGGATTCCTAGCTTAACTATGATTCTCCAACTCTACTTTTTTTCTATAATAAACTCCAAAGCTTTTCTTTGATGTTCACCTATTTGTAACAATTGATATATACTAATATTGGCCCTGACATGTTTCGCATATTCAATCCAATCATATACTTCATCTCCATAAAAGGTTGGTCTGTTCATCCATTTATTAAAAGACTAATTTTGAGTACTTTTCTCTACTTGATCTTCTTTACTTTTGTTTTTCTCTCTTCTACTTGGTTCAAAAACCTTTCTCTTAGTAGATGCATTAGAGATGACATTTAGAGGCTTGGAAGTATTTAATCTTTCTTTTGATCATAGATTATACCAATTTTCTTCATTGTTATTTCACTCTTCATCTAACGATATCTCCTCTTCAGAACTTGATAGACAAGAAGTGTCACTAGATCCATGGTTAGAATATTTGCTTGCATAATAAACACTAGATAGCTCACTATTAGATTCAATATCAAGGAAGTTAGATATAGCAAGATCATTTGCATCCTCATCTTCTATTAACTTAGTATCTTGATGCTTATATTTTTATTCTTCTTTTCTTCATTGATTTTAACATTCACCAATACTTTTTCTAGCTTCACTACTTTGTTGGATAAATCTTTCATTAACTATCCCTTATTAGATTCTCTGCTTTCTAACTCCTACTCTATCTCAATATGAGCTGGTCCCAGCAATGCCTTAAGAGTAGCAAAATCTTCAATAGGAATCATCATCTTCTCTTCTCTTTTTTGAGTTATGACAATATCTTCATGATTCAAGTTTAACTATTTTTCTAACTATATAGCCTCACTAAAGTAGTCATTCAATGTTAGCAAGTTTGGAGTTCTACTTAACCAAATTGAAATATTAGGATTCTTAGCCTTAAGATAAGTATCTCTAAGCATCTCATCTAATGGTATATATTGTCTTTGAAAAAGCCAACAAATTCATTGAAACTTAATATTGAAATCTCTAATTGACTCTTTAAATCCTTACTTAGCTTGTATTAGCCCATAATACAATTGTTGTTCATCCAATTGATTGCCAAACTGGGACAAGAAGAGACTTTTCATGTCATCCCAACTTGTGATACTATTACTTGGAAAGTTTGAATACCAAATCTAAGCCATATCCTTTAAATTTTCTACAAAAAACCTAAAAGCTTGGTCTTGGTGTTGAATATTTGCATGAGCTAAAGCTAATTCAAATAGATGAATGTATTCTTTAGCCAAGTACGCTTTTCTAGGAATAAAAGGCTCAAGTAAATACTTGTAAACTACCTTAGGAATATCATTGTAATTTTAAAATCCTAATGATGTAACTCTTTGTTAATGATTTTCCATCTTGTTAAAATTACTTTTGATCCTTAAACTCTTATGTTTCTTTGGTCTTCTCTTATAGACTAATAAACCAAAGAGAAGAGGTGATTTCTTTAGCCTTCTGGTTCTTATTCCACTACTTGCCCCAAACTCAAGAACCCTCTTCTATTCCTCTTCTGATAAATAATCAATCTTATAATCAAGAATTTCTTTGAAACCTTTGAAATCTTCCAAACTATTAGTCTGTTTGATCATGAAATCAAAATAGTATCTATTTTTAAAGTCCTCCTAGCAACAAAAGAACTATTGGTGTGCTAGGGCTATTAGGCTTATGAACTTAGATGACAAAAAGCCCTCCTTCTAATGCCAAAATAATTATCGGTGATTGTTTGGGATCACCAATGTTTGGGGGCCTTCAATCTCATGACTTTTGAGATCACAGGAAATGAAAGTGTTCTTCTTCTAACAAGGTTTAGGTGCTTTCTCATCTCTAGTAATGCCAAGATCCAAATACCTCCAAATAGATTTAGTGGTTATGAAATGAACTAATCATGAGTACATGTTTACTATTGTAAATATTGAAATGGTTTGGTTGTGTATGACACTGTAATTGGCTATCATAAAAGAAATTTAACTAAATTTTTCAAATATCTTGAGTTGCTAAAGGTTTCCATTTTGTCCAATCACTTAGTCTATATAGTCCCTATAGTACGTGATCAATAGCGAGGTACCCCTACATCCAACCATATGAATCACAAAAAGCTCACATGTGATCTAGTCGAATTTCGTAAACTTTATCGTTTCTGGTGCACTAGTCTTCTAGGAAGTGAATCTTTGCCTTAAGGTTAACCGTTGTCTTCCCAATTACACTTGTGATGTACTTTGGTATGGTTAAGTGTGATTGAGGCATCTAATTTTTATTATTTTATATTTTATGATTTGGTATTCAAAGGGTAATAAAAGTGATTAGATTAACTAATTCAAATTAACTAATGTCTAACTAGTCCTAACATAAGCATCTGGTACCACTTTCTATACACGTCCTGAACCCACGTATCCACTACTGGGTTACCAAGCACTATGCTAGTGGGCATACCAAGCAATAACACTACTAGGATTACCAAGCGAACACATGTTACGCTTAAAGCAATCGTACTAATGTGTTTAATCTATCTGGCTTATCTTATTCAACTAATTCATTAGCTTACTTACTGAAAAATATTTAATAAATAATTGAAAACATTAAATGCATAAATAAAATATTTAATATATCCAAAATTCTGCAAGGTTTATCAAAAAGCTCATCTTTATTGCCACACACATTGTCATGCTTAGGTACAACAATGCTTGAATAAAGATTTGTACACTCAATGATTCTTGTTGTGGGCACTTGGGAGAAAAATTTTAACTTTCAAATGGAAAAACTAAAAGAGCTTCACTGCAACTAAAATCTCTATTGCCATAAATGTGGTTGATAGGTGCATATTTATAGCTGAAAATAGACACTGCGTCGATGGGGCCTTATCGATCTAGGATATGATGCGTTGACTAGGTCTCATCGACAAGGCTAAGTCAACGAGGCCTCATTGATGCAACCAACTGAACTATGACTCATCATACCCCCATGACTAAATGAAAATTGGAATTATTGATTGAAATTTTCTCAAACAAAACTAACTAACTGACTTGACAAAAAATAGAGTGCCCAGGTGTACGGAACAACATATTACAAAAATGGCAGTGTTTAGAACACAAAATTGAACACCATGACATGACTCTTCAAAATTAGATATCAAGTTTTTTGATGGTGTGAAGTGTGATGGAGAAGATCAGATGGCCCCAAGTAGTGGTAGCTCTTAAGGTTCCAAGGGACCTTCACCAGCTTCATGCATGAGCAATGGTTGAGATGGTTGCAATTATCCTGCTGCTGCTACAACTTTAGGTGGAATGCAAAAAGCATCTAGTAGTGCTTTCATTTTCTCCTCCTTATTTATAGGATCATGCATTATCCATGCAACTTCACCAATGTGGGTTATAACAGGCACATCCTAGGGACACAAGATTGCTAGAAATAACTCCTTAGCATTGACGAACTAGGCAGTGAACTATTTTCATTCAATGTCAGATGCTCTAACTGTATCTTTCAGCTCCTAGTATTCATTCATCCATTTGGAAAGGTTCTTAGTAGTTGATCGTTGATCTGTGAACCATGCTCTAAGAACTTCAAATTCAACATTTATGGTCTCAAGCTTCTACTCAGTGTTTTTATGGTGCTTGAACTCTGCATCATGTAATAAACATGGGCTAGCCACTTGTTTCTCCAACTTTGACCTTAGCTATTTGATAGTCAACATTGCCAAGTTTTTGTAATGAAGATTGGCCAACTCCATATATTCTATCATTTCTTCTATTTGCAACTCCTTTAATCAAATCTCTACCTTATTGTAGGTGTCAATCTCATCAACAATGAGCTGCTAGACTTCTCTTCCTTGTTGGAGTTGCTAGAGGGCTTCATTTACTTTTGCCTTCACCAATTGCATGTGTTTCTCTTTAACTTCCTTCTACAAGCCAACCTGGTCTCTATAGTAAGTTCTCATTTTTTCAATCATGACGACCACATTCTTCCAAGCAGCAATCTCGATGGTAGACTTCTAGCGCAGGCACGAACTTCCTCCATTAATAGGTTTTGATTTTCTATGACCAATCTCCTTAATTTAGTGTTCATCCTAGCAATTTTCTCCTACTATTGATGAATAAATTCTTGCATTTGTTCCTTTTGAGCATCAATATTGTGTAGGCAATAATTTTGGGTTGTCAGAGTTTCATTCTCTTGGCACATCTAAGACAAGTCCTTCTAGATTGAATACATTTTTGCTTCAACTATGGACTAGTTGAAGGTGGTCATTACTACCTCCTTCTCAAACTTCTCAAACCATTTCTAAAGCTGTTTGAAAGCTTCATCTCTGCTTATTGTTGGGCTGAGGATCATAGGATTAGCAAGTCAAGCACGTAGTTCAACAACCTTCATGGCCAAACGTTGATTTGGTTCTTAAGCCATTTCGAGCTACCCCTCCAAAACAATGCATTTTCCCCTTACATTTAGTAGCTTTAACTAGTTGTAATGATGTCTTCTAGAAAATCAAAGATATCTAGAATCAATTGCCCAATCCCCACCAATTGATCCAACAATTCCTCATGCTAGGCTACGTTCAACTTCCTATTGACCATGTCTATAGACTTCTACACATCTCAAATGGTATAGATGCTGCAAGTGCATTTAGTGATTCAATGACATGGTCAACAACAACTTCAGCTATTGTTTCTTACCCTTAGTACTGCATCACTAGGATAGTTACCCCTTCACCTTCCTCCAAATGCATCAAGAAGGTGGTAGCATTCCTAGAAATTTTTGGGAATAAATGGTTTTGAGATAATGACACCATCAGCTCCCAAGCATTGGGATCCAACCTCATAGGCAACTTTGTTCATTGGGTACAAAAAATTAGTCCACCCCATTCCATCTGGCTAACTTTTTGAGCCACCTCATTAAGGTGACTCATCATTGGTTGATATATAGATGGATCCATCCAACTCATTTCTACATGTTTCTCTTGTTCACTCAAGAGCTATTTTCAAATTTTGGGCAAGCACTTAATGGTTGTGTAGGCCTCCAACATTGTTTGTTGAGTGGATGGTGATGGCAACTACTCCTCTTCTTAGATCATCACTAGCATCTTGTCTTTCATGATTTTGAACCATGAGGCCAAAGGAGCATGCCTAATTATATCGTTGAAGTAGCAGATGATACATGCCCTTTTGTAGAGTTTTTGAATGAGGCATGGAAAGGTTAGGGTTTTCCTTCTACATTCATTTTCCTTGAAGTGCTTCTCGATCTCTAAATAGATAAGTTGTGGAAGGTTAATAGGAAATTTCCACTTAGAGTGATGCATGCTCAAGTAGAGAAAGTGGTCACCTTGCTTGGCCTCACCATTGGATTGAGGTGATAGGGCACAATTTTGAAATAGATTTGCTCCATTGTTGTGAGCATGTCAAACTCCTTATGGTTAACCCTATAGCACTATTGGGTCCACTCCTTCTTGGTCTCAGGATCACCTTTCATCAATAGTTCTACCAACTGTGTTCTGATGTTAGGCAACCCCAGTGCCTATGCGATAGCTTTTGTCAAGTAGGACACTTGAATGTCCTTAATTATGGCAATGGACCTCAGCCTTCAATTACTCCAGAAGAGATATGTCTCTCCCATGTACCATGCCCCACTAGATGTGATGATTGGCCACATGGAAGAGGTTTGTAGTTGAGTCTTGACATCTACTAGATCTTTCTCTAAGAATGGTTTGAAGTTGATTTTCTAAAGCATTGATCGTTGGATTTCTCAAGACCTAATAATTTCAAGGCAAGCTTGAGTCAAAGCGACTTCAAGCCTTGGCATAGGTCCAGGCACTTCTCCTTGTTGTGATTATTCTACGGGAACTTCTTCTTCTAGAATCTATTGAATAGATGTCACTTTGAGCTCCTCATGAAGAGGTCTTGTTGCATGGGTTTCCTCTAGTGCTTCTTGATCTTATTATTGTTGGCCCCTTCCAGCTCTAGGTCGCTTCTTCCTTAGTTGAAAGGGTTTTCCATCCTACAGGTATTCTATTTTGGTGCCATCTGTAATCACAATGAGACCATGGGTTAGCAATCATTTTGTAACTTAAGGCAATTTGGATACCTTTATCTCTTAGGGATAGTTACACTTAGCTAAGTTGTGATTATGGCTAATTTAATTACTCTAATTATTATTTTATTTATGTGTTATTGGTAATAATTCATCTCGAAGGTTGTTGGAAGAGTTAACTCTTAAAAAAGTTAATGTTATATGTTGTTAAGGTTATTAATCCTTTGGGGGACTTGGAAAAAGTTTCAAAATTTTTCATCAATTTTTCATTGGAAACCTTAAGGTTTGTAGTCCCAATGATAAAGAGCTTACCTCTAGTAAGTGCAGAGTCAAAGAACAAAGTGATTTGGATAAATGGTTGAAAAGTTATGGGCTCTAGAAGGTTTTGGGCTCTAAAAAATTGCAAAAATGTCCATGTGTTATGAGGCAAATGTTAAAAATTTCTAAGTGCATGGTGATATATATAGGCTGTAAACACTACATCGACAAAACCTCATCAATGGGGCCTCATCGATGCAGTTGGCTGCATCAACAAGGCCTCATTGATGCAGCTAGTGACCACCATGGACTTTGGTCAAACTTGCAAAATACAAAAAAAAATTGAATGAAATTTGGATCAAATGAAAGCTCAAAAGGCTAAGAACAGTATGAAAACATGAGAAGAGAGTGTTGAAGCTCATAAATTTGAAAAAAAAGGAGAAAAAATAATTTAGGGGATGAATGAAATAAAAGGTTAAGGAGCACTCAGCGGGATACCTAATGGAATATGCGAAAGATAGGATTGTAGCAATGTCAAAGGTAAAGGACCTTAACTAACCAAACCAAAAGCTATGCAAGTGGATCCTCCCCATAGTAGGCTTATGCACTTGTTGCCCTTGCATAACCTCAACTAAGGATTCCATGGGCCCCATAGTTAATTTAATGATTATGAAAAGTTAAGGACCAACCAAAAAGAATCTACTCAAGAATTCTAACACATAAAACCAAGACATAGAGCATAACATAGAACCCAGCAACAAGGTGAGATATGGCAACATGGATGGATGATAGAGAAGGTGGAATGGAGTTCTGAATTAAGGTCATAAGAAGTCCCTTGTGAAATTTGTGTTTAAAAATGACCTGGAAAGATTCATCCTCAATCCAAACCAAAACCATCTACTTTCAGTTA